>CM046470.1:32855637-33093137 GCA_025506415.1 Flaveria robusta | reverse complement strand
GATATTGGAAAGGGATGTGTAGCGCAAAGCCGTAAGTACTGGACTAGTAAAAAGTGCTGGCCTACGCCTTGTGACAAAACTTGCCATGACAAGGAGGACGCGACCAAGGGATTTTGTGCGGACAATGGTTCTTTTGCTTGCTACTGCTACTATACCAAATGTAGCAAGGTGCCACCGGGCCGACTTATTAAGAAAATGCACTGATTATATATACACATAAACATGCATACCCCCCCCCCCCCCTCCATATTTGAACACATAATATGTAATAACCAATACAACGTATTTACGTGAACTCTACAAATGCACTCATCTCTATAGTAATAAATAAAAATAAATCCGGACACTTGTTATCATTTTAGGCCATTTAATAATTGGTTTTCTCGTTTCTTTATTCTCTTAATTATGTATGTCATAAATAGCTATTCATTAATTAATAACTATTAATAATTAAAATTTCAAATATGTTAACTTTAAATTTTTAAATATGTAATACATGGGTTTATTCAATCCGTATAAATACACAATATTTTAGACATAACTTTTTATATTATTAATCATGTAACAGTAAATTTATTTAGCATGTGTATTACACGAGATTGTAATCTCATTATACACATAAACGTTGGTGAACTCTACAAATGAGTTAAAACTTTAAATGAAATAACCAATACCGTCACATGATAAATTAGTCTTATCATTCTTCTTTAAAAGATAACGTGATAGTTTTGTGGACCCATCAAACTATATCTAGTATAAATTTCTGTTTGTTATTCATATTTTTATAGTTATCAAACTTATAAATGTATAAATACATATTCCAAAACTATGTTAAAAAGGGTAACCATTGTGAAACATGTATGCATCATCAAGAATATCGAAATCCTTTCTCATTACATCATCACCTTCTTCTTTCTCAAACCCAAAATCCACATTCAAATAATTGTCTTTTTTTTTTTTCAATATTTGAACCACTTATTAAATCCGCCCTGTATTGCACATCCTAATTTTTTAAAAAACGATAATTGTCGGTTCTCACTACATGTAAAAAAAAAACACTCTTTGTATATCTCCATTCGTATACAAAAGATGTGTAATGATAATACCATTATAGTATATACCGATTAATGTGAAAGAGAAAAAATGTTATAATTTCAATTTTTTCAAAAACTCATACTGTTCATACTAACCTCATCAATGAATGATCGGAAGCAACTAGTACTATTATATTATATATTAAAAAGCAATCACTTTGCTAAAGTGGTTTTGTGGCTTTTTATAATTTGATCACAGCAACTAAAAGCTTGAGCTTTAGCCGGTTAATCTTATTGCTACAAGGTTTAGAAGAAATTGAATTTTTTCACAAAACTTTTTGAGTTTAAATTGGAAAAAATAACATGTCTAATTTCTAATTTATATTTTGTGTATTTATTATTATTTTTATTTTAAGCCTCATGCTGTATATAAATAAAATTCGTTTGATTTTTTTTTAAAAAAATTATGTTTTCACTATCGTTTGTTAACTTCTTACAAAAAAAAAGAGGGAACGTGTTTAATTTTAGGTTTTTAGTCAACGTTCGAATGTATTTTTTTAAACAAAGTTATATTCAAAATCAAGTATTTTTGAAGTGTTGTAAGCTATAGCCGTTACTATTCTGGTACCGCGACAAACTGAATGAAGTATGAGTTAACAATATCGAATGACAACAACTTTTACGATGGAGAAACGCTTTAGGGTTAATTTTACTGTAAGTGATAGTCGTTGCGATATGTTTATTATCTGAGTTTTAATATTTGGAATCATGACGAGACCTCGTAGCGACGCGCGGGATGAAAACCTAGTTAATATACGACCGGAAGAAGAATTCGATCATATATTAATGAAGATTTTTTTATTTGTTAATATATTTTGATGGATGATTGACGAAGAAATTAGACCTTAAAAATCCGGTACCCTAGTCAATAATGATGAATTTGAGGATTTAATCAATACATACTATTATTAATGGATATGAAATAGAAGTCTATATTGAAATCATAGCCATTGAGATTGAAACATAGTTGAATAAGAGTTCAAATCGATTAAGTTAGTGCATAGATCGAATGAGATGATACAATCAATCTTAAATTTACGAATTTGCTCAATTGCAAGTCTATTGTATATATATTATGCATGATGCGATCAAGTGGTGAGAACGTTAGGAGATTGAAGGATGCACGAAGAACAAACAATCAAATTGAAACTTGCGATTTGCGAACGCCCTTTAATTTCAATTCGTTTAATTGCAAATATCGATCTGGTGGAAGATGCAAAAGGAAGTTGAGAAATTAATGGATGATGGAGAGGAATCAAGAATAATCGATGAAAATTATATTATTTTAGTTTAAATTGTTTTAAAAAAAATTACATGGTTTTCAGGGTTTCACATCTTTAATTAGATGCTTAACAATTTCCTATGCACTTTTCCAGTTTTCCCTAATCATAATCGGTCTCAATTGTCCATGTTAACTAGTATTCACATCAAATTATCCTAATTACAAGTTATTGACAATTATTAATCATTCTTGACCAACAATGAACCCATTAACCACAAATGGCCGAACATAACTCTTTTCTTTAACGGCCCGGTCACCCGGGTAAATCCATTGGCAAAAGACCAACCACGCCCGCGAACACAAACAAAATTGGTGTTCTGGCCCGCCTACTATTACAGAGGAAACCTACCACCTAAAAAACATTGTGGTAAAACTCCTTACCTACTTAAAACATATTGCATCAAGTGAAATTTAAACCCATAATTTTCACTTTAAAAAACTATAGAGTGTCTCATTCCAAACCAATTTATTTAAGGCTCATTAGCGCCCAACTTAACTTTTATTGAACAATTTTTTGTATCTTAATTAATTATAATAATACCTAAATAATCCAAACTAAAACTAATTTCACCTATTGGAGACCAGTTCAAATCTTATTCTATTGTTTTTTTATTTGTGTCGATTATTGTAAAAATAGGAAATATTTAATTTAAAATGCCTAATAAGGATTGAAGGTTTATCACGTGTTATTTTATTGTTCTCAAGAAGAGAACATTTTGATCATCATGTCAATTACGTTAACTCATTATGTCCAATATGTTTATTCTGTTAAATATCAGTCATTGTGTCATATGTTTTACATTATTTTTTATATATATTTATCATTTTGTTTTACGTTTTAAATTATTTGGTATTATTTTTGTTATTGTCTTTATAAATTATATAACTTGTTATCTATCATTATGTTTTACAATTGAATGTACACGATGATGTTAATTTACGAATGTATTTTTTAAAACTATCATTGTGGTTTATAATTAAAAGTATACAACAATGTCATTAAACTATTGTATTTTTCAAACTTATAGTATTTAATATAACACATTGACTATCTGAAAATATAATGAGACATGTCTTTATTATGTTCTTTTAAATTTATATTATTTTGTGTTATTCTATTATTATTTTTAATGTATTATATTATATTAATTAATTGTTAAGTTATTATTGTGTTTTACATACTAGAAATACACATTAATATCATTTCACCATTATATGTTTTTTAGAATTCATTATTTTAGAAAAACATAATAGTTTTTTATAAAACATAATAACTAACAAAATATATAATAAACTGCACTAAAGACACAATGACGAGCAGAAAATATAAAAGCTTAAAAACGTAAAAATATATTATATTTTTATATAACAATATCGTACTCGTTTTAAAGATAAGAAAAACTCGTTTTTATGATGTAGTTTTTATAAAAAAATAATGTCATATATAAAAGTTATGAACGCTTTAAAATAAAAAAACTCGGAGAAAAAATCAACAAAAATAGTTATACTTAAAATACCACTCTAACAAAATTTTTTCTTATAATTTAATATTAACTATTGATTATGAAAATAGAGATTACTTATTGTATACATTAAGAGGGCTTTTGTTTGAAACCTTCCGCAGCAAATCTTAACTTCTCAATTAACACGGCCAGGATTAGAAGAACGTGGAATTCAAGGGTCAGGATGAGCCCAAAATTAATAACTGTTTAGCAGCATCCATGTATATATATAATTAACCGTTTTATTTACGAACATCCTTGCTATTGATTTAATTTTTATTGTATGTTATAATAGGTTGCTGAATTTGTGCCTGAAACAAATTTGATAGCTCAATTTGTGATTGTTTTACCCAGCAATTCAACTACATACTAATTATCAAATTTCATTAGCTTTATGATTTGTACATACTATTTGGTAATTTTTTTCTTTTTAATATTTAATCACAATACTTTTATTTTTTTCACAATTTAACATAATACTTTCATTTTCAAATTTGATTTCCTATGCTTTTCATCTTTTACAAACTTTTCATTTTACGGTACAGTTTATATTTTGTGAATTATGTGATCACATTTCATTTGCGACCGTTATGTGATCACATTTAATTCTATTTTATTTTTAAAATCAACAACTAAGTTTGCAAGCAAATAAATTTCAGTATACATCTTTGCGTCAAATTAAATTTTAATAGCCATATTTGTGATTGTTTATCCCACCAAGTTATATATCATATTGTTGTTTTATTATCTTAAAACTAGCTAGCGACCGTATTTGGGACTAAACCATTACGATAAATATATTTGCGACCAAGATAGTTTTTTTTTTTTACTTACTTTTACCTTATAAAATTAGCGACAAAACTCACGCCCGAAACATATATATTCGATTGCTATATTTGTTACCGTATTCGATTGCCATATTTATTACCGTTTTGCAACCTACACATGATCTCCACCGGTAATTTTGCAATTGTTTTGTTTCGGTCGCGAATGTTGCTACCAACTGATTCCGGCCGCTAAACCAGACGCTAATTTTGCAACTTTTTTTGTTTGTCACAAATTCGGTCACTTTTATTCATTTGTGTGGAAATGCGAAGTCATATTACCTTCTGAAACTATACTCTCTTCGCATTTCAAAACCCTAAAATATAGTGTGGCCTTGTATATAAAGAGGACAGTTATTCTTTTACATTATAGAACCGGCCATAAGGACAAAATTAACATATGATCGTCTCTATGTCATGATCAACTTTGTCAACTCCACATATTTACCTATAAAACCAATTTACAACATTCTAAATAGCTTAAATTAAACACAAAACATTTTAAACAACTTATAATTAGTGTGTGTGTGTATATATATATATATATATATATATATATATATATATATATATATATATATATATAATAGCAATTTATATAGTTTATAAATAAAAACACCTCTTTGATCGAAGTTGTACGTTTCAATTGTATGGCATATAAGAAAGCCATTACGTAAATTTGAGATTGATTGTTTAAAGACGTAGCTCTCATGCCAAACTTTAAAAAAAACAACCATTTTTGCCTACTTTTTGAGGTTCAGAAATTTCATTCGTTTGATTCATATTAATTAGTTGGGTATTTATCCTAACATTCTTCATCAAGATCGATCACATGGTCATTTAATTTAAAATGGCAATTGCATATTGTAATTTATGTTTATAGAAGTTGATTAAGATAGTATTTAATTGACATTCATTTTGTTATGTTCTAATCATTACAAAAATCAATGAAAATGAGAATTGGTTACAAGAATTAAATTAATTATGTTTTGAGAATAACGAAGTTTACAAATTATCACATGGTCATTATAAAATGTATACTTGATTTTAGTTTTAAAACTTAACAACATTATTGACAACGTAGAAAAGAAAATATGTTTTTAATTTAATTTAGTAAAACTTTAATAATATTAAAATAAATAAACTGAATTACATAGGTGGTCCATTTGATGAAAGTAACAAATTTAGATATATATTATGAAAAAAAATAAATAATAATAATAATATATTAATATTAATGTTAATATTAATATTAATGTTAATATTAATATTAATGTTAATATTAATAATAATAGTAATATTAATGTTAATATTAATGTTAATGTTAATATTAATAGTAATAGTAATAGTAATATTAACATTAATATTAATATTAACATTAATATTAATAACATGTTTGGATATTTTGATTTCAATTTATAATAAGTTTGAGTTAACGTAACTTTTCTATTATGTATATACAAATCGACTGAATACCCTTCGTCTTTTCAAAAGATGACTTGTTGTGTGATTATCTATATTAAGTGACTATTATATATATATATATATATATATATATATATATATATATATATATATATATATATATATATATATATATATCTTATTTAGATTAAATAAAAAATAAAAAGACACAATGAATGATGAGAGCAAGTCACCCCCACCACCATTGTCCTCCTCGCCCTCGCCATCGTCTTAGACATATTTTCGATTAGTTGCCTTCGGTCTTAACCTATCGTCACCACAGATGATGAAATCAACGGTGGTGATTGGATATGGTGGTTATTCACAGCAAAAACTTATCCTTTTTTAGTAACCTCTCCACAACTCCACCCCTCTCACCACTTTATTGACTCACAACATCATCGCCAATTAAAAACCAGCTCCTTCCCCCTCCCCCATCGACGAACATAACAATACCATTGATTGCTACCACATTCCATACGTGATTGTAAAATCATATTTTATATCTGCTCTCATATTGGACAGATTCGTGCCCACTTACTTATCACCCGACAGGAATCAAGTTTGCATGCTAGTATTAGGTATACCTATTAGTTTATTAAAAGTTATCCGTTATGAATCTCAACATTTCTTGCTATTTTTTATTTTATATAGTTTTATTGACCAAATAGTTAGAAATACAAACAATAAAAAAGTTGGTGGATTATCAGATTACTCTATTAACAAATGACAAATAAAAAAGAACAAAAAAACGAGATGGTTCGGGTGAACGAGTAGGAATATTAAAAGTAATCAAGTCCAAGTATCACATTATTAATCCACTCGTCTTATACATGCTAAATTTTTTAAATTTAATCTCTACTCAGTTTCATGCATATCTTAATACCCACCCAAATGTTTATGGTTTCAAATTTCAGATTTACATGTCCGGGTATAGGTTCGTTTGTTACCCCTAATAATAGAAGCCATGAATATTCTCTGACTGACTATATGAAAATATTTGATAGACAATACTGTGGGTTAATTATTTGCATTTAAGGATGACAATGTGTCATGGAGTGGGTATCAGTAACTTAGTTAAAAAAGCATAATGAACATATTTGTTATAAAAACACTTACTTTTATAATGATATCTTGTGTTTGATCTTGAAATTTTATTTGATTATCACAATTAATTTATTACAATTTAAACTTAATTGAAGAAATTTAAGAATTTTAATATGTAAAACCTCATATACCTACTTAAGTATAATTGGTAAAAATCAATTAATTGGGATTTTAAAACTAAATTACTATAAGAAAATATGATATTTTAGCTATAGAGAAGAGTATGTATGAAATTTTATATTTAGTTTGGATATATATGATATTTGTAAAGTTTAATAAGGGTATATATGACATTTAGAAAGTTTTTAGAGGCATATATGATATTTTTTAATTTGATTTGAACATATATGATATTCTAAAAGTTTGTAGAAGTATATATGATATTTTAAATTTTATGTGAATATATATGATATTTTAAAAGTTTATAAGAGTGTATATGAAATTATCCACACAAAAAAAAAAAAAAAAAAAAAAAAAAAAAAAAAAAGAATAACCACGCGAAACAATACAAAAGGAAGGTCGAAATGGAGCGACCTTTTTTATACAACTTAACCTTAAAACGTGCGTTCTTTTTTTTAAGTACATAACATACATCATATCTATTAATATAAGATGTGCTAAATTCTAGTACTATGTTGATTGTAACTTCTTCTATATTCATTTTTTTCACGTAACCACCAAAACTCAATTTTTTCTATAAATACTCCCATCATCTCGAGTATCTCTTTACCTAACTTATCATTACGAGATCTCTTAAGCTTCGTCATAACTTAAAAATGGCAAAATTTCCGCTTCCTAATCTGGCTGCGGTGCTCTTGCTCGTTTTATTTCTTGCTATCGCGGGTACTACTTCATATATCAAATCTTTTTGCCATCAATTTACGGGTTAATGTATAGCTTAAGCATGTTTGGTAAGCATGTATATCTAATAATTGTTGGTCTTGGTGTGGGTCAATTTGACGGGTTCACAAGTTAACTTGTTCAATTTTTTAAACTTTGAAGATGTATATATTTTAAATCAAAACTAAAATTGGTGGACTATTTATGTCGAAAGAGAAATGTACACCGGATGTAGTTTAAACACAATTGTCTTTTAAACACTAATATACTCTTGAGTGAGTATTTACAATTTTATCACTGCTACGTAAAAACTTGTGCACTTGAGTGTATATTTACAACTTTATATTACTGCCACGTAAAAAGAAAAAAAAAAAAAAGCAAAAAAAAGGGTTAAAAGATCAAGTCTGTGTCAATCCGTAAACTCGCAATTCGTTTCTATTTATGTCTGACATGATATTCAAGTGTTTTACAGATAAAATTCATGTATTTAGGTTTTTTACATTTTTTTGTAGTAAAAATTTCAAGTAAATTTTTTAAAAATTTTCATATATTTAACCGGTCACTATCAGTAGCACCACTAGTTATAAACTTTTAATTTGGTTATAGTACATAAATTTTGTAATTTATTTGAATTATACCTCATGAACAGAAATTGATGCCGGGACTCCAAAATTATGTGAAAAGGTGAGCAAGACGTTTTCAGGCAAATGTGTCAACAAGAAATGTGACGATAAGTGTATAAAATGGGAGAAAGCAGCCCATGGTGCTTGTCACAAGCGTGAAGGGAAAGACGGTTGCTTTTGCTACTTCGATTGTACTAAAGGCGGATCACCACCAGCCGCAGGTGGGTCCCCTCCTCCTCCACCCGCAGGTGGATCACCCCCTCCGGCAGATGGTGGGTCACCACCTCCTGCCGATGGCGGATCCCCACCTCCTGCCGATGGCGGGTCACCACCTCCTGCCGATGGCGGGTCACCACCTCCTGCCGATGGCGGGTCACCACCTCCTGCTGATGGGGGCTCGCCACCTCCTGGCGCTCACTAGGAACTTGGTGAAAGCGAAACACACGCCACATCTTGTTCATTTGGTGTAAAACATCAATTGTGCTTGATCAATAGCAAGCATTATATGATTATGAATAAAAGGAAAATGCTTCCTGCTGTTAGAGATTCAACATTCTCTAAAGTGTAATAAGTGTTTGCATGTGTAATCAATAGCTTCCGATTTCATGCATAAGTGTTTCTATAATACTCTTATATAAAATATCACCTACCATCTATCAAGTAAATATTAAGTGAAATTCGTAGTAAATATGTACAAAAATATGCATTTTGTTATGAATTTGATATAGATTTGATTCGTAGCTCATAACTTATCATTGCTAACCGCTTTTGTTACAGAAACACATTTTACTAGGTGAAAATAATAAAAATAATGTGAGAAGTGACTATCCTCAAAGAAGCCAAGTTCAAGAAAAATAAGAAAGGTCAAGCGACAAGGCGTAACCGATTAACGTCTCTTCATACATGAGAAAAAATCAATCAACAAAGTGTAATGAATTTTTAGAACAAAGTTTTCATAGAAATAAAATTTTATAAAAGAAAGTGTGGTGGACTAAAATAAAGTTTCATACGAGAACGTTTAGGAATATAAATTTTTTACTTTTAACATTTTTTTTATAAAATTTAAAACAAATATTAGACTTTAAATAGTTTATATAAAAACTCAAATGCTTTTATAAAAATAACTTTTTAAAATTTAATAAAACAAGCCAAATGGTAGTTGAAAAAATATTTTCAAGTAGGAAGTTTTTCCAACTTGAGCTTTGAATTGGGAGAATAACACAAAAGTTGTTTTTCTAACTTACCTAACAATGTTTGAATCTTTAAAGTACATAACATAAAACTCAATATTTACACACAATAGGTATATAATTACTCAAACTATATTATATGTATGTAATTTATATTATAATTACACAACCTATTTGTATGATCACACTCAATATTATTTACTCAAAAGTATAAAAAAAAATAATCACACAAATTATATGATAATCACACATGTTATGTTTATAATTATAAAAGTTATGTTCGAATAAAGTGATATATGTTTATGATTACATGTATGCAAATATGATAATTATGCAAGTTACATTTAAAATTACGTGAAATAATAATAACGCAAATTATACGCGCAACACATGAATGTTTTTAGAAACAATTTTTTTTTAAAAAGTATAACAAGACTATGCTTAAATTAGTGAGAATAAAATGTTGTGGTTTACGCAACCCTTCAATTATACGACACGGATACAAGGCCCTGATTTCGGTTCAATAAATTAAGAAAATCTGAAAAGCTTGGTTTTTATAGATGTATCTAATTTTTTTAAAACTATTCAATATTTTGTATTTCAATTTAGAATAGTGTGTTTATAAATTTTAAAATATGAATTTACTAAATTTAGAATAAACTGTTATAGCATGCTTATTTTATCTACTTTTTGATACACATTTTATACAAAACTGAATGCATCAAATATAGTATTTATCTTAGATCAAACATCACAAGGTTTATCACCAGAATTCACAACTCACTCCCGACCAAGAATAGGCGCATCCGTCCAACCTCAATAGTATTGAATGCTCCTTCCATCCATTTTTAGTTTTTACAACAACGGTAATGTTTTTTCAAGTTCTAAGATATTTTGTTTTTCCTTTAAAGCTATTAAAATATGATGTTTTTGCAAATTTCAAATACAATGTTGTGGTCTACTTAATTTTATAGATGATCATATATTTTTTTTTGGCACTGATATAGTTCAAATACTTTTAAATTTTTTCACAATAACATAATATTTTTCAAATTGTAAATATCATTACGAAGTGTTTATTTCTACTTGCGTTTTGATATAAATTTTATTTAAAATCGAGATATTGTAATGTTCAGCTAAAACCTGTGGGTCAAATATAATATTTCTTTGTAAATTTTCTCATTACGACATAATCTTTTTTTTTATAATTCCACAAATAAAGTTGCGATGTGTTTATTTTTTTTGTATTTTATGATATAGATTTTATTCTATGTAAAATCAAGATGTCGCAAAGCATGACCAAAACCGACTAGTTTGTATTGTCTACATTATAATACTTTAAGAAGTTAATTTTATTTTATCAACAATACCTAAACTACAATCACGCATCAAGGTGATATGTCCGCCCGGTCATTCTTTTCATTTTTATATATAATTAGAATTTAAGTCCATGTGATGCGACATGTTCATGAATTTGGTTACAAATTATGACGGTGATATTAACGTGATTTGATACATAATAGAAACGTATATCAAAACTTGAAACATAGATAGAAAACAGTAATGTAAGGGTAATCTCAATCTTGTTACCGTTAGTTGATTATGTGTAAAAAATTTTGTAAAAATTATATTAATAAAGATATTAGAATTCAAAAAACAAAAATAAATAAAGATAGTGACCTATAAATAATAGAAATAGAATGAAGTAAGTGTAGCCATTGAGTCAAACCAATTTTTAGGTTAAAGTGTCCTTTAAAATTATATTTATTAAGAAACGGGAAGTTTAAAAAGAAACTCAAATTGTCTATAAGCATCAAGAAATTAAAATTGTCTATGAGCATCGACCTTTCTAATTAAGTGATAGTATAATGTGTATTATGGTTCTCAACCAGCCTTTGAGATTTTTGAACATTTTATATGGTAGGTTGTTGTTTATTAATGTTACATACAAAATATTACAACCCACCCCGAGAAGAGGAGGGGTGGACAACCGTCCAGGACCTATTCGTTCAGGACCCAAAATTCATGAGTCTGTGTGTTTTTAATAGTTATAGTTTATTTAACTCAATCAAAAAGTTTAACCAATTATCTTTTTAGCCAAATGCACTTTTGGGCTTATTTTCATTAAACAAAATTATTTGTTATAACTTTTTTTTATTAAACCAATAAAAGTCCCTTCTCAAAAAACTCAAATCTTAATTATTGGCCAACAAAGGATTGACGGAAAAAATTCTGATTGGGACAGGCGCCCAACAAAGTTGAACACAATAGATTTATGGGTTAGCTATTACGGTATTTCGTTCTAATCCTATGATTTTGCTACGCTCATTGGTAAAACGTTTGTTTTCATTAAAAAAATTAGTTTATATGATTTAATTTGTTATGGCCCAATGGTTTTTTTTTTCCGGCTAATCCAGGGCGTTAAAATCCTCAAAACCAGCCATAAAAAACAGGAATATCAAATTTGATCAAGTAGTCTAGGTAGTTATTTTTTCTAAATTGTTATTGAACGTTGTATGATTTTTCTTGATAATGTGATTACCTTAAAGATCTTATTATAGCTCTTAATTATGAATTCACCCCTTACAATGACATATTATTATTATTATTTATGTTATGCGCCTCATACTAAATTGATAATTTAGACGTCGAGTTAAAACACATCCAAGCGGAGAGCAGTAGAGCGCCTAAAAAACCAAACGTAGCGTAAAAAATCCTAGATCTATATATTTTCTCCCTATGTATTTTCCTGGAACACCTTTCTTCTATAAGTATTCACCATTACTCGACATTTTTTACCGAACTTCAATCAAAATGGCAAAAACTTCATTTCTTTTCTTTGCGGTTCTTACCATCATCTTTATCTCAGGTGCTCATGCAAACTTATTAAGGTCCTTTTGAATTTATGATCACTATACGAATCAAATTCATTGTTCTAAAAAGTGCACGCTTAAAGTTTGTAATCGTTTTCTTTTCTTGATAAAGTGGCTATTGAAGCTTTTTTGGTCACTACAATGGCATGTGGAGGATGAGATAACCACGCTAACTCTTATACTATCAATTCTATATACACTATATGCATACACTAGAAACATTGTTATATTTTTTTAGGGAAAAATACAATAGAGAGGAGATAAATTATATAAGAATAGAGATATAGAGAAAAATCATATAAGATCAATGGCTCATATTTGTTTGACTTTTTGTACACGTGTTCCAATAAAAGTACAACTTTTTATTATTTTATTCAAAAAAAATATGAGACATTGATTTTCATAAATCAAATGTGGAGATTTGGTTTATTGGTTTACACAATTTCTTTTGGTTTTCATTTGAACCCAATCCTATATATATATATATATATATAGGGGAGGGATCCCTTGAAAACCATGTTATAAATAAAAACCAAGAAAATTATGGGTTACATATATGTAAGTACGTATTACAAAGTGTACAACTAAAAGTTACATATATGTAGGTGTTATGTATATGTAAATACTGTGTTACCAAATGTACAACTACGAGTTGCGTACATGTCACTCATACAAGTTACATACACGTAAGTCATTTCGTCATCATTATCTTTTTTTGGAGTTTAAACTAAAAAATATATAATGACCTCAAAAAATAAGATTGAAGTTTGATCAAATATACTTTAAAGAATTAAAAGGTTAAATGAATTATCAATTATGTGATTGAGTAGTGGTGGTTTTTCTCGGTTTTTAATTATAAGCATGGTTTTTATTTGATCTCTGTGTGTGTGTGTATATATATATATATGTATATATATATATGTATATATATATATGGGTTAGGATCTCTGTAGAACCACGTTTATTTACAAAATTAAAAAAACCAATGATTTACATAAGTGTAAATTTCAAACCATTAATTAACGTAAATATAAGTTAAGACTGGTGATATCTAGCTGTTTTACATAATTTTTTATTTATATCTGATAAACACATGTGTAACAAATCAACTATCACTAGACTTAATTATGTAAATCAATGGTTATTTTGGTTCTCGAGATAAAAAATGGTTCTATAATAATCCTGACATATATATATATATATATATATATATATATATATATATATATATATATATTATCTATGGAATAAATGCTTATGTGATACTCATTGCATAAAAATGACCTCTTTGGTTCTGGTTATTAAAATTGTAATTTCGTATTTCGTATTCCTTACTCTTATCTTAATAACAAAAAAAACTAATTTTCCTTAACTAAACTTCATTTATATATAAACAGTAAGAGCACAAGTCAAGAAATGTGACAAAGAAACCACATATTATCGCGGAAAATGCGTCGAAGAAAAATGCGCTGATAACTGCAAGGTACATGAGAATGGAGAAATGGGATATTGCCTACAAGGTGAAGTGAAACCCCTTTGCATATGCACCTATGATTGCACCAAGTACAAACCGAAGCTTCCTACTCCTCCCAAGAAAGGGCAACCGTCGCCTCCCCCAAAAACCGAGAATCCGATGCTTCCTGGACAAAAGAATATGAATTGCACCGAGTGTGGAAAGACTTAAATATTGTAGTTTATGTACAATAAACAATAAGAAATATGAACATATATAATGTTTATTAAAAGTACTCGTCATCATTGCGAAATTCTTGTAAAGTATTATATGTTACTTATCAACTATTTATAAAAGTATAGTAGGTATATTTGTAAACAAATATAATCAAATTATATCTCTTAAACATGTAAAAACTATTACAATGAATTCTTAGTAACATGAAAAATACACACATAAAGGATCGGCACGACGAAGCTCGATCATAAATTTTTGTTTCTTGCGTATCTCTCTTATTAAATAATTAATAGTTATTTTAAAAATTAATTAATTAAATATCTAAAATGCAAATTCTCTTCTAATAATAATATAAAAAAACTTATAATAATAGTTTAAAAAGACTTACTAAATCATAAGAAGCTTTTATTCATAAATATTTTTTCTTTGTTGTTTATAGTTTTTAAATGTTTATTATTTCTTATTTCACTACTGGGGATGACATCCAACGTGCAAATCTTAATCGAAATTGTTGGTTTACAACAAGTAGAATTCACTTTATCGATATAATAAATGACTTTCTAATCTAATCTAATGTATGTATGTATATGTATATATTGTTTAACATACAAATCTTCGAATCTATGTTATTAATATAAGGGTTCTGATATCTTGTACTTATTATTGTGGGATGTGTAAACCCTTTATTTATATGAACCCTATGCCCCTTCATGCATTTAGTATAAATATTCTAAACTCTATACAAGTTCTTGTATTCTTAGTCTGACAGATCATTCTGTATATGTTTAACCGCAGGATGTTAAGACTGATTTAGCATGGGTTAACGAGGGGATCATTGCCCCTCCTAGACGTTAACGGCGTTAAAGCTCCATCTTGTTAGCTTGTTAGGTCAAGAAATCCCTCTACACACAAATAATTTGTTCAATCATTTTCTTGAGGTAAGGTGGAGTGAACGGGGTAAAATGGATGATGTGATCCCACGTAAAGTTAAGAAGCGTGAGTGTACATCCCATGGCCTTATTGTTAACTAGTTTAATTCAAGATATCCTTTAATTTTAGGCTTTAATTATTTATAGAATCATGTTTGTGATATAATGTCTATAATAATGACACGACATCCTTTTATAGTTAGATTAAGCACACATTATGTATTTTGATAGGTTAACAAATTACTCATATGTTTAGCATCAAATATTTTTATTAACCATAAATATAATTTATTTAATTTTTTTTCTTTCTAAAACTAAAATCGTATAATAATGAGAACTAAAATACAAAGGAAATGAGATTAAATATAGCATTTTTAATGTAAATCTATCGTACTACTATTCTTACATTATACATCTGAATAAGTTAAAACAACTAATTATTGAAGAATATTAAATTTACGAGGACCTATCTATGAAGAACTTTTGATGGATGTTCATTAGTAGTTTCTTTAGCTTGTTAGGGATTTAAGAGTTTAGATTGTTATCTAAAGACGTAAGTCAGGCGTTAGGTTTGGTTTCTTAATTACATCCGTCTAATTCATATAGTTAGGTATTTGCCCTAACATTGTCCAACAACATGTCATGGTGATTTATTCTTACCAGTAATAATATTCAATTTCTACACGTGTGTTTTCTTCACGATTTAAGGAAAAGAATATGTTTATTTAGACATATAATTTAATTTATTTAACCACGTCTATTTTAAACATCTAGTAATTGATTGTGTCCAGTGAATGCGTCAACCCGTCTCGTTTCCTTTTAATAAAAATATAAATAAATTAAGTGTTAAAACACAATATATGATAATAACTCATTCAAATAAGATAGTTGTTAATTTTACTCTATTACTAATATTTAAACAACATTTAACTTTTAAATCATTTTAAAACATAAATACGTAAAATTATTAAATCTTAGAAAAAAGCAGAAAAAATAAATAATAAACACTAAAAGAAAATTATATATTTAAAATATTTTAGTTTTACAATATCGATCTTATTAAAAAAAATTTAATTTATTGTTTTGTGATTTTCATAATTACTAATAGGTTGTTTGGCAATTTCTGAATAATTAATTACTGAATCATTAAAAGCTCTGAATCATTAATTGCTGAACTAGTAAGAGCTTTGAATCATTAAGAGTTAATATATTGGTTAACTATTCAGATATAAATGTTTGACTAAATCAGATAAAAGCTATTAACCATTCAGACTCAGTATAATAATTAACCATTTAGAGGCAAAAATATTTAATAATTCAGAATTCTGCTCACGAAACAAACAATCTAAACTATTAAATGTTGAACCATTCAGATATCTGAATGATTAAGAGGTAAACAAACAACCCCTAAAAGAGATGTACATACTTTTAATGAAGCTTTCTTTCCCTCGTTGGTACATTATAGGTTCAGCCCTGCGGGGAATTTTTTTTTTGATGTACTAGAATAATGCTAAGCGTCCTTTTAATTCTTTCTATTATTATATAGTATATATATAGATTAGAAAAATATTTTATAGAGCAACTGTACATTCATGTTTTTTTTGTTTAGATTTTTATGTGAAACAAATTTTTTTTTTTGGGTTTTCTTTTTATTTTTGCTGAATGAGGTGATAATTTTCTTTTTATAAAAGGTATCTTTGACTCGTATATATATCAAACCAGTCAATTTATAATCTTCATTGAGAATGGTGAAGATAAAATTGATAGAACTTGTTAAAAGTCTGATGGTTGTTTACAAATAATAAATCTCCGTTATAGTTTTTCTTATAAATTTAGGTTATTGTTTCTCAAATCTAATAATGAACACATTACTTGTTTATAAAGATTTAAAAATTATATAGGTCGAATAGACCGACTCATTTTAACATGTACAAAGAATTTAATTGTTTTAAATCGTCATAGTGTCATTGATCCGGCCATACCACCACCGGTATACATCAAATAAATCTGTAATTTTTCATAAAATGTGTGTATAACATATGAAGAAAATGAGATTTTATTATAAAATGATAACTAGGATTGGAACCCCGCGCGTTGTCGCGGGGTTAATTTGTAACGTCGTGTAAACCATATTAGCACAAAACAGTAAGAAATACTTAACATGTTTTCCAGTATCAAAATATTATAACTATGTTAAACACTTAAACATAAGAGTAAATCGATGGCGATGGAAACAATTAGAAAAATAACAAAAATGCTAGCCATATTAGCATAAAAGAGTAAGAAATCATTAATATGTTTACTGTACAAAATGTTATAACTATGTTAAACACTTAAACATAATAGTAAATCCATGTCACATATATAACCCGCACTTCGCGGCGGGCGGAAACAATTAGAAAAATAACAAAAAAGCTAAAAATTGTTTCTCAACGGGGTTGCAATCCTTTTTAAATAACAAACGTACATATCATAACGATAATCTAAAAAAAAGAATAACAAAAAAACAATCCGAAATTAGCATTTCAAACTCAGTTTGTTAAACATTGTAATTTTTAAATGATTGTTGAGTTAAACTAAAAAGAAAATTATTAATTTTTCAAAAGCTATTTACTTAAATGAAAATCAAATATAGCATCAGTTTGTTTTCTCTATTCTTTGGACTCTTATTTTGGAAGAAGTGTGGGCTAGTACATTTAAGCAAATTAAGTAACTTTGGTGGTCAAAATTTGAAACTCTCTAATCTTCTTGTAGATACCAACATCCATAAATAATATATACTAGAATTACAACCGTGTGTTGCTGCGTGAATGCATTGTGTAATCTTTGCAAATTTGGTGCATAAATTTTAAAAATTATTTGTTAGTTCAAATATTTATGTGAGTGTTGCATTTTTGGTTTTTAAAGTTAAATTTAAAAGTTAATGCAAACTTTATTAAATGTATAAAAACTAAATGAATTCAATGTTATTGACCAAACTTACAATAATTACACAAAAATTTGAACTAACTTTGTAATTTTTAAAGTTTAGGGACTAAATAGACAATCGGATCAAATCATAGGAACTATAAATGCAATAATATTAAATTAATAATGAAAATCTAACTAATAAACAGAAGTGAAAAGGTAAGAATTGTGAGTTCTTATTAAGGAAATCAAGAGAAACCGTAAGGTTCGAACACGTACAGTTTGGTTGAAGCAACAATGTGTTAACCGTTGAGACAATCATTTCATTTGTTCAACAATTACAACTTTATTTTTTTTATCCTGGGTTAAAACAAAAAAAAAATTTTGTATTACTGTAGAAACCGACATCAAATTTTAATATATATATATATATATAATATAATATAGTCATCCAAAAACCCGCACGTGAACTAATGTTAACATATTTTAATTCAACTTCCATACGTATTGTCTTCAATCTCCTTTCTTCTCTTATAAATAACTTCTTGCCATGCTCTTTTCTTTACTCGTCTTGAAAATGGCAAATAATTCAATTTCTTACTTAATATTCATCTTGCTTGCCTTCGTTCTCGCTATTTCAGGTGCTTAATCATTCTTAATTATTTAATGTTCTTTCGGTTTACTTGTTGTCATTCTCAAAAATGGCAAACAATTTAGTTTTTTACTTAGTGTTGGTAGCCGTCAGTAATATATCAGTAACTAATGATCTCAAGTTCAGGGGTTATGATATCTCACGGATAACATGGTTTTCTATATTTCAATTTGATGTTATTATGTTGTGTGTTCTATTGTTGACCCATCCATGATTACTAATAGACCATGTCTGTCAATATTTTATCATCCGCGATGCTCATTATTCTAACAGCGTATTTGAATTTCTCAATGTTATTTCATGAAGAATAATTTTAAAATATAAAGTTTTATATATAAACGAGAAGAACTACATAAATGAGAAGAACTACATAAATGAGAAAGTTTATGGTCGACGAACAAGTATTACAATCTGTATAGGCAAAAATATTTATACGATTTAAAGTTATTTAATGATGTGAACAGAAATTACGATAGTCAAAGGAAAAATATGTGAAAAACCGAGTAAGACTTGGTTTGGAAAATGCAAAGAAACAGAGAAGTGTGACAAACGGTGTATGGAATGGGAAGGTGCAAAGCATGGAGCTTGTCATCAACGTGAATCCAAATACATGTGCTTTTGCTACTTTGATTGCGACCCCAGCAAGAATCCAGGGCCGCCGAAGTCACCTCCTGGTGGTGAAGGCGGGTCGCCTCCTCCAGGAGGTGGTGAAGGAGGTGGAGGTGGAGGTGAAGGAGGAGGAGGTGGAGGTGAAGGAGGAGGAGGTGGTGGAGAAGGTGGAGGAGGTGGCGGCGAAGGTGGTGGTGGTGGCGGCGAAGGTGGTGGTGGTGGTGGCGGCGGCGAAGGAGGTGGTGGAGGAGGAGGAGGTGAAGGTGGCGGAGGTTAGGTTGAGAAAGAGCCAAATATTGAACATTGAGTCGAGATTAGCCCATATGTCATCCTCGAATGGAGAAGTTTATACGATTATAAATAAGGCGAAAATGCTTTATGCTTAAAAGATTTAGCATTTTCCAAATTGTAAATTGTGTTGCATGTATAATCAAACATCATGAGTTCAATAAAAGATTAAATCTATATGATTAATTGATTATTTAGTGTTTTATGTTTATATTTTACATTTGTGAGTTTGTTAATATTGCGATTCTAACACTTTGGACGCAAGACCGAAGAGCCACCTAAGCTCTAGCAATTGAAGCATGATGTTAATTTAAAGATAAACATGTACTCCGAAGCCTCTAAATTAGAGGTAAAGGTGTAGTCTAGTGCTTGAGATCGGAATGTATTTATTTTTTAAGGAAAGATGTGATAATCTATGAGCTTGAGATCCGAAAGTATTTATTTGAAAATAATGTAATAGTCACTTGGTTGTGCCTGATACAATGCCTGTGTGTAAAGGTTGTGGTCTTTTCATAGGAGTGAAAGTATGTAACTTGTTTTCATAGATGATTGTTTTAAGCACTTCTGTAAATAATAATTCACTAGATTATCTTGGAATAAACATCTTTGCATGCAAATATTGCTGTACACAATTGATTGCTTTATAAAATTAAAACTCATCAGCATTAGCTTACGTGTTTTCATGATACATTTTAAGGGAGTTAGCTGAAAACCTTTACCCAATTTGATCTTACTTGTACCTCATTAAATCTAGTTTGAAGAAACTGGTTACCCCAACACTGGAAAACCTATTAAACTTGTTAGTATTATGGCCAAGTTTTGATTAGACTTATAAACCTCAAAAATCTAAATACCCAAACTGATAAACCCAAAACCCAAAAAATCTTATCAACACCCATGATAATAATCTTGTCTAATCCAAGTTTAGCTAGGAATTGAATTATATTGACATCTAATCGGTTTAATTTTGAATCATAAATTCTTATGTAAAATAAGTCATCCTACACAATAAGACTTTAATAACAAACTCACTAAAATTCTCTAATTTAAGCTCAGTGTTACATACTAGAAACCTAACTCAAACAATCCGTTATCAGAACTACCCAAAACCATTAGCTAATTGTTATTAGGGTCGGCTTTTGGTTATGCTATCAAACCTAAAAAATCCAAATAACTTAAATCAATTAACATAAACCGATTACCTAATCTGATCAACACCCCTACCTTGTTACATCTACCCTATACTTCTACTACTATCATGACCGCTCACATTCTCTAGTTTAATATGGGTCGGAAGCTTCTATTATCAAATATTATTTAATATTTCAATATGGCATGATAATTTGTTATACCTTAGTGGTTTAGGAAAACACTATTTACTCTAGCAGTATGTCGGCTCTATTGAATAAAATCTATCGTCGTCCCATAGAAACTTATCATGTTATATCTCTTTATATGTTTTGTACTTTGTGTAAATCTAGTAAGTGACATGACATGGGGCCAAGTCTATATCAGTAGTTAAATTTACAACAAATTTTGTTGGTAGTAAGTTTTATCTGGTAATACTCTAGTAGTGTTAGAAAACATTGCCATATATGAAATTATTTTCACTAACTAAAATGAGTGGTTAAAATACTAACGCAAAACAACTAAAACACGTTCATACCTCTAAAGACCATATATTTAATATTTTAGTTTCTAGGATTTAGTATTTCATTATTAGTTTCATCAACGAAATTACTATTATACATTTAAGTAAACCGCGTAAACTTAACCTTAGTTTTTTCCAATGTCGCGTGTCTAGACCAAGTTACATATTATTTAACCTTATTAGTTTTCTTGAAATGCAAATCAAGAATTAACCTTAGTTTTTTATAACGTCAGGTGTACGTCTAGTGCAAGTTACATGTTATTTAACCTTACTATTTAGCAAAATATTAATGAGTTTTGTGAGTTTTTCGATAACAAAGTCGTGCTAGTTATAAAGATTTAAGGGGAAAAAAACTAATTATACTTCTCGACTCTCGAGTCTAGTGATTCTTAACTTTCTATATGTAGAAATAGAGGATGAAAAGTTTGACTCGACTGACTCTATATATAGATATTATTGTTGACTAGATAATCCCACGTGGAAGCATAGGACTACATGCATGCATGCATGCTGCCGCAAATTCTGAATTTGAATTCGATATCATCACTGTTGAAAGTTTTCGTTCTTGCTAGAAGATTTGACTTTATCACATTATCGTGAATCTATATCTTTAACAAATAACTAACTTTTGCTATCACCTTTAATTATCATATCATTCTAGCTCCCTAAAGTAGATCCAATGGAGATAAAATGATTTTCAATTTCTGAATTTATTTTTAACCTTATAAATGTTTAGAAACAATATATAAACTTCACACATAATTGAAGCGTACAAACATAACTAAAAAGAAGTTACGATATATGTAAGTAATGTTTTACACTTTTAAAGGCGAAGCGGTGGCGTCTCTATAGTATAAACAACTAAAGCAATCGTTTTATGCCTTTAAATTTTAAGAGCTCAAAATTTAAAAAAGAAAAAAGAATATGTTTATGTATATTCTAAACTGAAATATATATAATAATCTATTTAATATTTGTGTTTTTAAAGATAAAGAAAGGGTAACAACATAATTAAAGGTTTATCAAGGTTAACTTATAAAACTTGGTTGTCTTAAATCGACTTATGATACTTGATTTATTAAAAGTTTATCTATTGTTCATGGCTGAGAGTTTTTAAGGTTAATCAACTCTAAATTCTCTTTTACAATCAATCACCTAATCTACTATTATTATTGTCTAATCTAGATTTATGCTCAATTATTTTAATTTATTATTGTTCTTTTGTAGTAAGTTTAATCTATTATTGTTTGTTTTGATTTTAATTTATATTTGCAATTGATATCTCTTTTTACTTTAATATATTGTTATTTGTTTATCACTTAATCTGCCTAAGTTATTTTGTATCAAACTATAAACATATTGTTTACATCGTCGGTCGAAGGCAAGATGTTTAAGAATAATATATAGATGAGGGTATCAAATTTTTATTTCACTTTAGGCCTCAAAAACCATTAAGCCGACCCTAAGGCGAAGTACGTCTATAAAAGTAAAAAATAATACATTTATCTTGTAGTATCTTTATCTTGAAGCTCCTTCATCGCCTATATATATACTTCATGGTCATAACTTTCTCTTCACCAAAATCTCAACGTTCTTCAGTTTCTTAATTGGTATTCAAAAATGGCGAACAAATCTGTTGCTCTCTCCACGTTCATTCTCATCCTTTTCATACTTGCAATCTCAGGTGATTAAATCATTATCTGACATTTGTTTAATATAATGGTATTTGATTTATTCTTCAATTAGATCATGATCAACTTGAGATTATGATCTTAGAAGATAGTTTGTTAGCTTTTTCTTAATTAGGAGTCTAAGTTGTAGTCCGTTTTTTATTTTATGTGGCATAACAGTTGAAAACTACACAGATATCGCTAGCGTGAAAGGGGAACTATGTGAGAAGGCTAGCAAGACATGGTCAGGCAACTGTGGTAACACGAAACACTGTGACAACCAATGCAAATCATGGGAGGGCGCTGCCCACGGAGCGTGTCATGTGCGTGGAGGAAAACACATGTGTTTCTGCTACTTCAATTGTACAAAAGCCGAAAAGCTTGCCCAAGATAAACTTAATGCCCAAAATCTTGACCAGAAAGTGGTTCCAAGTGTTGAGCATCCATGAAAGCGGTCGGTTTCTTTAAATAGAAAGTCTTAAAAGACGAATTAGAATAAAAATAGAAAGTGTTTGCTAATTGTCACGTTATGAACTTCTTTAAAGGATTTATGATGCGGTCATTAGAGCACTTTCTTGGTTACTATACGTGTAATAATAAGGTGATACCTTATGCTTGCCATGCATAAGGATGTTTTCGACTATGTGTAATAAAAATTGGGTTTTTTTTGTTATTTCACCTGGAAGATATATGATAACAAGTTAATTTGATTATTTGCGATAAAATATATTATATTTAAAAGGATGATTTTAGGGTTTTTGAGATGAGATCAAACGTTAACTTTGTTTCCATTTAGTTGAGCAACAAATACCTCACAACCCTATACATCGTAACAAAGACTAGTTACAAACGAACTTGCAATAACACTTACCGTTTTGGTTAATCTTATCTTGTGACTAGCGAACTAGTGAATATTTGCGAACATTCTCAATGGCCAATATTTTTGTCACAATTTTCCTGATTGGGTTACGACACTCGTTAACAATAAATCTGAGATCATTTCCTTTTTGCGAGTTTGTGACTCCTTGTTAACGACCGGCTTACCACCTATATGTCATTCAACTTTATTCTATCTTAACATTTTAACAGTCTTGTACGTGTCTTACATTTAGAAGGATACGTCAAATAAAGAAAGTTTTGACTCGTTATACAACTCGCATGAAACTCTCATCTTACAATATCAAGTACGTAATTTAACCTTATCAATCAAGTTTGGATCCTCGATTCATCACTGCTTAGGTTTTGTTTCTGCTTACATATATATAAGATAAGGGCTAAATGATGAATCTCTCTTATTTAAGTCAAACTATTCTAGTCAATGTATATCTTTAATTAGTGTGGTTGCCGTTAAAAAAAATACAAGTTAGCTGGATAAACGATGGGTTAAAAGGTCAAAGTTTGTGTGTAAACACTAACTTGGGCATGCTCAAATTTAAAATTGTTGACAAACTCAATCCTAACTCAAACACATTTACCTTGTATAACTTAACGATGACTTACCGTTTGTTAAAACATTCAATTGATTATACACGAGTTAGCAAGTTAAACTCAAAATTTGTAATATGTTTATCTTTTAGTTTTAATTTTAAACGAGTTGGTTGGTTTACCCATTAAATCATAGTCCAATTTAAATATAAACTATCCAACACGATTTAACAAAAACCAATTATGTTCAAAACCATTATGGATAATTATCAATCTAAATCTTAAATAATAACTATATTTAACATGTAGAAAATGAATTGCTCCTACATTCAATGATCCTCCTGCTCTCGTAGCTACCATAAACGTTAACGGAACAAATAAAAACTAGTTGTCTAGCTAGTTCAATTTTGCCTATTTAAACCAATTTTATTTATATCAGTTTAATCGAATCTCAACTTTTCAATTTTGATTTTGAAAACAAATTAATTTAGTACTTCCGACTTTATATCATCTATCTAAATCTTTGAGATTGCAAGCCTACACTAATACATAAGGTCCTTTTATTCTTTTTAAAATTGTACACAAACATATATGCACGTGCGTGCGTGCGTGTGTGTGTGTATAATATATTTTTGAACGATAAATGTGCGACCCTACTTTGGTTGATATGTGTTATTTTAATCGAGGGGCGGGACCGCACCCCCAACCCTTAGAAAGAAACCTATTATTTGAAAAACATTTGGCTTAACTTTAAATATTTTACTTATAGTGAGACTAAAACGCAACAAACTTTTAATATTTACTTGTCGGTTGTTATGTTTGATCCAACATATCTAACTAGTAGGCATCTAGCCAATAAGTCCTAAATCAACTGGTTTAGAAATAGATATCTTATAACTTTCTAAAGTGAAGGTTATGGGTTGGAGTCCTAGATGCAATATGCTCCAAGTAGGCTAAGGGTTTTACTACAGTGGGCCTTTGGGTGGTGGGTTTTCCTTGGAATGGTGGGCGAGCCGGGTCACCAGGTCTGTCTGTGTTTACGGGCGTGGGTAGCCTTTCGCCAATAGGTTTACCCGGGTGACCGAACTTAAAAAATTATTCGTTAAAAGTAGGCATCTAAGACGATGACTTTTATGTATTGCTTGTCATTAATTAATAATCTTATCGTTCAAAAAAAAATTATTAATAATCTTAATTTTTTCACTATACGAGGGTCATTTTACACGTGACCAAAAACCTTTAGGGGGTGTATGTATAATTCTAGCATAACGGTCAAAAGAGCAAGAAACGCAAGACAGACAGCAGTCACGACCTCGTGAAGACGATTCACTCGTTCATCGGAGAAAATCATACGACTCAACAATATCTCGTATCATCTTCCTCAAATCGATCCTCCGGCTAATAATATCTTCACCGGAGGTAGCTAATTTCTGTCTGTAATTTCACCCTTTTTCATGCTATCGATCAATTGTATGTTCAAACTTAAAACCCTAGTTCTCTTGATGTACTTCACATTAATCACCAATTCGAAGTCTGTGGTTGTAAATCGTTATGTATCGCTTCAGATCTGATTCTTGATTGCATTAATTTTGCTTTGTT
This sequence comes from Flaveria robusta, assembly GCA_025506415.1. Taxonomy (NCBI): domain Eukaryota; kingdom Viridiplantae; phylum Streptophyta; class Magnoliopsida; order Asterales; family Asteraceae; genus Flaveria; species Flaveria robusta. The sequence goes on along the minus strand of CM046470.1, from coordinate 33,066,918 downwards.
TATAGATGTTTGGTTTATGTTTCGGTTTAATTTTGTTCGATCTATGCTTATGATGTCGATTGTAGCAAAGAGATACAATTTGAACAGTAAAGTTGAATTTCTGCCATGAAAATGCTAAAGTTATGCTGAACAATTGGTCGTATGATGTTTAAATGTTTAATGCATTAATGTATGATTTTGGAACCCTAATTCCTTGTACATTTGGGGATTTTTGTTAAAGTTATCTACTTATTTGGATTGTGTTCTTGATTTCTAGGGTTTTGAGGTTAAGTTTCAAATTTTCAATGGATGGTATTGGAAGTGGTAATGGTAATGGTGCATCAGCAGCAACTTTGGATCAATGGAGGCAGTTTTCAAGGGTTTTTCAGTTTTATTTAGATAAAACTACTCCGCACGTGGTGTATAGGTGGATTGGGACTGCAGCATTAGCTATTTTGTTTGCGTTGCGTTTTATTTATGTTCAAGGGTTCTACATTGTTACCTATGGTTTGGGAATCTACATACTCAATCTGTTGATCGGGTTTTTGTCACCATTGGTTGACCCTGAAGTTGACCCGGCGGATGGTCCTTTGCTACCTACAAAAGGGTCGGATGAGTTTAAACCTTTCATTCGGCGTCTACCTGAGTTTAAGTTCTGGTAATTACTTCACACTGTCACATAGTCATTAGTTTTCTGTCGCCTGTTTTTTAACCAGGATTAATTATCACACTTACAACCTTTGGTAGCTAGAATCTTGGATTTTGTTTCAAAACTGTTACACTACCTATTATTTTACACTTAAGTCTTAAGAATATTAAAGAGTGGATAATAAGCGATATACATGTAAATTAATGCAGTTTAATTTTCGGTCTATGTGATCACCAATTAGTTTTTGGGATGATATAAGTACAGGCTACCCAAGTATTCAAAAGACCTTCTCGGGTAGCGCAAGCAGTAGTGCCTGTCACCCCTTATCCTCAGAAACTCCCTAGAAGGCCACGTACTTGGCTTTGGTTGTGTTTTACCTGTCCTAACCGGTTAGTAGTGTATTGGCTGGGTCCAAGGGTTTACCGCATAAGTGGGTTCCCCCGGTCACCAAAAAACCGGTATTCAAAACGTTGCACTACGGTCATTGAAACATCAAAACAACATTACATGCCCCCCATCTCCCACGACTATAATGCCCTAACTTTAAAGCTTTTGACTCATATATAGTCATGAAATGATAGAAATGCTCTTGAGCATCTTCAAATAGTTTTCGGCAGTCCTTTTAGAGTTGATTCTTCGAGTAGATTTACGGGAAATCTTTTTCAGTTTACTACTTGTAGAAAAAAACTTTGAAGTTAGGGGTGTTTTTGCCAGCATTTATTCCAGGAATTTATAAGCAAAAGGATTATATGCTAGTAGGCCTGTAATGTTGTTATAATTGTAACCAAACACATAACTGGGTGATGGGTGGCCTATAAATTAGTTTCGTTAAATGGATAGCTTTAATGTAAAAAATTGATTACTTGGGTGGCCACCACATACATCATCCCATGATCTTATGATACAATTAAAGAATTTAACTTATATTTTATTGGGTACCAAAATTCTCATGATTTTTTTTTCTTTTCTTTTTGTTGGAAATAAAGGTATGCCATCACAAAGGCTTTCATCATATCAATCCTGATGACGTTTTTCTCCATGTTTGATGTCCCCGTGTTCTGGCCAATACTACTTTGTTACTGGTTTGTGTTGTTCACCCTAACAATGAAGCGCCAGATCATGCATATGATTAAATACAAATATGTCCCATTCAACATTGGAAAACAGGTATGCATGAAACACCAGTTATTCCTTTTTCTTTAGGGCAAACTGCACGGAATTTATATAAAGTTTACAATTTTTTTTTTCTGATAGTAGCAACCAACTCATGCTATTACCTTTTTGAGCAACTATTATCGATTGTAGCAATGATTGACCTGGTAGCAGGTCATTTTGTAGCTTATGTTTTATAACTTGATGCGGTGGCATCTTATTTGTCATTTTCATGTATATGTATGTGTCACATATCATCTGATTTCACTTATGATTACCATTCTATATATATAAAAGAAAGAATCATCCTTTAAACTTGTAAATAAGTTTATTTGTGTTTTTTATTTCTTTCACAAACCTCTTTCGCATACATGGGAGGCTGCAAATCTGCCATTGCATCAAACAGAGCCACATTAGCAAATTTACTGGTAAAATCAGTTAAAACTTATATTTGAGTTGGTTTCTAAAATGAGTGTTGAAGGGTATGTTGGTTTTTATTTTGCGTGCTTTAGTTGCTATAACCGGGAAAATGTGTAAATGTTGTTTATATCCCATGCTGTTTACCCTTTTATGTTAGCATCACAAAGTTATTTTGGGAATTAACTTTCAAGTTTAATCGGTTTTTGAACAGAAATATGGCGGTAAGAAATCTTCTTCAGCAAGTAGCAGCGGTGGTGGATCTCGTGCTGATTGAAGTATGGTACTTTTTTAAAAAATGTAGTTGTTAGATTTGAACAGTTCATGCATATTTTGGTGTTTCTTTCTAACTCCTTTTACCACTAATATTGTCTTCAGATAACATCATTCGTGTTACTACACATTACACAGCCCAAAAATCGCATCCAGCATTTAATAGAACACAAGTATTTGTTTAAGTGCGAAGATATGCCACAAAAAATATGTAAATAAGTTGATTTGTTGTAATAATACATAAATTTATTGATATTTTCATGTGATATTTCAAACAGGTCAAATAAAAATAGAGGTAATGTTGTTTAAGAGTATGATGAAACATTAAGCTTATTAAATAATTTTATCTTTAATGGGATGCTCTTCTATAAAACCGGTCTATGTCACGTCTCTGCTATGTCTCTGTCGCTAAGGATAGCCAAGAACGGCCGTCTGCGGATAGTGAATATCCTTGTAGAGGTATGTCCACTACTGCAATGGTGTGCTGATATGAAGACTAGTGTCTAAATATCTGGTGAATATGAATCTAACATAAAATTATCATGTTTTGGTTTGGTTTAAGTGGGTTCAGGTCAGTTTCAGATCAACTTCTAGCGTTTATAGTTGACTTGTTTTGCAAAGAAATTTTTAAAAATGTGCTTATGTGTCATACTTAAATTGACTAGCATTTTGCGTCAAAATATAATGAAAAGAAGAAATGATATTGTGTTCTATGGTTTAAATGTAATTATTTCATATGCATTTGTATTTTTAGTTGTATATTTATGAGTTTAGAGCATAAGTTTAAAAAATTAAATAAAATTTTGGACTAAATGGCATGTGTCTTTGCCAACGCATGAACCACATTGTCATGTTCGGGTTCATGCATGTTACACCGTATTTGTTTCATATTTGAATTCATGGCAAATTTTTGGTCTATATCGGGTTTGACTCTCCAACCACGAACACGTCTCATCTAAAACCCCTAACAACAGTTATACATCATGTACTACCTTCTTCCTTCACACCACCATTCAAGTACTCTTTCTTTTCCATTGCAAGTGTCTTTCAATGGAAAATATAATCTTTTATGCGTGAAACCTTCTAAACAAAGTTTTTTCATGGATAATTCTATTATAATTATGCATTAGTTATTTACTAAATAGCAAAAAGTTTTTTTTGTGGGCAAGAAAGACATGCAAGTTCATAGACATGAAGATAGACAACTATATTTAAAGAAAAGCTGACTGAAAGTATATGTATATGTTGACTGGTTCACCTTTCAAAATAGGATATCTTCACTGGTAAATTTTGATGTTATGATTACTTTTATATAAAGTGCATAAATCTAAATATGTTCCTGTTGAAGTGGGGCTAAGGTGAAAAGGTATTATGGTCAATCACCATCAACAAAACCAAAGAGAATCAAGAAAATCTGCTTGTGAATGAGGCCGAATCTTTGGGTCTTTTTCAACTTATGGCTTGAAAACGATTGAAAGATGCCGTGATTAAGCAACCAAAAGATCGAGTTTGTGCATTTGTTTTGAGAAATTAATTAAGATCTAACATCATAAGTGATGTCGTTTACTAACTTTTTTTAATGGAAGGATTAGAAACGATCGCGTTAGGTCAAGTTGAATAAAATGGTTTTGGGTCAGGATAACAAATTTGAAATGGGTCTAACAGGTCGGGTGACATGAAAACAAGACTAACTTTAAGTTTTTAAATGTTTTACACGTCTCAATCAAAGTTGTCCATTTTGGTCCCATACGAGTTGTTACTATCATGGTTGTCGTTGGCTCGTTGGATTTTGATTTAATTCATCAAAATATCATTATTTTTTGCATTTCAATGTGCATTATTTTGTATGCACTTGCAAGTTGTGCTTTGTAGAATATTTGTGATTATTTCTACATAAAACAACATCGTTAGCAGGCATTTTAATTCACAACCAATTTTACGAAAACAGGTATTTGCTACACACTTTTGCTAAGGAAAAATCTAATTCCAATTTGTTAACAAATACCTGTTTATACTGTAGTGAACAGAGCGTGGAAAATAAAAATGTCTTTGCAGAGATTAACTTTTGAGTTCTAGACATTGTTTCTTGAATGCTTACATATATGATATTTATGTATATACACACTGCAAAATGACTAATGAATTAGTATACATTTAGATTTGATCATGACAAAAAAGAATTCTTCAAATGGATTCATAACTCCATCTTCACATTGCTTCCTTCATATAAACCTTCCAAAAAATAAGAAATTTTTAAATAATATATATATATAATATACAAAATTCATGGTGCTAAAAGCAACCCTGCAATTTATATCATTTATAGTAGAAGACAAACGATATACACACAACACAAGCAAATTTCTTGGTTCAAAAGTGTGAACTTTATCCCATTTATAATTTGAATTTTGTGGGTTTTTAACTCTATTTTTAATAGTAAGTAGGTTTAAATTATTAGTGCTACGTGGGTAAAAATTCAAGTTATCACATTTATCACACGTAGATATGTTATATAACAGTTGACATTTATAAAGGTAGATTTACATTCTTTTTAATTACCTGTAAATTTATGTGGTTGAAATGGAGTTGATGATTCTTGTTGAATTTCCATTCTGTAAAGATTGTGTAGATCACCATCCCATGTCACACCAGGCTGCATTTGCTTCAAGAAAAAATAATAATAAAAATATCTTCAATAAACTTGATGTGTTGATAGTTAATGAAAAGCATATACATTTGAAAAAAAACGCAAGAAGAATTATTACATTAAAACACGATGAAACAACAAATGTTTCAGGAATCGAAACTGGACCGCCAATGCTTCTTCTTAGCATTGCATCAATCGGATTGTTTCCCATTTCTAGTAACGAATTTACTTGAAAATAAGCCGAATTAGCCACTTGATCACATGAATACGCGACTGCAGGACCTTCAAGCATCTAATAGATGATAACAAGATATGTTAGCTAACTAATTATCAAATCTATTTTATAATGATATTATTGATAATGATGATGATCATCCTCATAATCATGATGATGATGATGATGATGATGATGAAGAAGAATACCTCTTTCATGATTAGGTTATCAATGTCAAAATCTAATCTTGGCTGAAGAGCAGCAAGCTTCATGGACAAGAACTATATGAATCAAGATCACAAACACTGTTAGTTTCTATATTTAGAAAATTGAAATCATTGATGGTGTAATGATTTATATACTTACTTCTACTTGTTTTTGAAGAGATTGTACATAATTAATGATTTCATCAAGCATTCCTGCTTTTCCAGTGATCTTGTTGCACCCTGGAACTAAATCCTGCAAATATTTCATTCTCTCACTGATTTTCTCCCTTCTTACCTGCTCAATATTAAATATATTACAGTTATTAAAATCAAATGGATTAGATTAATTATTCTGATTTTTTAAAATCTAATTAGATAAAGACAAACTAGATATTAATAATCCAATAACAGTGAGTGTAAACTATAGTGATGAAATTTCCCTAGACATAAAAGCAAGAGTTAACTGTTTTTTTAAACTGCTAGTATGGATTATAATCAGTCAATAAGTTATAGTTTACAGTCTTACAATCCAGTTTGCCTTATACTACAATCCAATTATCAGTATGGATTATTATCGCCCAATGAATAAATACGTACTCGTTCAGCCAAACTATGGCTATCGGTTGCTTGACCTCGACGAGCTCGAACATGAATATAATCTTGTTTTTTATCTTCAACACCCTTTGGTTTCTGATCTTTTGATGAAGCTTCTGCAGAATGTTCATCAGAACACCCTTTAATCTTCTTCTCTTTGACACCATTATCTTTCAAAACCACCTGCAAATTTCTCAAAAAGATTAGATTTGTACACACTTTCCACCAATCTTTATCCCAAAATATGAATAAAGATTCAACCTTTTGCTTCTGATCTTCATGGGTCTTCCTCTTCTTAACACTATGATCCGCCATCAATGGCGGAATCATCTGATCTTGACTCCGATCACCGAAATCGGGCCACCCGAATTGCAACCCCGGGTCGGGTTTGATCTCAACCAAACCCATATGATGATCATTCCCATCAACAAAACCTTGTTGTTGTTGCTGCTGCCACTTCATTCTTGCTTGTTGCCGCTCAAACACAGTCACATCGGTGCCGCCGGTGACGGTGGTGTAGTGACGGTGTAGCATCTCCGGCGAAGCTGAGTTCATTTTTCTTCAAGATTTTCAAAAGGGTATGTGAATTGATCACTACTTTTTATAAAATGTATGTGTGTGTGAGAGAAGATTATAAGGATAAGGGGGAGGGTGGGGGAGGGTGGAGGTGGGGTATATATAGATTATAGAATGACGATGAGAGAGAGAGAAATGACGCCGGAGAAGTCGCCGGAGAAGATGACGGAGGCTGCCGGAGAGTGATACAGGTGGCCGGAGGAGGGCAGAATGATGAGAGAGTGAGAGAAATGATGCTGGAAAAGTCGCCGGAGATGTCGCCGGAGAAGCTGCCGGAGAGTGAAACAGGTGGCCGGAATAAATAGGGAGATGGTGGGAAAGGTGACCACAGGGACAGCAATGGGGTGTGGGGTCTCACTGACACGACTGCCACGTGGTGTGTTCCTGCAAATACACTAATTTAATTTGGATAATTTCTTTTTTAATTTATCTTAACATTTAAATACAAAAAAATAACACAATATGATTAGAAATTATAAGACCACCCGCAATGGAGCATCTTCGGGTATGTTTGTAGCCGATGAGGAAGAAGGGAGATGATGAGTCTGATTTGGCGAGGAGAGAAATGGTTTGAAATCATTTTATATGTACGGATAAAAACGGATGATATAAGAGGGTTAAAAAGAAGAAAGACTATCTATAACAATTATACTTCGAAGAAAAGTTCCTATCTCATTCGACAAATAATGAAAAATATCTAAATTTTACGGTTTAGGGATTTTATAATTTTGATTGATGGTAAAAAAAAATATGCATTCTAAATAATTTCAATTTAGGGAATATGTTGTTTGAGCACCATAGGTTTTATTTTTTATTATTTTTGCTAATATTATCTAAATTTATTATATGGGTTGCCTTTTAATCTCCTTTTTTACTTATATAAAATTTTGTTAAAATATATTAGAATATCATAGCTTTTTAGACTCGATCGTTGTATTAATACTACAATTGTTATAACTTTATTATTTATTTATTTTTTACTTTTTACACATGAATTATGGTGAACCAACAATTGTAAGTCAGAGTTCATTTAAATTTGATATTTAAATTGGCCAACTTCTTCATGCGATTTAAAATGGATAGTTACTTCATTTCATTTATCTATATTTGAACCAATCTTAAAAAGCAGGTTCATGTATAATCTTTATTTATATGAAAATGTTTTTTTAATTTTTATATGTTTACAAGATCCAACACATTGATTAGTAATTATATATTATTAAATTGTTCACGTAATATATGAAAAAGTAATCTAGATTCTAGTGTGATAACATGTGAAAAACTTATCAATCAACAAGAGTAAAAATCAATATATCTCACTAGTTTATACACCCATTTATACACCCGTTTATACACCCGTGTATTCACAAGATTACATAATAAATAATATAATTTTATGTGTATTACATATGTTGAATCAGTCCATAGATCAAGTCTTACAATATAATAATAAAAAGAACATTTTAAATTATCAACCCATGCAAAAAAACCTAGCAAGTAAAAATAAAATCATGTCAAAATGAATCTCATAATTATAAAAATATGTTCAAACAAAACATAACAAAGTTTTAAGGAGCTAAAATTAAGCTTAAAACAAACGCTATAGTAGTTGTGAAGTAAAAATACTATTAAGAATAGCTTGAACTATACACTTTAACATGATGAACCAATATAATGTAACTTGATTATGCAATTAACATAATATAATCTGATTAGCAATTAACAATTACGCCAAACAAACAAAACTAAATCAATTTTCTTAAAATACTGAAAAGTTGTACATGTTTAAGTTTGCATTTATATATATTGATATACTTTTTACCAACATCTTATGAAGCTTTTGTTTATATTTTAACTATTATCTTTTAATTGTAATTAGTACTTTTGTTGTTTTTAGTATACTATCCGATTATCTTTATTTTTGATAAATTGTTGGATATATAAAATTATGTATTTTATATATTTTAAAATCGTTCATAAGTTATCTGGGAGAAATTACTACGATTTATTTCTTAAGTAGCTGAAAATAAGTTGATTAATATGAATATAAACAAGTTATAAATAATAGATCAATTGTAACCAAAACTCATGTTTACTAATAGACATTTTAAAAAGTACGAATTTAGTAATTCGTTTTAACAGTGAATTAAATTAAATTACCCATCTCCTATTGCACATACCCGTTTATGCATTTGTTATAGTTTAAATTAACGAAAAACAATAAATTTCTAGTCAAACATAATTAATATATATATAATAGAGTAGGATGTAATTGGAAAATAATATAAGGTTCAATTAGAAAAACTCTTACTTAAATTTGAAAATTAGTCATAAACATAGTCAAATAATCCCCATATATAGGTAAAATTGGTTAATAGATTTAGGCGGAAAATTCATAGTTAGATTGAAGGAGAGAGTGGCATGTGTCCTATAAATATAAAGGTTTATTAGAATTAGATTAATTAATCTCGAAAGTTAAGTTTTGACTATGAAGTTTATTCTTTATATTTTACCACCAAATTTGTTTATAATAGTATGATGGTTCTTTTGTTGTTTTTGTAGTATGTGGAATGAGTGTAAACAACCAGAAATGGTTTATGAGTTATATACTTGTGTGGAAGAGTGTGAACTTTTTGTACAGTCTAAATTATTAAAGTTGGAGTGTTAAAAAAAATGTAGGAGGGAAAGGGTGAATTAAGGGTGCAAGCGAGTTAAATTTTGCCTTTTAACTAAAAAGCCACTCATGGCACAAATATCATGTGTGTTCAGTACTTGAGAACCAATATTAGATGTTATTTAAAAGTAAAAAAGTTATTCTTTGAAGAAAATCTAAGAGAGTTGAGTTTTAGGTTTTTAAGAGGTTTAGTGTAGTTTATAGTTTACACTTAGAGCAAGATAAGGCGTCTCAAGCAGGTGAAAGTATAGAGCAAATAACTAGAGTTGAAAAAAAACAGTATGTATTCAAGAGGGGGGAGGGAGTAAGAGAGAGAGAGAGAGAGAGAGAGAGAGGTCCTTATCATGCTACAAGTGGGACTAAAAGGAAGGGTCGTTATTACGGTCCGTTTAAATCGTCTCGATTTACCAATACCTTCTCTCCATTAATTTGAACTTTTTTGGTTTTTTATGTCGGGAAAGGGGAGCAATTACCTCCCTTATTATAAAATATGTCAAGAGTTTGAGTTTGATTCATGAGTACGTTTATAAGTTTACTCGTTCTAAGATCTATGTAGGTTAAGTTTGATATATTTATTATATCATCATTTTTATGTACATACATACTACGATATATGTCATTTAGTTTTTCTATCTTTACTATAGTTATTATGCAATTATATTTTATAAAAATTCCATTATACTTGTATATGAGGATTAAGCTCGCGATGCTCCTAACTTTAACTAGCCCTACTGTTTAAATAAATAATTATCACCTTACTTACATATTCACTTTCGGCTATTCTATTTACACATTCAAGTTGATTTCTATTTACACCAAAATTTAATTCGGCTATTTTTATTGAATTTTTTAATAAATTACACTTTTCTTTTATATTTTTAATCAAAATATCATTTTATCCTTATAATTTTTAATATAAAATGATGTTTTATATAAATTCAAAGGCAACACTACAGATTATTTATTTTCATCTATTTTTTGATGTATAAATTTTATAAACTTTTCTCTCTTAAAAACCCACTTATTTATATGATTTCAAATTAGAAGGAGCAAACTGGTTGAGAAAAACATGCAATAGAAGGAGCAAACTGGTTGAGAATTCGGGTTTATGAAACCAAAACAAATTATTAATTAGTGTTGATATTCAAATGTTGTTATTTCTTTTAATCATTCGCGAAACTAGAAGGTAGACCAAATTTTCTATTAATACTAATATCATCGTTTTCCTTGGAGCTTGTTCTTTTGAATAATTGTCGGTAAAATAGTTGAAACGAACATAAAAGTTTAAGGGCGATAAATAATGTTACGTTTGAAAGTAAAATGGTAAGGAGTCATAGTCATTAGTTCATTACCCTCTTCAATAATATAAAGAAATTTTAGGAAGGGTCAAATTCTTAAGGGACATTCTTTGGCCCATGAAAGCCGATTGACGTGACAAAATACAAACTTTTCCTCATCAAAATTAAGTAAATATTTGACGTAATTTTAAACAATGCATAAACCATTGGTAAAAGTGTAGATATTTGATAGTTGTATGAAACGTTATTAAAATGATTATTAGAATATAAACTAGAATTTTAAACGTTAACTATCCCTCCTGCATTACCTCTTGCTATATGTAGTTTGATTTGTATTTTACTTTATTACGTTTAATCTAGATGTGAATAACTTGTTTAATTTAATTGGATATACTAAGTGTAAGTTGGTAATAGTAGCTACTTGCCATTGAATATGTTTAAAGGTAACTACCTTCACAATTAAGGTAGATGAACATCATACTTAATTTGAAGGTTATAACCTTGTTGGGTCAAATAACCTCTAATGAAAAACCAAACATTGCTTTAGTAAAAATGGTGACCTTTATTGAATTAGTTAGCTGGTTGTTATGTAATTTTCATATGAAACGGATTAATAACACATTCTTACAATATTTCAAAGAATAAGAGAAACAACAGTCGGACTCAAGTTAGTTTCTTCTCTATTGGTATACTTGATTTTAGGCTAAGAAGATATATAGCTGCGTTCAATCACATTTGAGACATGCGGGGATGACCGCGCGTGTAATATCGAGCTCGTGAAGTAATCCCGTGAGCATAAGCATAAGAAACAAGAGCTTGTTTCTTCGATTTCTAGGTGATCATACTTCCACTTATTGATATGAACTCAGATTATAAAGCATATGCATTTAGAGTATGATGATTTTTAATTAAATTATACAAATAGAGATTATGGATCCACCCGTGGATGCTCTAGAAAGGCGTGGCGACTCTCATGCTTTTTCCCAAAAATCTCAGAACAATTTAATTATTATAACTAATAGTTATAAAAATAAAAATATGTAGTAAAATATTGACATAGAAATAAAAAGTTTTAAACTCTTCTGAAGTTGGTTACTTTTATATAATTGATTAACTTAGTTTTTCACTTCAAATATATTTTATCAATATAAAAGTTTTTAAAAAAATTGTTGGTTTTTATAAGTAGGAAAAAAAAAATTAAAATCGATTGATGATAAAAACTTTAAAAAGAATTAAATTAAGCTTGAAATTCGTTAATATATATAATAATTTAAATATTACAACTAATATTGATGTAGTGTTGCTAAATATTTATGTAGTGTTGTTTAAGTGTTTCTAAGTTCGATTTAATAATAAGATATTTTAGATTCATGTCTATATTAAATCCAGACAAATCGAAAGACACACATAATTAATAGTTTCAATTCACTATATTTGTTATTAATAAAAAATATATATATATATATGTCTCTCATCAACATAAAATAATATTTTTGACATTAGTTGTACTTAACACCTTATAAATAATGAAGATATTATATTATATTTAAAAAAACAAAAAGTTGATTAAAAATATAATTTATTAAAATAAAAAACTGCCAAAAAAAAAACAAATGAAAGGAGAAAAATAATTAGTGCGTGTGGGTGCTTTTTACAGGATTTGACGGGAAACCAGTTATGGCTAATGGGTCGCGCCACCTTTTGTACTTTTAAGATGGGCCCTAAATACGGCCCAGTTTTTTCCAGCTGGGTACAGGCCCTCTTACATCGTTTTCAAGTTTTGGTAGGCCCACATGACGTTAGTCAAATTAGACTCATTACATTATTTAGATTTAGATGAAGGTGACAACTGACAAATTATTAAGATGAGGGTGACAACTTTGTGAAAATTTGTGCAATTTACCAATATAATTAGATTTTGCGTTGTAACGTCCGGTTACTTTATTTATCACACAAGTCATGAAGAATTAACCTGTTATCATTACCCGGGTCGTGTTTGATTTTATACGTTTAATTAAGCAAGTTAAATCGTTAGCGTGTTTAAAACTACTTGACATGTTTACACAAGTATAGCCATCAATCAGTTATAAACGAGCTTGAATTTTTAAGTGTAAAAAAATTTTAATACTCTAAGTCCAATTGATTTGTTGTTGTACCAACCCTTCACCCTACAAATGTTATCATTACCTCATGTTGTATTAAAAGATTAAAATTCACTCACTTTTTATGTTTCATCTTTTAATCATATCGTTGCATCTTTCATGTAGATTGGAGGATGTTGGATGAGACCGGGTAGTGTATTTAGGCCTTAAATCCCTAAATGGATGTGAATGGTGTACCTGTAGAGTTACAAATAGCTGTACAATTTATACAATTTTTCTACTTAAAAATAGCCATGTTTTAAAAACATATATAATTTTACTAGCAAAGTAACGCGTGTATTACACAAGTTAAATAAATATAATATTAATATAATAAAATTCTATTGGTTTTAAACAGTATTTTAAGATAAGATATAATTGAAATTACGTATGGGTAAAGATATAAGTAATAAAACAATGTTATTAACTTTTTTATTTTAAAAAACTAAATATTTTGTTTCAAAACAAATCGGTTTAAAAAAATTTCATCATTATAACTTTCAATTTTAATTATTTTTTATTTATAAAAATTTTACTTTTTAAAAAAACCAATTTTAAAATATTTTATATTTTTAGAAAACTCTAATGCTTTAAAAAACTTCTTAATTTACAAAAATTTGTTTCTTTATATATAAACATGAATAAAAAAACTTTTTTTAATTTATTAAAAAATATTTTTAGTTTATTAAAAAATTAAATATTATTATTAAATAGGAGAGAAAAGAAAAAAAAATAAGAATTATACTTTTTATTATGGTAGAGAGATTTAAAAATAATTTTTAAATGAATTGATGGAAACACGTGACTTTAACATGCAGACCACGAAGGGAGGAGGAGGAGAAGTGGTGTACACATCACACCCACATTTCCTTTCCTTATATAATTCTTTTAAAAATAAATTATAAAATCATTTTAAATAAATAAATGGGCCGGGCTGGCCGGCATCATTAAATTTAAGCCCAATGTGTGAGGCATTAGTCAAAAAGCAAACGGCCCAAACAAATTGGGCTTTTACAAGGCACCAAAGTTACCAAACCACTTTGAGGAATTGAGGGAGGGTTCACCAGATGTTCTTGAATCGTTGAGTTAACCGGGTAAGTTTCAAATGCTTAAAACTATTATGAATTCGATTATAATCCAATTTAATTTTGCAAACATGATTTCGTTCATTCAGGGTTTGTTCCATGATTTTGCTTTTAGTTTTACAATTTGAGATTATTATTTTTAATATATAAGCTCAATTCAAGTTTGTATGATTTTTTTTCCTTTTTTTTTTTTTTTTTTTTTTTTTTTTGTTAGAACAAAGATAATCAAGTTTTGGTTCGGCTAGTAGAACGAAAATAAATGTAAGTCTTATATGTGGTTCATATAGATTTTAACTTAAAATTAGTTGTTTCTATAAACATTTAATGTAGTCACGTAATGCTAATAAAGATAATCAAGTCTTATATGTGGATTTTTTTAAAACATTTTTATTATAACTCCTAATTTTAATTAATTTTTGTTTATAAAAAATTTATTTAAAAACATTAATTTTAGAATATTTAATATTTTTAAAAATTTGATGTTTTAGAAAGATTTCTTATTTTATAAATATTTATTTATTTAAAAACAATATTAATAAAAAATATATATTTCTTAATTTATTATTAGTAATTAATGTTATATTAAAAGAAGAGGGAAGCGGAAAAATTTTAGTGAGGTGAAATATGGTGATAACATGTGTCCACTATACTTACTCTTTTTATTATAATAGTAAGATTCTACATAATATATCAAATGCCATCAAATTAAACATTGTAAAAATGTTATGTGATGAAATAATGCCTTAATTACCTAACATAACCATGACAAAAATTGTTAGTCTATAAAATTAGTGTCATTGCTGGTTCTTTCTGCTGATGTGGCAGGTGGCACGACAGCTTGGCGTGCGTATTGGGGTCCCTTAGACAAATTTCAAATTTGAGGTGTCACTTAGGCTGCCCAAATCAATTCCTTTACCCGAGGGCAAAGTGCACCTGGACTCTTGATGTCAAAATCCGCGATAAATAATCATATTTTATGCCATCAAATAATCAAATTTTCAGTGCTTATTTAGATTCACCCATTGAGTTCAACTGCAAGATTAACTCAACTCAAGTTACTTGCATAGATGAGTAATAATTTTGAACTGAGTATGCCAAGCTCAGTGTGGGTTTATAACGAGCTTGAATTTTAATGCAATTGACCGATAATTAGGAAAAAGGAAAGGTATCTTCATTAGGGGTTCTTTATCAAATCGGTTTTCGGGTTATTCAAGTTATTTTAGTTTTACTGTTTGGACTTTAAGCATTTTTAAAATGAATTCAAAAATTATAATTCAGATTGATGAAATTTTGTTTTTTCGTGTCCAATTTGGAAAATGTCACACTTGTTAGCATGCTAAAACCGTAAACAAAGCAATATGGTAAAAACGTTTCCTCCACACGTCAATTGTATCGAAATGCAAAGAATTAAAAATTTGTTTCATCAAATGGTATGCATATATCAGAGGAGTTATTGAATTTTAATAATCTTAACTTTCATTTATTAGTCAGGATTAATCTCAAATCAGTAAATGTTTACAGACACTTCTAACTTTAAGTTTATTTTACTAAAATGATCTCTTACTAAATGAGAGGTAACCACGTTAGTTTTTTGTAATATGGACTGATTATGTGGCCAAAACACTAAATATAAAGTTAAAATCTACCACCAGTTCCCTCAATCTTAAACTTCTGCACTCTGAAACCTATTAATACTCACATTTTGATCTAAACCAGTTGAGTCGTTAGATGTAGATTTTCGGTGACGATGGAGGCTAGACACCGGAAAATAGACCTGATGGAGACTGGGCAGCGACGGAGTTGAAAATAAGCTCAAAGTTAGTTGGCCACATTTCATCAAAAAAAAAACTAACAGGGGTTAACTACCAATTAGTAATGGATCGTTGAAGAAAAATGAGCTCAAAGTTAAAAGTATCTGTTAATATTTTCTGATATGTGATTAATCTCGGCCAATAAATTAAGGTTGAGATTATTAAAATCCAATACCCTTATATCTATATTGTAGTGACTATATGATATTGATTTTACTTATATTAATTTTTGTCAATATAATTGGGTGATAAAAACACTGAGAATATAGAAACTAGATTTTATTTTATTTTTTTATTTATTTTAAGCTTTCAACATGTTATAAATGAAGATGTTCTTTAAAATGAATACGAGGACTTTTTACTTTTTAGCATAAGGGGTGTTTTTTTATTAAGTTTCTTATAAACTTAAAATAGATGCAAACATCATAAAGTGCTTATGACACCTTTTTGATTTCAAAAACTGAGCTCGTTGTCAAATATTATTTTGGAATTGTGCATGGTCGTGTGATTAGTATTAACCAAAAGCCGTCATCATACAAAGACTACTAAAACACTATTCAGACACTTTTAATATGTCATATGCCCGCGTATGATAGAATGAAAATCTTCATATAGGTCATATGGTAAGATGGAAATTGCCATATGAGTCTTATGAGGGTCAAATTGTACTACTATATGCTGTGTTTGATTGACAGAGAAATAACTGATGTGATCACTTACAAAGTAATACGGTTTGTAAGATCATTTTTCATTCAATCATACGGCTTGTAAGATGTGACAAACTCTGATATACAAACATCATTTAACATTATACCACCCATATGATGTGACATACAATGTAATGTACGCTAATAAAATGGTGTTTTTTTATAAGAGTCCTATCATTTTAGGGGTATGTCATCAATTATCATACCAGAGTTTACTATTTGATCATTAAGCACTTGCTGGAAATGATATGTCATCATAATAAATGTTGGTTCAAGTGAGATGGTGAAGTCAACTAAATGGTTTTAGTATAAAGTGTTGTAAATGTTTACTATTTTCAGGGACTATTTGTGTCTACTTAGAATAGTTCAAGGTGATATATGTTAGTTTGTGTTCCCGGTTGTTAATTCTGTTAACTGATGGGTATTAAAGGAAAAGGGGAGATTCATGTAAATCATCTTGTATCTTGTATTCTCTTTTACTCAATAACATTTGGCATATCTTGAAGTCATCAATTTCGTGATTGTTTTGCAATTCTTTGTTGTCAATTCATAACAAGTGGTATCAGAGCCTGGTTAGGGCTCGATTCGTGAAGAATTGGTTCGATCGGAAGTGGGGAAGAGACGAATATGGTGTCCACTAAGTTCGAGATCGAGAAATTCGATGGCAAGAATGACTTCGGGCTATGGAGAGTAAAAATGAGAGCCCTACTGGTTCATTAGGGTCTGGCAGAAACGCTGGATGGAGGTGAGGCGAAGATACCGGATGGAGCCACGGATAGAGAAAGAAGAGAGATTATGGAGAAATGGAAAGACATGGGCGTAAAAGCCCACAGTGCGATTATCCTGAGTTTGGGTGATCGAGTATTGAGAGAAGTCACAAAAGAGACCTCGAAGGCCGGGATATGGGTAAAACTCGAGTCATTGTACATGACTAAGAGTCTGGCTAACAGGTTGTATCTGAAAAAGAAATTATATACTTTTCAAATGAGTCCAAGTAAATCAATCGAAGATCACAAAGATGACTTCAATAAACTAATCTTGGATTTGGAAAACATTGAGGTGGTTCTTGACGAAGAAGACCAAGCTGTCATATTCCTAACCTCTCTCTCGTCTCATTATGAACACTTTGTTGATACCCTACTTTATGGTAGGGAATCATTGTCAATGGAGGAAGTGTTAGCAGCCTTGAACTCTATAGAACTCAAGAAAAGATCCGATTTGAAAGAAGAAGGTGGAGAAGGCCTCTTCGTAAGGGGTCGGGTAGAGCATAGAGAGTTCAAGAATCAAAAGCAGAGAGGCCAATCAAGATCAAAGTCAAGAGCCAGAAGAAAATGTTTCGTGTGTCACTCTGAGAAGCATTTGAAAAAGGATTATCCAGAGTGGAAGAAAAGAAGACAAGACTTATCTGGATCAAAAGGGTCATCTAGTCATGCTCAATCTGAAGAGAATTCAGATGGTTATGGAAGTGCGAATGTACTTATGACCATTGAGTCTAATGTAAGAGGAGGTTGGGTGTTGGATTCAGGGTGTTCATTCCACACGACACCCTTAAGGGAGGCATTTGTTGATCTCAAAATGCATAAGAGTGGTACTGTCAAGTTGGGTGATAGTAGACCCTGTGACATACTTGGAAAAGGATCAATTATGTTCAAGATGCAAAATGGGACTGAGTTGAAGTTACAGGATGTGATGTATGTTCCAAAATTGACTAGAAGCCTGTTATCCATGGGCACTTTTGAGAAAGCTGGCTATCAAGTAAGTCTAAAGAATGGTAAAGCCAAAGTTATTAATGGTTCTCTGGTCTTGTTTTCTGGAACTCGAAGAGAAAACAATATCTACACCTTAGATGGAGAAGCCAAGTTAGAAAATGTATCCTTGGTAACTGCTGCTAATGAGTCTGCAATGCTCTGGCATAGAAGGTTAGGACACATTAGTCAGCAGGAGTTAATTGAGTTAAATAACCAAGGAGTGTTGCCAGGTTTAACAAATTGTAATATTGGGTTCTGTGATCACTGCATACTAGGCAAAGCTCATCGAGTGAAGTTCAGTAAGAGTGTTCACAGTACTAAAAGTATCCTGGACTATGTCCATGCAAACCTTTGGGGCCCTGCAAAGAACATGTCACTAGGTGGGGCCTATTATTTCTTGTCAATCATTGATGATTTTTCTAGAAGAGTCTGGGTGTATCCATTAAAGAAGAAGTATGAGGCTTTCAGGAAGTTTAAGGAATGGAAACTTTTAGTGGAGAACCAGATGGAAAGGAAGATAAAGAAATTTAGGACTGATAATGGTCTTGAGTTCTATGGTTGGGAGTTTGCAGATTATTGTAAAAGTCAAGGTATTGCTAGACATCTTACTGTCCCTGGGACACCACAGCAAAATGGATTAGTGGAGAGAATGAACAGAACACTATTAGACAAAGTAAGATGTATGTTGGCATGTTCTGGTCTGCCCAAATCATTTTGGGCAGAAGCTGTTACAACAGCAGCTTATTTGGTAAATAGATCACCTAGTGCTGCTTTAAACAAACTAACTCCAATGGAGGTGTGGTCTGGAGAAAGGTTGAATTACAATAATCTAAGAACATTTGGTTCATTGGCTTTTGCCCATGTGACCAGGGTAAATTTGAGCCTAGGGCTCAGAGATGTGTTTTTCTTGGATTCTCTGAGGGTGTAAAGGGTTATAGATTGTGGAGAGTTGAAAATCCAAAGGTTATAGTAAGTAGAGATGTGACATTTAATGAAGATGTGATGTATAGAGACCTTGTAGGTGAATCTGAACAAGTCTCTTGTCATGAGTCTATGTTTAATGGAAAGGGAATGATCAGTGTAGTGATGGTGTGTCACAGAATGAGCCTTAGTATAGCATTGCCAAAGATAGACCCAGAAGGCAGGTCCATCCTCCTTTAAGGTTTAGAGATGGGGAAGATATTTCAGTTGTTGCTTTTGTGATAGCAGAAAATGAAGCTACATTGGAGCCTATCACTTATGAAGATGCCATTACATCTAGTGATAGAGAAAGCTGGATGGCAGCCATGGTTGATGAAATGAATTCTCTGAACAAGAATCATACATGGGAACTAGTTGACAAGCCTCCAGGTCAGAAGTTGGTGTCATGCAAATGGTTATACAAGTTGAAGGAAGGGTCTGAGGCTGGTGAAAGACCTAGATTCAAGGCAAGGCTTGTAGCAAAAGGTTTTACACAGAAAGCTGGGGTGGACTATACTGAGATTTTCTCTCCTGTAGTTAAGCATTCATCAATCAGAGTGATATTATCATTGGTTGCTAATGAAGACCTAGAATTGGAGCAGTTAGATGTGAAAACTGCTTTCTTACATGGTTATCTGGATGAGGAAATATACATGAGTCAACCTAAAGGGTTTGAAGTTCTTGGTAGTGGACAAAAGGTGTGCCTCCTGAAGAGATCTTTATATGGTCTGAAACAGTCCCCAAGGCAGTGGTACAAAAGATTTGATGAATATGTCACTACTAATGGGTTTAATAGAAGTGCCTATGACAGTTGTGTTTACATGAGAGATTGTGGGAATAAACAATTCATGTACCTTTTGTTGTATGTAGATGATATGTTAATAACCTGCAAAGATAAGGGGGAGATTGCTGCCACTAAGTTGCTTCTGATGAAGGAGTTTGAAATGAAACAGTTGGGGAATGCTAGAAAGATAATTGGCATGGAGATTACAAGAGACGGGAGGTGCAAGCAGCTGAAGGTTTCTCAGAAATCTTATCTTTTAAAGGTGTTAAGCAAGTTTGATATGGATAAGTGTAAGCCAGTATGCACTCCTCTTGCCCAACATTTTAAGTTGTCTATTGCTGATAGTCCAGAGACTGATGATGAGCATAGCTATATGTCTAAAGTTCCATATGCAAATGCTGTGGGTAGTCTCATGTATCTTATGGTATGCAGTAGGCCTGATATAGGCTATGGTGTAAGTGTAGTGTCTAGGTATTTGTCTAATCCTGGTAAGAAACACTGGAGTGTAGCTAAGTGGATCTTGAGATATCTAAATGGTACAAAAGACTATGGTTTGGTCTATGGAGTAACTGATTCTAGTAAGCATAGTGTT
Source organism: Flaveria robusta (assembly GCA_025506415.1). Lineage (NCBI taxonomy): Eukaryota > Viridiplantae > Streptophyta > Magnoliopsida > Asterales > Asteraceae > Flaveria > Flaveria robusta. The sequence goes on along the minus strand of CM046470.1, from coordinate 33,046,411 downwards.
GTAGGCTATGTAGACTCAGATTATGCGAAAGACTTGGATCGTGGTAGGTCCATTACTGGGTATGGTTTTATGGTTCTGGGAAATTTAGTCAGTTGGAAGGCTAGACTACAGTCTGTTGTAGCTTTATCTACCACTGAATCTGAGTATATTGCACTTGCTGAAGCAGTTAAAGAGGCATTATGGCTGAAAAGATTTGTAGCTGAGTTGGGTGTTAGTACTAGTGCTCTTGTTTTCTGTGATAATCAAGGAGCTGTGCTGCTATCTAAAAATAATCTTTTTCATGAAAGGACTAAGCATATTCAAATGAAGTTTCATTTCATAAGAGAAGTGGTTGAGTCAAAGGAAGCTGAGATTATTCATATTGATACTAATCTGAATCCAGCTGATGTGTTTACTAAAGCATTATCTGGTCCCAAGTTTCAGTTTTGTCTTGAGTCTTTGGGCATTGGCTAGAGTTTTGATTTAGTTGGACTTCAAGGTGGAGATTGTTGGTTCAAGTGAGATAGTGAAGTCAACTAAATGGTTTTAGTATAAAGTGTTGTAAATGTTTACTATTTTCAGGGACTATTTGTGTCTACTTAGAATAGTTCAAGGTGATATATGTTAGTTTGTGTTCCCGGTTGTTAATTCTGTTAACTGATGGGTATTAAAGGAAAAGGGGAGATTCATGTAAATCATCTTGTATCTTGTATTCTCTTTTACTCAATAACATTTGGCATATCTTGAAGTCATCAATTTCGTGATTGTTTTGCAATTCTTTGTTGTTCAATTCATAACATAAACACTAAAAAGACATGACTTTATTAAAATGTAAAAAAAAAAAACTCTTTGAACTAATCTTAGTATATTACGTTTTTGAGGAACCTTTTCTTAAGATATAATAATACAATGTAATAAACATGCATTTGTTATTTCATTTTACAGAAGACAAAGGTGTCAATTTATGACACAAACACTCAAAATACATCAAGGAATCACTTTTTATGATCCCCTACTAACTTTAATCAATATATCATTGAAGAAAACGACCGTTGGATCTTCCTTATTTTCAAATCATGGACCGTTAGATTCCTTATCCTGCTAGGTTCATGGAATGTAGAAGGATATTAGCATTCCCTTCATATATGTCATATTCATGCATATGCATGCATTTCATGAATGTAAAACTTCTCTAATTATTATAATTTTAAGTTTATTTTCAATTAAAATGAAAAAGATTTCAAGAATATGAGGAATAAAACGGAAAGATATGATTCACCCAACTTATCATGTTGGACCTTAAATGATATATTTTCTTGAAATGCTATTGGTTGTAACTTTTGACACGTTATGAGGTTGTTCATCTAACAAATCTACAAAGACGTTTGTGACCATAATGTCTCAAAAGTTACAACAAATGTGTAAAAGCTGTTAAACCGCATTGTCTTTTTTTTTTTAATGTGTATAATAATGTGGTTTTGTTGCTTTTATAGTAATCGCGTATTGTTTTATTATTAATAAGACAAGTTGAAACCTAGGAACATGTAAATGCACATGTTGTCGAGGTTGCTTAAGCATCAAGAAGAAAACCGATTTGTCAATTTTGTAACGTTCATTTACATGATAATTGAACATAATATATGATGTTGTTACCTTAGCTACGCCCCGCCTTTGGTGGCTCGGTAGTTGGGGAAAGGAACCCGACCGCTCTCAATGCTTTGGACATCTTGCACAAGTAGTTGAAAATGCCTCTCAACTTCCTCAGCGGTTTTCCCAGGAACCGCTTTGGCAACATTGTGCCAACGGTCGGGGGTGTCCTTGTCAAACACAGCAAGCGCCTTCTCGAAGGCCTTGTTCTGTTTGGCGGTCCATGAATCCGACCCATGAGAAGACATTGAGCTAGACGCCATTTGAACAAGCGAATTATAACACGTTGAGGTTGTTTCTTACAATGTCACTCTTGTAAGTGTAAGATGTTTAAGTGTTGATATGTGTGAATTGGTGGCAATGTGTGTCTTTTATAGGCATTTGAGTGCTGCTAGTTGATCTAAAAGCTGGCAAACGAGAAGAATTTTTGATGATTGGTCTCTTTAACCACCACGAAATAAGGGGACAGAAGAATCAGAATCTCCAAGAACTATTACACTTCCTGTTTACTAATAATCTTCATATCTTCATGACGTCTTAACGCGTACAATCTCCTTTTTTATATCTCATCTAGGCACGTTCAACATAGGACCTTTTAAGTATACAATCACCAGAACTACATTACCACTTGTACGTATGGTTGACAAGTGCTTCTATAATGAGTTGTATATCATGCATTGGAAACTGAATACTAGTATGAGATTTTGGATTTTAGAGGTTTGGACCGAACGGATCAAGTGAACAAACAAAAGCTTTTCACGTTGTTACCTTGATCACTCTTTTAATCTTGTTTAATATAGAACCAGTTTTAATTATGCAGATAGTCAAGAGAACTACATATGTATCAAGACAAGTGCTCCTATAATGATTTATATATTATGCATTGAAAACTAATTAAGACAAATGCTTCTATAATAAGTTTATGCACTGAAAACTAATCCAGACAATTGCTCCAATAATAAGTTGTATATTATGCGTTGAAAACTAATCACTGATATGAAATTTTAGATTTTAGAGGTTTGGACCACATGGATCAAGTAACTAAACAAAAGCTTTTCACATTGTTAATTACGTTGATATTTCACTTGAGCGCCTTCAACACATAACCAGTTTCAAGCAGATAATCATGGGCGAATCTAGGTTAAGAGAAGGGGGGCAGCCGCCCCCATTAAAAAAAAAAATTAGTGTTATATGTTTGTGAAAATCCTGAGTGCCCCCACCCCCATAAAATTATGCAATCGTTTCACTTTTACCCCCCCCCCCCCCCCCCCAAATAAAAATCACGAGAACTACATATGTATCCATACAAATGCTCCTATAACGTGTTATATATTATGCAATAAAAACTAAGCAGTGGTTTATTATATTGGATTTTAAAGGTTTGGACCAGATGGATCAAGGGGCCAAACAAAAGCTTGTCACAAGGGTGTCAAGAATCAAAGTTTACCAGTTCTAGAGTTCACGAGAATAGAACAAACTTTTGATGTTGTGCAGAAACTAGGAGGGTTATCTTGAATGTGTACTATGTCCTGAACATAACTCCAAACTTTTAGCTGGCTAGCTATGGTTATCCCAACTGTGATTTTGTTATGCCCACTCTAAATATATACATGCCCACTCTAAAGATATATAGCTTCGATTACTTTTAAATGTACCAGTTAGTGGATATGAAATTAGACTAGTAAGTCGCGATATCGTATCGTGAATGAAAACAGAAACTTAAAAAGATCCAAAAACCGTAAAAATTGAGGGGAAATTCACTCCCCTGAGGCCTAAATGAGGGAAATAGGTTTTGGTAGGTTACGATAAGGTTCTTCTTGTAGACGAGTGTCTGTGTATAAGACATGACATGTAAATGTAAACGGAATAAAAAATTTCATTGTTTTAAAATGCTTTTTTTTTTAGTTTGTTATTCACTATTTTCTTGTGTTTACAACACTATGCTGTCTTTATTGTTTTTGTGTTATCTTATATAAAATTCTAGTTTATGTATGTTAGGAGCATCAATAGTTTATAGACACATCTTAAAGTTCAAACGACTATGATAGTAGTACTCATAGAGTCATAGCCACATTTTAAACTTGGTTTTACGATTGACTAACAAGATTTCAGCTTATAACATAAGAAAATTTTAATAAGTCGTAATAAAGGATCTCATTCCCCACCTGCTTAAACTTCTTTTTTATGAAAAATATTTCTTGATTTTTAGAATAAATACATCATAATCTACACGTTGCAGAATTTGAAACAAATTTTTTTATTTATAGATCGAATTGACCATTTAACCATCACGATATCCCATTAAAAAAATGAAGCCTAAAAACACCAAATTTTATATCTGTAATAAGAAAAATATGAAATTCAAAAAAGTGAGAAAATAAGATGAGGTGTGGTGTGGAATTAGTTCTTTATCGTTAACATTTGCAACACAAGCTACTAGAAAGAGATCAAATAGGGAACAGGGTTTGCATGTGCGTTACAAATGTAAATATGATACTTATCAACAACTCTCTTGTAAAGTAAAAATATAAACATCCTCTTTATACTAATAATACATACAAAATAAATTGAACTATATATAATCAAACAACTTCTTCTATAAACTAAAAACAAACATCTTTTTTGTACTAATCAAACAAAGTAAATGAGTTAGACTAATATAAACAAAAAATAAACATCTTACTACTATAATAAAAGAGTAACTTGAGATGCCACGTGGCAGCACCATAATCATCCTCACTAAAATTTTCCCGCATCTCTCTCCTCTTAAATAATTAACTTAATTACTAATAATATTATTTAACCCTTTTTTCACATTTAATAAATTTAAAAAGAGATCTATTTATTAATGTTATTCTTAAATAAATAATTTTTTATAAAATAATAAATTTTTCTAAACCATAAAACTTTTTTAAAAATACAAAATATTTTATAATTGGTATTTTTAAAAATTCAATTTTTTAAAACCAAAAATAATTAAATTTGGGAGTTATAATAAAGAAATTTTCAAAAATGAAATTTTTATACTGTTTGTTTTAGAAGAAAATGTTTATTTTTTTTTAGAAAAATGGTTAAAAATAAAATTTTAAAAAGTTGATATCACTGTTTTATTGTTGTAGTCATTTCTTATACGTAATTTCAGTCATATCATATTTTATAATATAATTTTATAATTAATAAATATTATTATATTAATATTTTATTTATTTAACCCGTGTAATACACGGGTTTACTAAAGCTAGTCTTTTATAAACTAATATAATACAAACACGTGATTTATAACAAATCAATCCAATTAAGATTATCTAATAAACGGTTTTGGACATTGAAAACCTATTAAACATTATTTTCTTTAATATAATTTTTATAGAATGATATTCACTCTAACTTCCAAAAAAAATCAATTTATGTCGATGAATTGCGTGTGGTGTGACATCAAACCTTATAATGGTGTTCAAATCATAAACACTAGTTAAACACTTAACCTAACCCATCAATCCAATATTATATAAGAAGAGGGTCCACTATCATCTAACAATCAACTAAACATTAATTCAACATTTCATTTTTAACAATATATGTTTAAAATTTGAAAATGATTATAGAAAAAAAATAAATAGAGAACATACCATAAATATTCCGTCTATGATTCCATCAGGAAAGAAGGAAACAAAAAAGTTAATAATATATCAAAGAATAATGTACTAGAAAGTATTTATTTTTAACAAAAATAAATAAACTAAAGAAAGAAAGTAGATACATAAAAAAAGTTGTCACAAAGTTACAAATAGGATTTTGAACGGGTACATGATTTTATGCGTAATTTTTTGAGCTTCAAATAAAATCCGGTATGTGCTAAAAACATATATTATGTTCTATTCATTTTAAAGCACGGTTGTTTACTAAAAATTAGAAATTTTTTCTTTATTTGAAGCTCACAGTTAATAGAGCAAACAAAGCTATTTTTTTTTATCAAAAAACGTTGTTTATTTCTTTAAAGGCTTATGTTTGGATTATATATCTCCTATATATTATGTAGTAGAGTTGTTACATGAGACTACGAAAGACAACTAGCTCATTATTAGTCGGTCGATTATGTGGTTAAAGACTTGCGATTTGTGTATTTACTATTTAGATTAACATTTGAGTTTCATATCACTTTATTGTACTTTTGAAGACATGATATCGCCATGGTGATTCACTACTTTACTCTCTTATTGATTCTTGGCCCTTCTTATCTACTAAGCGGTCCATTGTTCTAAACCTTCAATTGCAACATTTTAACATTAATTTTGTATTCTAAAAATGACTACAAATTTTATCGAGTTATTGGAGTTCAAACTTGAAGCTAACTCGTTCACTCTAGTTGAATTTGTATCGGGTTTGTGCTTAGAACAAAAAGGAGCTTGAAAAAACAAAAAAGAGAGTACATCAGCCTAATAATACGACTAAGAATCCTCCTATTGCAACTTGATATAGATCGTTAATAGTGTGAGGATGCTCATAGATTTATGTCGTGTGACGCTAGATGGAATTTTTTATGCAAATCTTAAGAAGATATATTATCTTTCTAAAAATATACCGCATTGGGTAGAAACTTATGAGATTTCTAAACAAGACTGGTTTAATATTTCTGAAGGCCTAAAATGAAACAAAGATGTTGAGTCCCTCGTCTATATATATTATTCTTAAAAACATGGGCCTCGGACCGACGAGATAAACAAAATTATTTATCGTTTGATAGAAAAAACTTATTGTAGAAAATAACTTTATAAATAAAACAAAATCAATTGCAAAAGAGCATATTAAATTATAAACAAGCAACAATATATTAATGTAAAGATAAAAATCAATTGCAAATGTAGATTAAAATCAAAACAAGCAACGATAGATTAAATTGACAAAAGAACAATAGTATATTAAAATAACTGAATATAAATCAAAATCAAACAATAATAGTTAGTAGATAATATGATTGATTAAAAAATTTAAAATTGATGAACCTAAAAGCACCAATATCAATAAACAATCGATGAACTTTTGATAAATAAAGTTTTGTAAGTCGACTTCGATAAATCAAGTTTCATAAGTCGATCTCAATAAAACTTCAATCAATTTTTATCTGTTCTCGATTCTCAAAAAACACAAATATTATTCATATTATCATATATATTTTCAACTTCAATTATAATACAAGTAATCCGACAGGAAGCGCGGGTAATCGAAACAATATGATGGTAGGTTTTCGTTCAGGAGTCAAAAAAAAAAACAAGAAAGCAAGGGGTTAGTTTTTCTAGTCGGAAGTCAATGGGCAAGTGGCTTAAACGATCCAGAAAGAGGTACAAGTCATAGAAGCAGGTTTTGATCCAAATAAATTTTTGTAGAAAGTTCAAACCGAGAAGATCTAGGACGTGGTCGGGGTACAGGAAAGATCGAGGAGATGAAAGGTTTCAACAAATATGATAAGTAAAAGTAAATATCAAGATTAGGGGGTGAATGATGAATTTAATCTTGATATGTTTATAATTAAAAAGATAAATTTGGACAAAGTAAAAACGTCAAGGAGTGAAACCAAAAGTTTGGTTTAATTAACTAGTAATTGTCAGTTTGTCAAAAATAGATAGCTATTAGTTTAGTTATTTGATTATTTAGATGGTATTTGAGTTGAGTTAGAATTAGTTTTTATCTAATATAAATATAATGTTATGTATTTAGTTTTTTTTATTTGTCGAGTACTCGAGTTCAATAATAAGAAAAGTGTTATTACTTTAATTTTATGTGTTTAAATATATCTATAATCCAGTCGGTTATTACAACAGAAAGTAGGACTTTTACATAAATGTCTTAATATCATGTTTAAAGCAACACATAAATGCATTATCTTATGCAATTCTTGCATTTTCTCAGCATATTTTTTTATATTGAAATAAATGTTCTTTTATAAATAAATAAAAATTCCCATTTTTTTGTGAAAATGTTTACAAAATCGGTTGTTGACGGTTAATTTTGGAGGTAAAATTGAGTAAATGACATGTTAGTTTTGGCGGGAAGGTTTCAATATCTATTTTAGGCAACAATTTTTTCCTTAATTATTCTTCATTTTTGGTTTCAAGAATATTTAAATGTCATCTCATCCCCCCACCTATGGAAAATTCTGTTAGTTAGTGAATATAGTAAAAGATGATTGCAACTATGTCAACTTGTAAGGCACATATTCTGGATTGAGGTTGACTCAGTTAGTAGTTTTTATTACAGTAATGCCACCAGAAGAATAAGATACAATTTGCTTAACTTCAAAATTTAAGATGAGCTAGACAACTTTTTGATGTCTTAAATTTTAACTTCTAACACTTCATCATGCATGTTTATAAAAAATACTAAAGTCTCGATAATAATACTTTATGATATCAAAAAATACAACACATTGGCAATCATATAAATAGCGTTTCAACTCATGTTCAATCAAGAAACACTACACAAGTTCGATAATAACCACTCTCATACTAGTTGATCTTTTTTTGAAAGGCCTCGTACTTGTTAATATAGTATCGCTTTTTTTCTTACACTTGCAATCGATTGAAGAAACATACAAACACAAATGGTTAATTCAAGCATAAGATAACTCATTCAACATTCTTTTGATTTATATTTCTTACAGGTCCCCTTTCTTTTAGGCTTACAATAATTATCATTTAAAGATATACTATTTAACTCGGGTGTTGAATACATAGATAACTTATAAAAAAGTTTACTGTTGTTACGTGACATCGATCGTCGTATACTACATTTGCCCGTTAAGTGTGTGTGATCATAAATATAGGACTTGTTATGGGAGGTTTAAATCCAACCAAGACACCACCAATAACTTGGTCATCTAAGGAATTCACTGCGTGTTGTTGTTGCAGATGTTCAGATCCTAATGTACATGAATATTTAGAGTTCATGTCCATGAACTTTTTTTTTTTTAATTTATGTTTTGAACTATTTTATTAAAATTTACCATTGTTATTATACAAATAACTTTCTATTATAAGAATTTTATGAGTCTTCCTTGAAATTAAAAGTGTGTATAAGTGCACCCTTAACATGTTTAATTCATTAACTTATGTCAGGCACTTAATTGTTATTTGAAGATATTTGGTGATCATGTATGAAACATCCGGCATGACAAAACATTCCTTATAAACCTGATATCTCTTCTGTCAACAATTAACGCATGATTTGCAAAAAGTGTTACAAGGTAGATATAGACATTTGAGGCCATACTGCTACAATAAACTTTGTGGTTAAAGACTAGACCAGATTGTGATCCTCAAAGACGTAAAATGCGTGATGGACCCTCGAAATGACTCAGTAACATTGTATGAAATTATTTTATGTCCAAGTGGTATAATTTGTTTTATATCTTAATAAGTTTATATAAGTTATTGGTAATTAATTTGGTCATTTACTTATTTCTTTTAGGGTTTTTATATTAGCACTATATTATTTTTTTAAAAATTGTCAATTTCCTCATTGGTTGTTTGATAAACAACTGTTGTAGTGAATGGAACCATATTCAGTGGCGGAACATATATCCACTTTAAATCATTATAAAGTGATTTTGTAGCTTTCATACTTTTGAGGTTCAATATGCAACATAGATGTTTGAACATTTTATATGGTCATCTTTTATTTGCCACGTAGACACAAAACAAACACACAAAATAAGTGGCACATGCGCATACTTGATGAATCTTGCTATAAAAATCTACTCACATTTATAATATCCAATGCTGATTTAATAACTAACTTTAAATTGTTTTGAAATAAAGACAATCTATAATTCATTCTTGATTTTATCAAGCTCTAATATACATCTTATATCTTACATAATTTTTTTGCCATGATATACAAGAGTGTATCCATAAAGAGAAAAATAAAACAAATTCATATTTTGATATTATCGATTGCTAACGTGCATCATTTGGAACATCGGGTTGTTGTGATCCTTAAAGATCGTGGACCTGTTGGGCAACTAGAATGCAATGGGGGACGTAATATGCAAGTTGTTATAGTTGCATTCGTCGAATATTGTCAACATGATAGTGAGGTTGTGATGATCGCGACACAAAAATAAGTAATGGGGGGCATTTGGTACAACTAGGAGCGTACCTAATGAATGGGATATATCTATATGTGAAAATTGTATAATGGAACCAAAAACTTTTAATCCTTTCTCATAAGTGGGAGAAAGTTGTAAGGGATACATGTCTAAAAATATCCTTGATTTCAACTTATTTGCTTATTATAAGCTATTTCATTTGTGTTATGTTATATATTGAACAACTCAACATGTTAACTTTAGCTAAAAGAAAAGGAATCAAACGTTTACCAAAGTGAACCGTTGTTGTGTTACTAGATGATTAGAAATGTAATAGAATAATGATATACTTTAAGTTTAGAGGGTTAGTTGTTTTAGTAATTAAAGCATTTTCTTGTATTTCGTTTTGAATAACTTCTAGAAAATGTTTAGAAAAACAATTTGAGTTGTAGGTGTTTTGACTCTAAGATCAATGGTTAAAACATTACTAAGTGGCAAGTAGTGAATTAGATTTAAAGTTATTTTAGAAGAACTTTTAAAATACACTACCCATTTTACTACCACTACCCATTAAATACAATTAGATAATTTTGATATACATGAATGATAGATGGAATAAAATAAACTATTAAAAATTAATGAAAAAAAAATATTTGATTGGAGAAAAGAATAAAATAGACCATTATAAAAATAATCTCATTCCTTTTAATTTCATTTTTTTTTTATTCCATTCATTTTTTCATCATTAATTATTATCACCACCCACCCACCCACCATAACAATTACCACCGCCAACCACCAACAACAACCACCACCGCCCACCACCACCACCACCACCACCACCCACCACCACCACCACCCACCACCACCACCACCACGAGCCACCAATATCTGTCGTCACCAGCCACCACCACCAGTAGCCACCACCACCATCGACCACTACCACCACCATCGGCCACCACCACCATCAGCCACTACCACCACCATCGGCCACCACCACCAGCCGCCACCACTACCACAGTCGTCACCACTGGTCGTCGCCTCCATCGGCCCCCACCACTACCGGCCCCCACCACTACCGGCCCCACCACTACCGGCCACCACCAACACCACAACTGGCACCGACCACCACCACCAATTACCACCGTCCACCACCATCACCACCGACAACCACCACAGGCAACCACCATCGACCACCTCCACCAATTACCGTTCGTAATTACCATCAATCATCACCACCAATTACCACCAGGAACCATCACTAGTCACCAGCGGCCACCACCATTGTTCATCACCACCATACGATTTTGTATTCCATCCCTTTGTCTTTTCTTACCTAACAAACAAAGAAAATATTGATTCATATTATTTTTAGAGGATAATCAAACAGGACAATTATATATAATGATTGATTTTATCTCCTCATCTTTTTTATTATCTTATCAATTAAACTACTTTGTTCATTCTATTGTTTCATAACAAACAGACAACATATTACTACTTCAAATATGTTTTCATTCTTGGGGATATGATAGTATAAACTCTTGATATGTGATTTTTTTTCACTTTAATTTAATCATGTTGTGGGGAATTTCTATCACGAGACTTAGGGGTCTTTTGGTTCGTAAAATATTTTGCAAAGTAATTGGAAATTGAAATGGAATTAGAATTGGAATCTTGTTAAAATTGATAACGTGTTTGGTTGGTCAATTTTGAGTGAAATTAAAATGTTAAGTTTGAACGTTCTATTGGATTGTTAAACATTCCATGGGTAAGTAGAAGTAATGTGAATTCCAATGAATGAAAGAAAATTTTTCAATTCTAATTCCATCGATTGACCAACCAAATAAGATTTTTGATGAAAAATTTTTCAATTTCAATTCTAATTCTTGCGAATTCTGTGAAACAAACGGGGTCTTAAAGTTATTTACCACCTCAATAAGAAAAACATGTAATATAACTGTTTGTTGTGATATCTTAAAACGACACAGTAGTTTGATAGTGTACTGCCGTATTGAGAATAAAAAGAATACAAATGTTTAACACAAAAGTTAATTGGGATATAATATAAATGATAATATTCATTCTATATCTATATTAAAAAAACCAATTGGTTACATGTATGTTTAAGATTTTTTTAGTTTTAACCACAAAAGTTTATTTCCTTACATGATGGACCAAGAATAGGTTATTTGAACTTTTATATAGTAAAACGCAACTTGAACGCTAAAACGAATTTTCAAAGTTTTTTTTTTCACGGTTATCTTTATTCTTTTTTTTTTTTTTTTGTCGATGCTTTATTATAATCTTTTTCAAAATGAAGTTGTATTTAAAATAGTGTTTTTTGTATTGTAGGCTTTAGTAAATGCAGTTAATATTGAGGTACGGGTTTGGTATTATCGGAACTTATATCGGTATTTACTTTTGTGGCATCTGATGAGCCGAACCGACAATGAGGAAAGTCACGTCACGTAAAACAGGGGAAAGTATTCAAACTCCCGCGCTCGTAGCTTGTTTGATAACACTAGTTACAACAATTCAATATGAAAATCAATATAGTTAGTTGAGTGATGTCCATCATATCTTTTTTCTTAATAGTAAATGCCCGACTCTGCTTTGAAAAACATGTTTTATCTTTATCGAGCACACTTATCCGTTTGTTAGTCGAGACATCACGTCCAACTCCCTCAGGAAAAAAAAACCCAAAATTAAAAAACCTCTAACTTAACCTTAGGGTAGCGTTTGGTATATAGAAATGAGGACGAAATGAAATGAACCATTAAGTGTGAATGAAAAAGATATGTTTGGTTGGTAAAGGTTATGTAATGAATCATTACATAGTTGATTTCATTCTTTTAAATTTATTCCATCCACCCCCTCCCCCCCTTCTTTTTTTCATTCATTTCCTTCTTCCATCACTAGTCACCAACACCACCCACTCTCCCAACACAACCACCACCACCGGCCACCAAGATCGATCGTCACCTGCCACCGCCGCCGCCTCCAACCACCGGCCCTCACCGCTGCCGCCAACCACCGGCCACTGTCACCTCCGCCAACCATCGGCTACCGTCCCCGTCACGGCCGCCAACCACCGGCCACCCGCGACATCGCCTATCACCAACCACTTGCGGCACTGCGCGCCAACCAAAGGCCCCCACCGCTACCAACCACTAGCACCGCTAACGCCACCGTCGTTGATGCCAACCACTAGACACCGCCGCTGATGCCAACCACTAGACACCGCCGCAGCCGCCGCTGCCAACCACCGGCCACCCGTGGCACCGCCAACCACCGCCTCCGAGGATCATTACCACCATAACCACTTTTACATTTCATTATTTCGTCTTTTTCTTCCTAACATGCAACACAAAGTAATGATTCATTTTATTTTCTCATTTATTCTATTACTTCATTCATTTCATTCCATTACACCATATCAAACAGACCCTAGGTATTTTTGTTAAAACTAATACGTGAACCCATAATATTTCAGATATTTACATATCTTACTTCATGTTTCTCTATTACTACCCATTAAATGCACTTAGTGTCAAAAACCTATCACTATTTTAGTATCTTTTCATTATCGGGGAATAAGATGGTGTAAATTCTTAATAAGTGATTTTTCCATTTGCAACTTTGATTATTACCTTGATCATTTTGTGGAATTTTCTATCCAAGGGGATTTAAACCACTTGCCTCATCAATCATGAAAAAATGTAATATAAACATGTATTACAAAATGTATTTTTTTTTGTAAATAGTGGTCATGTACTTGTTAAGGTTTGAATGAAGAGTAATCGTATTTCACTTTACTATATGGCATAAACGTGCAGACTTTATAAATTGAAAAAATCATAATTTTTATTATTAAAAAATACATAGTTAACTTATAGAAAAATAAGACAAAAAAAAAACTAAACTTAGTCTTCAGTTGTATTCTGTGTCTAAATAATTTCTGTGTCTAAATTACATATATATTTTTCTTACAAATCACAATGGTCAAAACCCGATGGCTATTTACGACGCTATTTACGTCGTTCAAAGTCGTACATGTTCATCCTAGAGCTCGAACCCAAAGACTCTACCCAAACAATCAAGCCACATAGCTGCCGCTTTGAGGCTCGAACCCGGAGACTACCCAAGCGGCCAAGCCACATAGCTCCCGCTTTGCGGCTCGAACCCAGCTCCCTTGTATTTTTCAATTCATCATTAGCCCCAACAATTACACTAGGAAATAACTATTACTTCCATAATTTCCTTAGTCGTTATCGACACATAACAATCTCTTGATTTATTTATTATTCAACAACTATAATCATAACCCCACTACTATTTCACAACAGTAACACAATCACTTGAACATTAACAAAATTCTCTTGAAATTACCAAAACACAACCACCAGATCAAAAACAAGACTTTAATACAAAAAAGCATCAAACCCTAACCCTTAATTCCTCCAATTACCATCCGAACCACCACCACCCCTCGAATATCCACCACCGTAACCACGGTCACGACCACCACCATAACCACCACCACCACCGCCATAACCACCGCCATAACCACCGCCACCGCCATCACGTCTACCGTAACCACCACCACCGCCGCCACCGTAACCACCGCCATCACGCCTCCCGCCACCTCCGCCGCTCCCACGCGACTGCGCCTCGTTGACGGTGATGTTCCGACCGTCGAGACTCTGGCCGTTCATCGCCTCAATCGCATCTCGCATCGATTGCTCGTCCTTGAAGGTAACAAATCCGAATCCTCTAGATCTTCCAGTCTCACGGTCGTTAATAATCTAAACATCAATCAAAACCGATCAGATTCAAACATTCTATCCAAAAACGTCAGATCTACTATCGAAACAAACAAAAACCCTAAATCGATCGATCTTCGTCCCTTAGAGCACGAGAAACGTACCGTTTTAGGTAATAAAAGTAACAATTACTTAACAATCAATCAAAGTAACACAAAGAACACAGATCATAGATCCGGTGGACCTTCGATTCCAAAATCACGCCGTACGGAGAGAAAGCTTCTTCGAGGGATTGATCGGTGGTGGCCCACGCAAGGCCACCGACGAAACACCGGTACTCCACATCGGCCGACGCCATTGATAAATGAGTTTCAGATTAGGGTTTTGGAAGAAGGGGGATGATGAAACCCTAATTGAAGACGATATGGTTATATAGCTGAAGAAGCTTGACTGTGGTTAGGTGAGATAATTTGTTGTGGTGTGTGGCTAACTGTGGTTGAGTTTGGTGGGAGATATTTTCATATTTTTATTCCAAGTGGAGTCATTTTCCATTTGCTAAGAGAAAAAAAATGGGGTCATTCTCTTTTTTATTATTAAGCATGTGAGAATTCTTTATTAGAAATGGAAATTCGACGCTTGATTTGATAGTTTTGTGATAGAGAGTAAAACATTTTTTAAGAAAGACCCTGGTTTAAACTTTGGTATAGGATAATTCCGAAATTAATGTAGTTTAAGAGTAACGGTAGATGGCTAGACGAGTGTAAATGTGTACAAATCATTTTTTTTTTGTTCTAGAATGTTTGTATCATATCATTGTATGGGTATCGGTTTCAAATAAAACTAGTTTGATGAAAAATTGGTTTCAGTTAGGTTTGGTTGTTGATTGATTTTTAATCCTTTTCTTGGTTTGAGCTCTTTTTAGCTGGTTCAATCCTTGTTTGAAATCGGTTGGTGTAAGGTAAATGTTGCCTAATCTGGAACCTGAAATCTTTTTGGGTAAGGGATTGGTTTCATTCTCCACCAGGTAGGTAGGGTATTAGGTCTAGAAACATTTTTTTTAACCTCTAGATGGTGACCGAGTCAGCGTTCTAAAAAATTGTAACTCAATGAATTAACCAAAGGTACAACCAAAAATCAAATAAACCAAACCATAATTAAGTAAATAGAATTTATTGTTTGGGTGGTTTAATGTATCATAACCAATTAACCAATAACTAGAATTTGTTGTTTGGGTGGTTTCATGTGTCCTCACTCTTCATGTATAATTATACATGGTGTTAAACCAATAGTGTTCTTCTTGTGCATGTAGTTTTAACAGCTCACTAAAAGAGTTGTCAATTAATCACTCTGGTGTGGTTTGGTGTTAGGGTTCTTGGGCCATTTAAAGAAGATTCATGTTTCGATTCTCACCCCTAGTAAACACGTTAGGTGGCAAGCCCACAACGATTATCTGGGAATGCCAGTCAAGGTCTGAGCGCCATATGATTGTTGGCAGAGGTAATAGTACGAAATTCACCATTTGTCTTGTTTAAAACATTGACTCGATTGCCTCCTGTGACTTTTTGAGACGAATGTGCCGCAGACCGATTAGCGAGTACAAAAAATTTGTTTTTTCAATTAGATGTAAGAACTAACTCACATCAGAAATTTTCATGGAGTAAAGTAGTGAAAACGAAAATGAAGAAAGCAATGACCCATTGATTAACCAACCAAATAAATTAAGGTAGCGTTTGGTACGAATGAATGAGAGTCGGAATGGAGTGAACCATTGATGGTGAATGAAAAAATACATATTTGGTTGGTGAAGGTAATGGAATGAACCATTTACATAATTGATTCCATTCCCTCAAATTCATTCCATCAATCCGGCACCCCCTTTCTTTTTTTTTCATTCATTTCCTTCTTCTATCATTAGTCACAAACACCACCCACTCAACCACCAAAAAACCACCACCGGCCACGAAGATCCATCGTCACCGGCCACCACCGCCGCCCACCAGCCCCCGCCGTCGCCGCCAACCACCGGCCACCGACGGCGTCGTCATCGCTAACCACTGGCCGCCCCCGACGCCGCCAACCACCAATCACCCGCGGCGCCGCGCACCAACCACCACCCCCGCCTCTTCCGCCGCCAACCACCAGCCATAGCCACCGCTGCCGCCGCCGCTGCCACCGAGAACAATCACTATCACAACCCTTTTTTCATTTTATTTTTTCGTTTTTTCCTACCTAACAAACAACACAAACTAATGATTTATTTTATTCCTAAAGGGTAACAAAAAACGATAATAAAATATAATGATTTATTTCATTCTCTCACCCATTCCATTCATTCATTGCATTTATTCGTACATTCTATTACGCCATACAAAACAAACCCTAAATGATAGGAAACTAGTCATTTTTCATAAATTCATAACCAAAATTTTTGGTTTCGGTTCGGGCTCATAGCATGTGACACCACTAATACATTTTTGATATTTTCGTTTTTTCTATTAGACTATGTGTAGTGATTTATTTAGAAAAAATATCATGTAGGCAAATATGAATTTATTAAAATTATTTTAAATCAAGTGTAGTGGATATAAAACCCTTTTTATTTAGTGATTGTTGAAAGTGAGAAGAAATGAATTTATTCATCTCTTTTAACGCTCGTTAAGGATTTGCCTAAACATGAGTTGAGTCCCCCCTTTAACCAGGATATGATGGTTTGAACGCCCCAATTGTGTCCATATCAACAAATTTAACGCTCTCTAAGGGTACTACTACGTCTAATCTTATAACTTTTAATATATAATGTTTTATAAACTTTTGAATATATTGTTGTAACGAGATTGCTTTTATCTACGTTTAGATATATATGTTCTTCGAAATGGGGGTGTGCATTATAATTTACAAGTCATCGAAGCACGTATGTATAAGCCATTAAAATTTCTTCATTTTTTGTCTTTTACATTTTTTTGTTTTTCTTCCTACAATTCGAAATTCAATGTTTTATAAGACTTCGAATTTGTCGTTGCATTGTGCTTATTCTTTTATAAACATTGTGACGTGAATCTTTTTCAATATCAAATTGTGAATACTAATGCACAAAACATCAAAGTATAAACGTACAAGTCAAATCTATTTTAGTGTTTTGTTTTCGTTTTCATTTTAAAAGTATATATAAGGCTTCTTATATGTTTTTATACCGTTTCGGAGTAAAATTTATCCAAAACCATAGAATTAATGCCAATATACGAGTTATCAAAATCAAGCTTTATAAAGAGTTGGTACTTAAGACCTGAATATGAAAAAAAAAAAATTTGTTTGGGAGAGCACTCATTTTGTAGGGACATGCTTATCCTTAATCACCTCTCACCTCGATTTTTTATAAGTAGGTGAGTCACACACTTTTCTTAATTTGTTCTTTCCCCGAAAAGTATCTATTAAATATAGACAAATGTATAAAAAAAATCTTATTAGATATATCCATCTTTATATGAAATAAATAAATAAAGTTCAGCCATATGACGAAATTTTAAGTCACATGTTGCCACTTGTCACATTCTCAATAAGCTATTATGACATGTTGTTTTATTAATTTTTTTTAGTTTGAAAACAGAATCACAGTTTAAAACTGATTCACAAATCACAATTATGTATATCGACTGTAAAATTAAAACAGTATGATAAGTTTTTTTTAATAGAAACAAAATCAATAATCTAAATTAACTATTTAAAACTTACAATTTATACATACTTTGATTAAAAATCTATTCTCGAAAATTGTTATACGTTTAAAATACCAAAATCCGTTATTAATATATTCAAACAATATTTATTTATACAAAAAATTGCGACCTTTCATATTTTAATATTACTATGCATTTATTTTTTATAATTTATACAAATTAATCTGCATGTACATATTTTTCACCAATTCAATTTTTTTTTTTTTTTTTTTTTTTGAGTTTATACAAACATGCATGTTATATAAGCAAACAAACTATTACATTATCAAATTTGTATTTATAAATTATTTACTTCATTTAATATTTATTAAACATTTTAAGTCAAACAATCAAAATACTAAATTACATCATTTTGTTTTAGTATAAAGTAAAGTCTATAATTTGTAAACATAAACATTTTTATCGGATCCAATAAACAATTTAACAATAATCAAGTTTTATACCCTTATATTTCTTATAAATTGTTCAAATATACTAAACTGAATTTATCTTCCGTGTAAGACAAACATTTTACCCATCTACAATATTGTATCTTTTGATGCGGATAAATATGGTGTTGTCATGTGTCATCCATAGTTACTTTTTTATTAGAGTATAAAGATTTGGTTTATGCATTTACAAACCAGTCATTGGTCAATCTTTCTAACCATAACGAACCAAAAAAATAGTGATGTGCACTATCTACAAGCAAACAAATAGTTAGCGTGTAGTGTCATTCGAGGGAAATGTTGTGACATGAAGAAAAATAATCTCTCTTAGACGTTGACACTAGTTTGATATGAAATAAAGAGATAGTCGTAATAGACGGATATTTTTCTCCATAAATCTTAAACATCACAAATCTTCGTAACCATAGATTTCAAACATACAACATCTCACCTACGCAACAAGACTTGATGTTCAAAGATGTTGCATTAGTCAACACCACAAAAGTATCTTGTTTTATGACATATTGACATGACTAATATTATTACACAAATGGTACAAAAAATATCTTAATATTATCACTTAAGCTGAAATTCCATAGGTGAAAAATGAAAATACATATTTTGGATAAAATAAATAATATATAGCACATAAAATACGAAGATGATAAAAATAAATATAGCACGGAACTCTAAGTGATATACCTTTTTACAATGTTTTCGGAATCGGATCGGACGTCGAACCGGACGCCTTACTGGTTTGGTGGTCGGACCGGGTTTAAGAACCGGATGACGTCATAATTATATATATATACAATATTATATATATAGTTATATATATAATTAAATATAAGTAATTTATATATGTATTTTATAGTTATATATAAAACTTAACTATATTTTTATATCCAACACACTAATTTATGGTTTAACATCCTGTTTTTACCCATTAAAATCAAAAAAATAAAAAAAAATACAAAAACCAGTCCGAACCGGTCCGGTTGTCCGGTCCTACCAGTCCAAAACGAATCGCACCGAACCGGACCGGCTAGGTGGCCGATCCTTGGTCGAACCGGTCGGACCGGCCAGTCCGATCCGGTCGTGATAACATTGCCTTTTTACAACATAAATGCACAAAAGATATACACACTGGCAATGTGACGTCCATCACCTCCTTCAAGCCAACCACCACCACCGTTGCGAGATTGAGCTTCATGGACAATAATGT
The DNA here is from genome assembly GCA_025506415.1 of Flaveria robusta. NCBI lineage: Eukaryota > Viridiplantae > Streptophyta > Magnoliopsida > Asterales > Asteraceae > Flaveria > Flaveria robusta. The sequence continues at coordinate 33,026,549 of CM046470.1, read as the reverse complement.
TATGTTCATCGAGACTTTGCTCGTTCGTCTTTAAAATAGCTAAAATTCTCTTTTGAAAAACGTTGTTTGTTTGATATTGAACGGGTAATCAAAACTTCCTTAAATTCGTTTACAATAAATTAATATCATGTTTGGCATACATAAATCGATATGCTAGCATTAAATATTAATCATTCATAATAGCCCATAGTACCTTCATAAGGCATTGGTAAATAACTTTTTCTTTCTAACAAACTAGTATTCTACAGTAATTCACTAAAGGACATATTGGCAGGTAAATATACAAAATAATTTCACATTTGGACCTCCATTAAGTTTATTTTTGTGATGTCTAGCCTCTATCATTACATAAAATCTATCTTTAAAGAATCAAGTGATTCAGATCAAGAAAATAAAATTTTTTATTTTCTTATATAACATTCTTTAGAAAAGTACTAATAATAACTAACATATTTAATAGGGACCTCCGTGTAACTTCTGCAAAAACTTGAGATAAAAAATGTGTAATTTTTCACAAACCGTAGAAACTTCCTTCACTCTTTTTCCAAGGACACCCAGAAAATCGTGTGTAATTTGGGCTTACATTGGGCCCGTAGATGAAGCATTTCGATCAATCATTTAAGCCCATCAGTTTTGTCATATTAGCCGAAGCCCAAAGCCCAGACTATCTCGATCCTTACTGCTCCAAGTTGTAACTTGTAAGTTGCATATTTAAACAATAAAAAGATTAACATAAGAAAATATTATCGTAATCAGTGTAGCTCTTTTGTATCTATTAAATTACATAACATTTATTATCAATTCTTAACATCATTTATGTCGATTCCCATTTTCTATTTTTATATATTTTTTTTCTGCCTCAAATCGGTCATTTACATTACGCTCCAACTAATTTTTTTTTTTGTAAATGACGTGACGTACAATTTTTGTATTCAAATATTTAATCGAAAACATATAATTTAGTTTATGTTACTTGTTCAACACTCAACTGACAAATAGAACTTCAAAACGTTATATTAATTAAAGTTGTTCGAAAGTCAAAACATACGAAACAAAAGTAACACACGTGATCACCCACACTAACACATACATATGGATGCATATAAATCGTACATGGTGTATCTAGTCATCTAGATATGCTTTTAACACTTTATTATAGTTTAAATCCTCAGGTTAAATAAAAAGAACGTTAAGTAATCATTTTATATTTTCTTCGGAAATAAAACTAAAATAGCGTCCAAATGCCTGCCAATGATGAAGAAAATGATGACACCCCTAAGTTGTGATGTGATGCTAAAAACAGTATGATCGAGTTCAACTCATTTGAGCCTTTGTCAATGTTTCGGTCAACTAACTTCCTTCCGTCAAATCCAGTTTCACAATGAGTCGTCGGTTTCCAATCCTCTAATGGACGCTATGAAATAGTCATAGGCGAACGAACAGTAACATGCATTTAGATGGCTTTACTTGTACCGGATGTATAAATACTTCTAAAATTAACGAGCATGCCTATTAAATTTATTTGTGAACTAAAGTTCAACAACAATGGTGTCATTGGCTGGGGGTGTCGTGGTTATAGTTTTCGTATATACTAAATAGCTTTTGAAAAGAATTATTATTTTACATTTTAACTTTTTTAATGACCATGATAAAATAGTCATTTTATTTTATTTTAACAACTATAATATATTAAAGAGTATCAAACCTTTAGAACCAAATGTGTATATTTCTTATTCTTAAAACTTATATATCTATCTATCTATCTATACTAATAAAAGAAGTTTTTTGTTGACACGTGACGCAATTATAGACCATCTAAATTTTATTTTCCGGTTTCTCTCTTCTAATAAATAATAGCATTAACTATTATAATTTTATTTAATTTATTTCAAGATTAAAATTATATTTTTTATAAATTATGAAAAGAGATCTTTCTATAAATGCAATTTTTATAAAATATAAAATTTTTCTAAAACTAAAAAAATTTCTAATATTTATTTATTTAACTCGTGTAATACACGTGATACTTATCTAATATCACATATATCATTTGTGTAATCTAGTACATACAAACATATGGAATTGATATGATTCGCACATATATGGAATTGATCTGATTAAATTTGTGTTTTATATTAAAAATATCTCCTGAAGTTGATATCACACATGCAAGCAAACATTATTTAAAAAAAGAATAATGGGCTTATTAGTACGCACAAAAAATACATTAAACAGTTAAAAATATAAAAGTTCTCTTTCCTTTAACTTTAATAATATCAAGCTACATCATTTATATTATAAATATAACTAGCACATCTAGCTTTACTAATATATTAGAGGAAAGAAAAAGAAACTAGTCAAGTCACTATCACAATTTCATTTCCTTTTATATATAAATATTTACCTTATAAAATCAAAGAATAATGGTTCCCTCAGTTATAGACATTAAAACAAAATTTTAGACGTTAAAACTGACGTATTATTATCTTATATATTGTACCTTCGTATATCAATTAAAAAAAATAAATGGAAAAAATATGTTAGGATTATAAAACTTTGAACCAATACACATTTATGAGTTTAATGTTTTAAGGTAATGTATTCATAAAAGATCAATTTATTGAAGATTGAAGCGATAGCTCTAATTGTTTATCGTTTAAAAACTAGTTAGCCGGTAAAGGGAAGAGGTAAGCATGGGCTGTTTTTAAGCAGATATGTGTGATTGCTTCAAGTCGTTTGATCATTACCTCGTAACCAAACTAACGATATTGACATTTCTTGATTCTAACAAAAGAACCAAAGCGGACCTCTCTAGACTCTAGTACAAATTGTACAATTTCAAAACACTATATAGGACCACATTCAACATTTGTTGACAATGTCCTTAAGTAGGTATTCCTACTCTTCATTTTTTCCAAAATTTTCAACTTAAGTAGTTGGATTTTTGAATCCTTAGGTGCATGTCTTCTTAAAACTTATTTCATCATTCACTATTCGTTTTAGATATTTATTTGCTACACCTATATATATAAAATAAAAGCTACATTAATATACATAAAATTGAAGCAAGAAAAATGTCTTTAGAATTATGTATATATATATATATATTATTATCCGATTTGATTTGTGTATATAGTTAATATTAGAAAGCAAAAAAATTATAAAACACAACAAGGGCAAGATAAAAGTTGCATAAGATTATCCAATCTTATGTTCTTTTTTCTTAAATTGAGATCATATAAAGCGTTAGAGTATATTCATCGGTATTATAATTCATATAAAAGATTCAAAGATTAAACAACATAATGACAGTTCAAGTTCTATATAAGTCATATGTCTAAATAAACGTGTGAGAAACTAAAGACAACAATTTTTAGTTCATATTCGATGGGCAAAAGAAAATTTTATGCTCGTCTGCAAGATTAGTCGATCTTGTGATCTTACGATTATCGATCATCCCCATTACAAGAGTAGAAACTGTACCTTTAAACTCATTTACAAGATTAGATCACCATTGGATCTTAATATGGATCTTATAATTCTACCTCATTCTCAATCTTACCCAAGTAGTAATCCTTTGTAAACTTGACGAGGATTTGACAAGTACTATTATAAGACCATACGATTCTAAAGTCATAATAAATTTTTTATAGAAGTTAGATACCAATATTGGAGATATGAATGATGATAAATATCCAACTTTATACAGTTTTTTTTAATATTATTAAAAGATTGGCAATTAACCATTATAGCACAAATTTAGTCTGTTCTCTATCGATCTATAAAATGTAGAATATCTTGAATGCATGTTACTTGCATTCAATTTAAGTTTATAGCACAACCACAACCTGATGGCCAATTATATAATGATCACTATCAAATTTAGTAGAAAAATAAAAGATATTTACCCACCTCAACTCGATTTAAACAATCCATGCTACCAAAATGAAGAGCTCATCTTCAAAATAGTCAACTTAACTCAACTAAAGACTTGCACGTTAATTTATGTTTTATTCAATTTAAGAAATATACGACACTGTAATTTCTTTGGATATAAGTTGGTTTTCGAAAATTTATGGTTTGTTACTAAACCCTCTATTGACATTATCTATATCTATAGTATATAATAAAAGAGTAACTAGAATGACACATGACACTCTCCTGTTACTTCTCAAAAATAATTTCTCACCTAAACTATTATATTATTTTAGTTAAGTTTTTTATTTTAAGAAACCAAATTTATAAATGATTTTATTTTTAATTTAATTTTTTTATATTATCAACAAAATTGTGTAATAATAGTTATTTTGAATTGTACATTCTTTTATAGTCAAATAAGATCTAATTGAAAAAAAAAGGTTTTAAAAGAATATTTATTGATATATTTATATATTTTGGATCAATTTCAATTTAAGACAATTGGTTTTTTATTTCACACGGGTCAATTATATTTTATATTATACAAAGAAATATTCGAATATATATAACTTGAAAATGCAACTTTTTTAATTTTTATTGTTTTATGTAATACGTAATTTAATTATACAAAATATTTATACATTTATGAATTATATAGTTTTTATATTTTCAACCCGTGTATTACACGGGTATCTATCCTAGTAATTTATATTTTGAATAAAAATAGTAAAACTTGTATAAGTTGGGTGTGCTGGCTACAAAACCCTCTATTGACATGTAATTTTTTTTTCCGACTTGTTTAAATCTTTCCTAGTCAGTGGTTATTTTTATATATTTTGTTGTAAAAAAAAAAAGAAATATAAAAACACTTAACTTTGAGTAGCAAAAAGAAAAAATGAAAAAAAAAATATACTTAGTTTTTGAACCTCTTCATTCCAACATTGTATACTAGTATGTAGGGCAGTCATATTTTCACAACTGGACGGGATTGATAGGTTGACGTGATAGGCCAAGAAACGGCCACCAAACGGTTTGTTTAGTAAGCTATAGAGCGTTATTGTTTGTACTTTAATTAATATGCTTGGATTATTAATGCTTAAATTTTTGTACTTATAGATATTTTTTAATAACTTTTTAAACATTATTAGAATTTTAAAAATAGTTATGATAAACTCTAATTTTTAAAAGAGGTAAGTAAACATATAGAATAGCCATTCTATTTGACTTGGTTTAAAAACTTTGATAAACACTTGTCACGAGATACTTGAAAAATTAACGGTGTCCAACAAGTTTCTTAATACTAATAATGAAACATTTTATTGGTTATTTATTATAGGTACCAATCCTTTTGTTTCATGCTTTCTAAAAATTAAAAAGAAAAAGCTTTACAAAGTACACCTATTAGTGACATCATGGTTTAGTTAATTAAGTAGATACCATATCTTTGTGCAAAGGGGATCAAATTGCATGTTATGCACACCTAAGTTAATAGTTATGGAATCTTTTAAACACATGTATAACAATATTTAAAACTAGCTTTAGTAAACTCGTGTATTACACAGGTTGAATAAATAAAATACTAAATATAATTAAAATTTAATAGTTTATAAAACGGTATTATAAGATAAATTTTGATTAAAATTATGTATAAGTAAGGAGTATAAATAATAAAACAATTATATCAATTTTTTAATCTTCTATTTTTAAACTTTTTTTATTTTCTTTATAAAAAATTAAAAATTTTGTTTCAAAACAAACATTTTAAAAAATATAATTTTTTAAAACATTTTATTATAACTCCTAATTTTAATTTATTTTTGTTTATAAAACTTTTACTTAAAAACATCAATTTTAGAATATTTAATATTTTAAAAAAGTTTGATGTTTTAGAAAAAATTATTATTTATAAATATTTATTTATTTAAAAACAATATTAATAAAAAGATATGTTTCTTAATTTAGTATTAGTAATTAATGTGATATTAATAAGAGAGAGAAGCGGGAAAATTTTGGTTAAATTAAATGTGATGATGCCATGTGTCCATCATAATTACTCTTTTATTAGAGTAGTAAGATAAGATTAATTTAGGTTTTACAGTTTGTTTCTTAATAACTTTAAGCCTTCAAATCGCGTCAACCAATTTGGTTTACGATTTAGACAAAAAGCTGATCAAGAAAACATTTAGTAACGGTTTGGTTCTTGCAACGGTTGAAACTCGTTACTAATGATTGGACGCGTATTTTAATGTGAAAACCATCTAATCAAGACCATGCCTCTATGATATTGGATCCAACACCAGAGGGTTAGGAAGACACTCAGTTAAGATTAGTCTTATTAAAATAAAATTTTAATAATTTTAGCAGGCCTTCAATGAGTTCAATTAAATTTATTAGTTCCTTCTACGCTCATTTTTTAATCACAAGACCAATAAATTTACTACACATCTTCTTAGATTTATTATTCACAACAACACAAAGATGACGATGAATTAAAGGTATATATTCGATATGTAATGCAATCCGCTTATATTACTGCTATAATTGCTTTCAACGTGTTAATAGAATTTTCTACTAAACATTTCACAATACATAAACATACTTGCTTACCAGAAAACTATTAAATATTGGTACTGACTGGTAGTTCTTAAAAATCAGTCTAATTAAAGATTTGATATTACGAAGATTATAGAAAATTAAAACTAAAAAAATATTAAAAAAAAAACTAATATTCCTAAAAAAATAATAACAAATGAATAAACCTAATATTCCTAAAGCTGTTGATGCAACTAAAGTTGATTATGGAATCAATAGATAAATGGTGCATGTGACATCCTTACAAATCATTGTCAATTTACCATTAACAACATAATTACTTAATTATTCATAACAAATGTACTTTGCAAATTCTAGACAAGTTGTTGTAACTTAATAAATAAAACCCAATGGTGTAATCTTTAAAGTTTTTTAAGAATGTACTTTAAGCAAATTTATAATAACAAAAAAAGTATACTTATTGTTTTTAGCATATACCTAAAAGCAATGTATGCTTTAAAGTTTAAAGGGCTAGATGTGATGTCCAAAAAAAAAAAGCACATGCTTATATTTAGTTTTACCACTATAGAAATCACTCACACTTGTGTCTTGTTATTAAGTTATAACTGCTTAACAAATTATATTCAATTACATAATATGTTTTAGAAAAAAAAAATTCTGTAAACCTTCTTTAATTTTATAAAATTTGTTGTGATGATAAAATATAACTCAAGACATTTATTTGTTAAGCCATATATCTTTTATAACCCTTGAGCTATTTTATTAAACTTTGGCTAAATTTATAAAAAAAATATGCTTAGACAGTTCTTTCGCTGAACACAAGAGAATCAAAAGGAATTTTTATCATTTCAAATCGATACGTGCTCAGCTCAAGCAACAAGAAGCTTTTTTGACACCGAATAATATGTATGTTTGTGATGACTTGAGAGATCAAACTTTAACATATATAATATTATTTACCTAGACACGTTATGGTCAATCCCAAAGTGAAATCATCCATTCTTTACTTGATTGTATTATACATAATTGTGTTCGATCTGCTCTTAAAGTAGTCAATTGATGGTCATTCAATTCCATGCATGGACCTGTAGTCTCTAAATTCTTTAGCTTTTAACCATTTTTGAGCTTAACCATCATATCATTTGTGATCGATTGCTTATCGTTTGTGCATCAATCGTTCTCTCACCGTCCATTTTTTTATATTAATCTTTCGTAGTATAGTATTTTAGACATTCTTGATGACAATGATGAACGTAAGACGTGAATGTATGAATTTTATATTTAATATTTGAATAACACGTTTATTTTTTTTATTATCATCAACAAAAGAGAAAGAATGTATTTCATAAATCATAATGTGTTACATTGTGTACATATAATATAATGCTTATAAAGATTTATTACCATCCTCGATCCTTTTCCACGTTTAATTAAAAAAACCCATATTCAAATTCTCAAAACCTGTCTATTAATTTTGTATGATTTTGTTTATTTGTCATGTTAAATATTTAATAACTAATATTTATATTCAATTAACTGAAATTGAATGTTAAAACTTCCTTATGGTAAAAAGATTAATCGATTCTCAATTTCTCACGATACAGCTTGATGGAAAATCAGAATTTGAAGGAATCCAAAAAGTTAAACAAGTACGATTAACAGTACAAATAATTAAAAAAAATAATAGATTTGTTATATTTAAAAAATGAGTTCTATTATTAAATTTAAATATTCTTGTATCCTCCTTTTAAATGGCACGATAGGCCAAAAATATTATTCCTTTAGTCCTTTAGTTTACATACATAAATGTTTAAAAATATTTAATTTAATGTACAGCTAGGTTTAAATATTTTGTTTTTTTCTTGTATTTATTTATAGGAAAAATTCTAAATATCTATTTTACATACAATTCCCTTAAAAATACCTCCCTACTCAAGCCGTCCATCAAAATGTTCTTACCGGTCTACATAAAAGGGCGTCGGCATCTTCATCTAAAACAATAAAATTTTGATGTGTGTCCAGCAAAGACGCCCATGCCTCCCCCTAACCCGACACGCCGTGTTGTACGTCGGGTCACCAACCCCTTCACTGATTTGTTCACTAAGTTTTAATGATGGTGACCCGCTTTTCATTTATTTTATTTCCAACCTTATTTATTTTATCTCATGCATATTTTTTTCCCCTCAAGTCCCAAGCATGACCTAAGGTGTTAGGTTAAAGTTGGTTTAATTTCCTAGTTGACTAGTTGTTTGGCTTCTGCATCATTTATTTTCATACAAGTTAGATGTCGGTTACTAGACGTGGGATCATTGACCTTTGTAAGCTCCCTATGTACAACTTGATGGAAGGAAGAATGTAGACAGATTAGCCAAAAAAATGAAGGATGTTAATTTTATTTTTTTTTTAATCTTGGGTGACCGGTTATTAGTCAAGGTAGTGTGACTGTATCATTGGTCTAGTAATTGTTGCGCTTCGATTGAACTTGGTGGTGTATCTGTATCGAAGATAAACCGAAGATCTATCCTTTTATCTCATCACTATGTTGGATTCAAGTTTTGGTCTGGGTTAGTTTGCATCACGCCTAACACGCCTTCACCCCTTTAAAGACGGTGACGCCCATCTGATAATTGTGTAATAGTCGCTTGTGCCTCTTATGTTATTTTTATTCTTTTACATAATTAAGAACCTCAATAGTATGGTCAGATGTTTGTACACAAGGGTTGGGCGCCTCAATAGAAGGGTTATACGTTTGTATAAAAGGCTTGGCCGTCTATATAGTAGGTCGAACGCCTGCATAAAAGAGTCGAATGCTTCTATTGTAGGAATTTAGGGTTAGACGCATTTATAATATGCTCGGGTGACTCTTTAGTAAAGTCAGACGTCTATACAAAAGAGTCAAACACCTTCACACAAAGGGTCGGGGCGGGTCTATATTAAGTTTAGATGCCTCTAGGTTGGACATTTGTACAAAAGAGTCAGACACCTCTACACAAAGGGTCGAGCGTCTTTATAATAGGGTCGGACACCTCTATATTGGGTTAAATGCATATACAAAAGGGTTAGGCCACGTAGAGGCGCCGGTGCTTTTTAGGTATGGACATTTTGTTGATGGTTTGAAAAATGAGACATTTTAAATAAATCTATCTACTCTAATAAAAAATAATAAATTTGACACGTGGCAGCATCATATATCATTCCACTAAAATGTTCATGCTTATCTATTCTATTAAATAATTATTTTGATTACTAATATTAGTATTTAATTTTTTAATACAAATAGATTTTTAATAAATTAAGAAATATATCTTTTTTTATTATTTCTAAGAATATTTTTTTTTATAAAATAAGGATTTTTTTAACATCAATTTTTTTAGTTAGGAAATATTTTAAAATTAATGTTTTTAAAAAGTAAAACTTTTATAAACCAAAACTAATTAAAATTAGGAGTTATATTAAGAAAATTTTTAAAAATGAAACGATTTGTTTTTAAACTAAATGTTTATTTTTATTAGAAAAAAACAAAATAAGTACAAAAACAAAATTTTAAAAGTTGATATAATTATTTTATTATTTATAATCCTTAGTGATACATAATTTCAGTTATATCATATCTTAAAATATTATTTTATAATTAATAAATTTTTAATATATTTAATAATTTATTTATTCAACTCATATAATACACATGTTACTAAACCTAATTTTATAATAAAACAAATATTTTAAAGGAATTTTATAGTTAAGGGACATTCAGAAATTCTCAAAGAATATGTTTATTTGTTTGTTTTGTTTTTCTCTTTTATTCACCTTTTTATTTTATCACTTTTCTCAATATTATTATTAAGTTGATTTTAGATCTCTCAATAGTTTCTTTGTTTTCTAAATGCTCAAAATCATTTATTATATCAAACGTTTTAATTTTAGTTTATAATTCATTAATTTAAGGAATGTTCCATGTAATTAACGTTAATGTCAAAGGTACAATAAAATTTTATTTTTTATACAAAATCTAATATCACTCTCATATATACACCGAATCATGCATTAAGTTGTTAACACCAATTAAGTTATATTTACATTGTATTCTATTAATTAAATTATTTTATTTGTAACTTTAAATGCATATTGTTAAATGAAAATCTTATTTTATTTATAAAAGTACATTATTTTGTAATCATACAAATTAAGTTGGTTATTAAAAAATATGAATCGTATACATGCGACCTTAAATTTTATGCTTCATAACATGTTGTTAGGGTATGGGCCCAACACACCCCTCCCCGTTAATCCGCATTAAAATTCATTTCCCTTAATGCGTAAACGAGGATAGAGGTGATGATGGTGCCATTGTGGAATGATCATTTGACCGTTTATTAAAAAAACTTTTTTTATGTTAGTAACCATTAAAAGAATGTATTTTTTATTTATTTTATATATATGTGTAATGTTGAACTTAAAAGAAAAAAAACGAAAAAAAAAAAAAAACGGATGTGATGAAATTAAAGAGTTAAACCATTTCTTTGAAATGAGGTGAAGTGAAATGAAGAAAGATGAGTGAAATAACATTTATTTGAAGTTAAGGGCTTTAGACCACACCCATAATTATATAGCTATAAAAAAAATGTTAAATATAACTATAATTAAAGTGATTATAGTGGGCCATATATATAGCAATTCAAGGAGAGAATTTAGTCTTTTTACATATATGGTAAACTTACTAAAAGTAGCGTAATTTTCACATAAGAAACTAAAAAGTGCCTCTTAAAATTCTAAATTATATATTTAATTCTTACAAATGCTTTTAATATTGGCAAATTGGATTTTAATAATCTAAACTATTACCTATTGGCCGATAATAATCCATACTATTAATTTGGCCAGCAACACTCCCAACTTTCACTTTTGTTACCAACAACAGTCCTAGTGACTTGATATTTAAATTTTTACGTTCGATTTGTATTTATTTTAGGCTCAATTTAATTTATATGTTTCTTCATTTCATTCATAATCATTATTGCGACTGGAATCGAGTCCAAATGAAACGTGAAAAAATAAAAATTATATCATTAGGACTGTTGTTGGTAATAAAAGTAAAAGTTAGAAGTGTTACCGGACAAATTAATAGTATGAATTATTATCGGTCAATAAATAATAATTTAAATTATTAAAATTTAATTTGCCTTTAATTTTAGTTTTGTTGAATCAAGATGGTGGATAAAAGAAGTGGGCCATCAAGATAACATCTGGGCCCTTGTTTTCATGTCTGAATTTTGATGGTACGCTCGAAGTGAATGGTCTTTGCCAATCGAATTCTTAGGTTTTTTTATTTTTATTTTTTAGATGAGCAAACATACATCTATCTAATACTAATTTTAAATCTATATCAAATATTTATTACAGATTTGAAATTTTAACCTCATAGGAAGACATCACGGTGTATATTTTTAATTTTTAATAAAAAATAATTTATTACAGACTTAAAATTTAGACCTCATGTGGCGTTAACGCACATTTGATACGTAGGTGGTGCAGGGTACTATTGTACATCGACAACCATCTGATTATTACCCCACTTGCATAGTGTTTGACTTCATTATTGTTCCAACTTTGTAACAATCATCTTCCATCCCATCCACAAAATTAAACCATTTTTAATTCGTTACTCTATTGCATATATAATATGATGCTATATTGCTATTTCATAATAAATACCTTTTAAACTTATGTAAGATTTAGTGGTTTCTATATTTCACTAGAAAAATTTTGTAAAAAAAACCAATATTCTTGAATGTGGTTAATTTATTTGTTTATTTAAAACTGTTTATGTATATAGTGAAGATATGTATATAAAACAAAAAATTTACAGAGTATATAACATCTTTTTCTATTTTTCAGAACAACTCTTATTTTAATCAGACCATCTCCAATATGAAGTTTGTGACCATTTTTTATTCCTATTTGACTGTTTTTTTGTTAGCATTCTTATAAGGGCCTTGTTTTTTGATACAAAAGTTCATCACCATGAACTTGAAAAATGAATGGTAATAAGGCCACTAATATATAAAATGTACTTTTTATATATAAAATAAATATAATGAAAGAGAATAAGTGGATGAAATAAAAAAAAATAGTGATGATTTGGCAAAAATTTTAGATGTTTTTGAGTCTTCTTATTGGGGATGTTTTTAAAGATTATATAAAACTAATATTCCTTTGATGTGGCAAGTGATTAAAAGGATTTTTAGTGTTTTTCTGAGAGCATTCACACTAGCTTTCCCAACCTCATCCCCCATATTTACACTAAAAACACTATTTATTACTATCTCTTTCAATTAAATAATACTTTTTAATATCTTTTTCATTATCTTTTCTCTCTCCTCCACTCACAACAACTTTTAAAAATATTAAAAAATTTATGAGGGTTGTACCGTGTTTCTCCAAATATGAGGAATCACGTTACAATCCCCATAAATATTCCCTCTCCTTCACTCACAGCTACTAACAACCATCACCCATAACATGAAACACTAACTCACATCAAAATGAAATACCTACTGTGAATGCTCTGATACTCTATTGATGAGCCTCTCATAGTAATTGTAAACACCTTACCATCTAGACGTCTTAAAAAAACAAGCATATAGACATGCAATGATGTTTTGTGAAAGTAGCTCCGAAACTTTTTTACAAATCTGTAATATTAAATAATTTGTTACAACCAAATATTTAATTTTAAATTTCACTATGTGACGCATAAATATAACCAAAAAGATATTGTTTACAGATTTATAGATAGATAGTCAACATTGCCTAAATAATTACCAATCACATTAAAAGCCAATTTATTACACCCTAACTAACATCTCCCACATAAGGTTTTTAAGATTAATAGGATAATATCTACCTTGGTTCATGACCCGATTAATAATAAAATTGAGTTCAATAGTTAATTAAGGTTTTAGGATAATGATTTAAAAAATACTTAGAACATTCATATACCTTATATCACGTCCTAGTTCTTATAAGAAACATATAAATATTAATTATCCGAGTTAACTGATTTAAAATAATTTTACTTATATTAATAAAATTGTTAGAAGGGATGAGATCTATATCCTTACCATTTTTTATATAAATAAAACCTAATATGTTATTTATAGAAAAATATATGTACTTAGAAAGAGTGTTATTAGTAGCAATTGTAAGGGTGGCATTAATAAAAGTGACAGCCAACTTTTATATATTAAAAAGGGATTAAGGGATCTGCTTTGAATAATAAAAGCTGTGGCCCATTAGATTGCCAGCGTTACCCAAACAACAGGTCAAACTTTCTAAAATCTTAGTGTAAAATATTTTATACTTTCATTAATAAATGTTATTAAACTATTACATAAAATATTTAAATTTATACATTTAGGTGGCTCGAATGTTTTTTTATTAAATTCATAATCAAGTTGTATTCAAAAAATACATATTAAAATCAAAATATTGTTTTCCGATATTACGTTCTAAACAACTTCATTTTAATTTTGTGTAAATAACACTAGTTTTAAATTTCTTTGAATTTTCTATTTAGTATTTTCAGCAAAATAACATATTTTAGTATAGTCTATCAAGTGTTTTTTTATATCTTGATCGTGCTATATATATAGACAGTCAAATGCTATTTTATTAATTTGTTATTAAATATGCACCGTCCTAGTGTGGTTGTTTGTTTGTGAGTTGTGACGCAGATCAATTGAACTAGTGAACTGAATTAGTGGTTGTACATGATTTTAAATTAAATTTTTGTTAAATTTTATAAATTTTATATACCGATTTATTTACTTTCATGACAATATTTTATTTATACCAGACTTAATACTTTAATAAAATCATAGCCTCACACTAAAAGGCATCCTAAACTCTTTATTTTAAAGTTTAATAACTTTTATTCTAGTTACATTAAACCTTATATATGCTTCCAAGACAAAAAAATAAAATTAAATTAATTGTAATCATAAATTAAGTTCGAAATTAAATATTGTAATCTTATTATGTTTATATATCCAATTCATGCTATATACACACATAATGTATAATATATAATATAATAATATAATAAGATAAGATTTAGACAATAACATGTTAAAACTAAGAAAATCACATATTTTTGGACTGATGCTCAAACCTATACATACACTCCCATCTGTATCTATATGTGTGTGAGATATATACAGCAGTAGCTTCAGTCAACGTACCCCACCCCACCGGATCTTTGACACCTTCACCGGAGCCCCACCGGAGCCTCGCCGGAACCCCACTTTCCGACGATCTCAACCACCTGCAACACCACCACCACAAACACCTTCTATTGCTCTTCATTCACCTTCACATTCATCATCTACCTCCATTGTAGCCATTAAACCTCTCAATCTCTCTTACGTCAGCTGAATTAAAGGCTGCGTGATCGATTCAAGGTAAAAGCAATGTGTTTTTGAGGATAATTTCGTGTTTGCATTGTGGGTTTTGGTTGCGATCGATGAAAACGTCAATGCGAATGAAGAAAGAGGTTCAGAGATCGTAGTGATGGGGGGTAAGAGTAATTTCGCTTTATTGTTGTCGTTGTTGTTGTTATCGTTGTTGTTCAACTCTACATTCGAACAACAACAACAACAATCACCACCACCAATTGGGGTGTCTAGATTTAGGGCAGAACGAGCAGCTCTGTTAGAACTCAGATCATCATTAGGGTTAAGAGCAAAACAATGGCCGATTAAGTCGTTTCCATGTGTGAATTGGGTGGGGATTTCGTGCGAAAACGGTAGTGTTATTGGGATTAATATCTCAGGGTTTAAGAGGACACGAGTTGGAAGAAGAAACCCCCAATTTGCAGTTGATTCTCTAGCCAATTTGACTAATTTGATATCGTTTAACGCTTCAAGATTTGCTCTCCCAGGTTCAATTCCTGATGGATTAGGGTTTCAGCTGAAGAAACTTCAAGTTCTTGATCTTAGGTTTTGTCAAATCTCAGGTGCTATTCCTCCTAGTGTTGGCAATTTATCAAATCTTAATGAATTGTATCTATCTGATAACACCCTCACTGGCAGCATTCCATCTAATTTAGGTGAATTATCGCGTCTTTCGGTTCTTGATCTATCAAGAAACACACTCACAGGGGTGATACCTTCATCATTTGGATCTTTAGCTAATCTTTCTTCGTTAGACATGTCGTTAAATTACTTATCTGGTGTAATTCCCGAATCGTTTGGTAACTTACCAAACCTTAGATTCTTGAATCTTTCTGGTAACAGTCTTTCTTCTTCCATACCTACACAATTAGGTAATGTTACTAGTTTAATTGTTCTTGATCTGAGTTCTAATTCGTTTACTGGGATGTTGCCGTTAGAGTTTAGGAGGTTAACGAGCTTACAAAGATTGATCATTGGGAAGAATATGTTTAGTGGTAATTTGTCGGGTGATATGTTTGCTTCGGAAAGTAAGTTGCAGACTTTGGTTTTGGATCACAATAACTTCACGGGTGATCTTCCTGATGAGTTATGGTCACTTCCTAGTTTGAATTTTATTGATGCATCTGTTAACAATTTCACGGGTTCTTTATCGAATCTTGATCTGAATGGTAATTTGACTAGTTTCACATCTGGGGTGTTGAATCTTTCACATAATATGTTATATGGGAGCTTAACGCCTGTTTTGAGGAGGTATAATTCAGTCGATTTGTCTTATAATTACTTACAAGGCAAGGTACCGGATTATGCACGTGGGAATGTTTCTTTAAATAGAAACTGCCTGCAAAACATGACGACTCGGAGAAGCCTGCAAGAATGTGCAACGTTTTATTCTTCAAAAGGTTTACCGTTTGATAATTTTGGGCTTCCAAATGGCACATTGCCGCAGCCTCGTGGTGGCCATAAAAGCAACAAAAAGTGGATCATATTGGCTGCAGTTTTGGGTGGTGTTGGGCTTATTATACTTCTGGCCATCATTGTGTTACTGGTGGTTGTATGCTGCCGGAGAGGACGTGCAACTAGTCAAAGAGGGACAGGGGTTGGACCTGCCCCAACCGCAGCAGTACCACCACCTTCAGGAGAAGCGTTGAATCTATTCAATTTGGGTGACCCATTCACTTATCAGCAGATTCTTGCAGCCACTGATGACTTTAGTACTGCAAATTTGATCAAGCATGGTCATTCGGGTGATCTTTTTAGGGGTGTTCTTGAGGATGGCACACCCGTAGTTGTTAAAAGATTTGATGTGGGGTCAGGGAAGGAGGATGGGTACATGGTGGAATTGGATGTATTCAGCAAGGTGGCGCATCCCCGATTGGTGCCTCTTTTGGGACATTGTTTGGATAATGAGAACGGCAAGTTTCTTATTTACCTATACATGCCAAATGGTGATTTATCGGGTTCGATGTACAGGATAAGTGATGAAGAGGATGATAGTTTACAGTCATTGGATTGGATCACCAGATTGAAAATTGCATTTGGAACTGCTGAAATCCTTTCTTTCCTTCACCATGATTGTATTCCACCCCTTGTTCACAGGTATAATAAGTATATTTCATATGAACCACAGGTTCATACCATTGAACACACAATATTTCATTATATGATGCTTTTCTGTTTGTTTTTTTTCCGTCAAAAGATGCATAAATGGCATTTTACCGATTCGCCTCAACTCTTGACTATGTACCTGATTTAAATTGCATTAAATCATCACGCATATGGTCACTAATTATGGTTCACTATTAAAATACTTACCACTTTCATATATTACAGTATATCCTCAGATACTTACAAGAGTAGTTTTGATTATATCCTTTAATATTTCATAATATATACCCTTGCAAAACACTACATAACATCTAGTAAAACAGAATTAGTTACTTATAACTAGTGTATTGTAAATTATTGTGATGTTTCGTAGTAATAACATTGTTTTCCTATTTGTTTATTAAGAAACAGACCGTTTTAAGTTATTGTTGAATTCTATATACTATAGAATGAGAATATATGATATTTTGGTGTTTTGAAAGGGTAAATATGATATTATGATATTTAAAATTTAGAAGGATATATATGCATATGCATATAAACGCACACATACATACTTGATTGCTTGCATGCACACATTTATGAATATGAAATTGGTCACTTGACAAAGACGGTGAAACCATAAGTAGAGGCCATATATGTCGCTATTTAATGCATGCAATATTAGGTCAGTTGGTACTAGATATGGTCATACATGAAACATACCTAAAGGAAAGCCTTTTATGCATGCTTTTAGGTAAAAGTACACATCATATCATGAATCTTGTCTGTTTAGTGGTATATTTTCTGCTAAAATACAGACATACCACTTTCTATACTTCAAAATTTGGCCTCCCGTTTTTCTTTCTTTAAAATTCTTCGTTTTGTTTTGTTAAATAAAGAGATGTACAAGCTAGCAGCATACTTCTTGATGATAAATACGAGGTTCGATTAGGGAGCTTAAGTCAAATGTGTTATCAAGAAGGGGACAGTCATTCAAGTCGATTCACCAGGCTGCTCAGATTACCCCAGTAAGTACTCATTGCCTAAAAACATCGTTTATTCTGCTTTGATATTAGAATCAAGTAAATTGTCTTTATATACCAAGTGAGTTTTGTTTTTTTCTTTAGGGTATAATTCCATATCAAGACCTATAATTAGAAGGTTTTTGTTTTTAGTTGTCGTTTTTGGTCCAATTCGGTGTTTAAGATCTCTCAATTCGGTTGCATGTCGTTATTTGATCCACGTCACCACGTGTGTTCTTTTCTTGTTAGATTTTGGTTGTCAGGTGACTTACGTGAAAAAAATGGATATGTGTCATTTAGCTAACCATGTAATACATGTGCAGTATAGCATCTTGAAAAGAACCTCTTTTTAGGGTATGATGATTTCAGATTTTCAGCTTTAGAATTCTTGAGTGGACACAAAAACAGCATTTTATTAAGACATCTACATAATCAAGTGCAAACCCTATTGTCAACATTAGTCAATTTTATAGCATGAAATTGACTTTTGTAGGAATATTTGGTAAATAGACTTTTGTGGTTGGTGTTATTTTGTTGGATTTTAGATGCCAAATACAAATATCACTTAAATTTTCAAGAACAAGATTACTACTAGAAATGATACGGACGCGGATCATATATTTTCCTTATGATACAAATATCTATGTCGTCTTATATGCACATTTGTGTTAAAAGTTAGTTATATTAGTCGTTTATTTATTATATATGACAATAACCCTCGCGTGCAGTATACCATTGTTGCTTTTTTGTATTACCTTTTTACGACGGCTATACAAATTATGAACATTTTTATGGTAAATCATTCAAAATTGAGGTTTTAACCAGCAATTTATCTTGGTTTGATGCAGGACATCTGAACAAGGTGCTTCTGGTAAGTTTCTTGATCTTATTTTAAGTTCTTCTTGGCGCTTATAATGTCCATTATTCAAATAAAAAAGATTACTTTTTAATTACTATTATCACAAAACTATGGATTGATGAGTGTGAGACTGAAATATAATTTTCACCTTTGACATTAGGTGCCCCCACCGCCACATGTGCGTATGACGTGTACTGTTTCGGGAAAGTATTACTGGAGCTTGTAACGGGCAAAATGGGAATTAGTGCAACAAACGATTCAGCCACAAAAGAGTTACTAGAAGGAATACTTCCGTTTATCAACATATACGACAAAGAACTCGTGACAAACATCGTGGACCCCTCGTTAATCATAGACGAAGATTTGTTAGAAGAAGTGTGGGCCATGGCCGTCGTTGCTAGATCTTGTCTCAACCCGAAGCCCTCCAGAAGACCACTAATGAGATACGTTCTAAAAGCCTTAGAAAACCCGTTGAAGGTGGTTAGAGAAGAAAGTGGAGGCTCAGCTAGGCTACGTACACCATCTTCTAGGGGCTCTTGGAATGCTGCTTTGTTTAGCAGCTGGCGGCAGAGTTCGGTTGACGTGGCGGCAGGAGCGGGACCGAGTAGTCTTAAGCGATCAGGGACAAGCGGGTCACAGTCAGGGAGTGGTGGTCATAATGGTGGTGATCATTCTTCTTCAAACCGAAAGCAATCAAAGGATGTGTTTCCTGAGCCGTTGGATGTGCAGGGTGAAGAGAGATCCAACGATGGATTTTAATCAACAGATTGATTGATTCTTTGTTAATAATGCATCTAAAGTACACCACCACCACCACCACCACCACCATTGCAGGTAAAGTTGAAGTTGATGATATAGTAAAGAGGTGATTTATTTTATCTTGATAGAGTCGTAAAATTGCAGTATACAGAGATAGAAAACCCGGTTTTTGTTGTTTATGTTTTAAGTTTTTTGTTTGTTGAAGTGTAAATTGTAATGGATTTTGTTTTGATCCGTTTCTGGATAAAAACAAATTGAGATAATTTATCGGGTTTTTTTCGTGTTCCTTTTATGGTGTTGTTTTGTGGTAACACCACGCGTTGTGCTGTGTCACTGCATGTAAAAACCATTTAAGAATAAACACTCACAGTACATATTTATGACTCCATGAACCGGATCAAGATTGTTACAGGATATGAATTGCTCAAATTAAACGACAAAATACAAGTTACACTTTGTATATCACTAACTACCAGGGATAAATGACCCTAGAATTACTTTTGTGTTATCTAGTATCCGAGTTTGCAATGTGTAATATATGAAGAGTAATCCGGATCCATCACACATATTCAAAGAAAACTAGGTAAGAAAATCCTAGGTCAGTCACTGTTTATATCATCCCTGCCAACCAGATATGGATTTTGAAACTCTAACGATTGAATTTGGGTTCTTCTCCAGCCTGCACAAAACACATAATTTGAGATCAATACTGTGTGAGGATGCACGTGTGTGTGTGTGTGTGTGTGAGAGAGAGAGAGAGAGAGAGAGAGCGACCGAGATATCTCGTCTACAGCTTTGACAACTTCAGAAGAACTCATTTCGACAACTTGACCACCCAATATAATCTCATCAAGGATAGTATGTACCTGCAAGTATAATCAAACTTACTAACATATGTTCATATATTGTCAAAAGGCATACATCAAATGATACATGCACAGCAATGGTTTATGTTAGTGAAAAGTACAGCATGTCACGAAAAATCCAAAAAAACAAAAACAAACAAATAAAACTATTATTGTTTATTAAAATCGTGTATCTGCTAATTGCTTTTTGATACCATAGTAATTTGAAATTGTTTCCCAAACTACTAATGTCGAATGCAACAAGCAAATAAACAGTTTTAATAAGCAATCCCTGTGCTATCCTTCTCTCGGAATGAATGGATGAGGAAAAGAGATTTAACCTTGTTGAAATTGAACACGATATCTAGCTCACACACATTACTGAAACACTTGTCCAATGTCTCCACGAATACTGAAATTCAAGACATTAAGAGAAATTACCACCAGATATACCCTATATATGATACTAAACGCACATAAAGTGATTTGGGCAAATTGAGTAAAATAGAAACAAATTCTCCACTTTTTCCTGACTTTAGCAACTTCTTAAATGAATATGCAAAATAGAAACTAAAATTACACTTTGATATTGGTTTTAGCAACCATGTTACATTTTATTATTCATTGCAGCAACAAATTATGTGTTCAATTGGCAGCACACCATTTTTTGCTGATTTTGAAAAATTTGCTAACATGACATGTTATGTCATATTAGTCTGTGCATTTACGTCAGATGGATATAATTTTCAGAAAGAACATTTTTTAACTTGTAAAAACATTATTCATTATTTCACGAAAACATTTTTCTAACATATGTGGTATCTGAAATTGCATCCACACCACCAGTTTTACAAGTAAAATAAGTTTGTTGCTAAATCCATAGCAGATAGCAAGTTGGTGTCTATTATGAGCATAAACTAAAGTTTGTTAAACCGGGAAAGATGTAAAGTGTGCCTAAAACGTCCAGTTTGCCCTCTCTATTTTTCCATCAAGTATAGCATGTACGTCCAATTTGCCCTCTCTACTTTTCCATCAAGTATAGCATGTTGGTTTTTTGGCACATATTGTTGAAAAGTAATTATCTTAATCCATATACATGAGTGTCTAAGTATAGTTAAACTAGTGGGTCATTTATGTAATTAGTAGAAAGTCAAACGTAGCGTTTAATATGTAAAGTGTATGTATGTATAAGGGTCTAGTGTGGCAAGACCGAAACATGTTAACTACCATGTAGGGTATATATATGTGGTCAAGTGTCTGTAATCTTTGGTAACAACAATCAATACAATCTTAATTCACACGTATTGTTCATATCATTCTCTCAAGTTTCTTAATCATATTCATATTCAAGATCATCAATACAAGAGCCTAATCGATCCTAAAGGGCCAACAATTGGTATCAGAGCCTAAGGCTCAAATCTAATCGGTGATTTGTTCTTGAATTTGCAATCAGAACCAAATCGATTCAAGGTAAAAAATCGATTCAGAGAAATCGTTTCAGAAGGGAAAAAAAAAACGATTCATACAACACCAAATCGATCAGATTAATCGATTCAGCGGTGTTAAATCGATCAGTGCCAAATCGATTCAGACCAATTGCAGAAGACAAGAACGAATCAAAGAAAAACAAAAATCGATTCCGTTAAATCGATTCAGAAAGAGGGAAATAACAACAAATCGATCAGTATAATCGATTCAGTGTTGTAAAGACAATTCAGAATAAAGACCAAGTCAATTCAGAGGGATAATCGACTCAGAACCAAACTTGAAGAAAAATCGATTTTGTTAAATCGATTCAGAACAAAAGAAGAAGGCTTTGAACAATTAGAACAATCAAAGTCGTGGAAGAGGTAGTTTTCATCCGTCACGTGGTCGAGGCCGTGGTAGATTTAAACAAGAAGAAAGAGGAGAAACTATGACATATGAAAACCCTAAAGAAAATGATGATAACTATGAAGGAAGGAAAAGATATCCAAGAAACCAAAACAAGACCGCGTTTGACAAAAGCAAGATAAGGTGTTATAATTGTGATGATCAAGGACACTATGCAGCAGAATGTCCTAAATCAAAATATAAAGAAGAAGAATCACATCTCATAATGGAAGACGAGGATCCAATTCTCTTATTAGCACAAGTTGAAGAAGATGATAACCAAAAGATCAAAGATGAAGACAATTATGAAGATGTTGAAGCGTGAAGACGTTGAAGAGATGGATTAAGAGATTAGGGGGGAATGTTGAAAAGTAATTATCTTAATCCATATACATGAGCGTCTAAGTATAGTTAAACTAGTGGGTCATTTATGTAATTAGTAGAAAGTCAAACTTTGTGTTTAATATGTAAAGTGTATGTATGTATAAGGGTCTAGTGTGGCAAGACCGAAACATGTTAACTACCATGTAGGGTATATATATGTGGTCAAGTGTCTGCAATCTTTGGTAACAACAATCAATACAATCTTAATTCATACGTATTGTTCATATCAGTCTCTCAAGTTTCATAATCATATTCATATTCAAGATCATCAATACAAGAGCCTAATCGATCCTAAAGGGCTAACACATATGCACCTTCTAACTCAAAAATGTGTTATAGATCAACATGCTAAACTGTAGGTAGTATGGCCCATAGATCAGTTAGGCTTAATAAAGAAATTAATATAATACTTGCAATAATAATAATAATGAAATGTAAATGTTAAGACTTAAGACATACCTTGCATAAGATCTAGTATAGCAAGTTCGTTTTCAGAATCATCAAATATGAAAATGAAGTATAGTGTAGCAAAAGTCTTGTATACAAGTCGGGTATTCTGCAGGTAGAAAGATTTTTTTGTAATTATTGAAGGGCTTGAAAATGGTTAGATACTAAAACAAGCAAAATGACAAGAAATCTAATCAGCATGTAGCAACTTCAAAGGTATATTTTAATAAAAAAAATTATTTGTAAAATATGTTAACATCTGTAATTTATGAGGTATAAAACAAAACGTAAAATAAGAAAACATATATATGGAGAATTAAGTAATTAAGTAAGTTGCAAACCCGAAAGGTTTCCTTAATTATTGTTGTAAATTATAATATAGCTTTTGAATGACATTTAGCACACTTATTATATATAAAATTCATACAAGATGAGAAGAAACAGTTTTGACAGGTCGAACCGTTCAACCCATACCAGAAAACCCATCATAACCCAAGTTCATTATGACCCCATTACCCAACCTGCCCGGCACTTTTTTCCCTCTAGGAGTCTAGGTTCCCTGCCAATAATTGAACTTCCTTCTCTGAGTATACATGAACTTTATTATTAACATATATAAATCTTCTAACTTTCTAAGTTCTATGGAGCTCTATTCTATAGATTTTTATGAAGTTAATAGTATTTGTTTACCTTCACATTTTGGAACACGAGAACTATAAGAATAAAATAATGGTGGAAATGTGGGATAACTAATAATCAAGTTCCAGTACGCTGCTTACTGTATGAAGGTTAATATTTTCATAATCTCAGTCGCACATTTTAGGGATATTGTATTGCCATGTAGTGTTGTAGCCTATTTGTGTCCTTCCTTCAACGTTAATAAATCTTTATTGTAAAGAATGGCTCCTAATATGTCATTTTAACAAATAGGAGTATCTTTTCAGCCTAATTGTAAATCTAACAAATACACAGAAGGATCAACACCAGTGAGTACTCTTTTCTATACACTCTAACTACTTTTATTTTCCAAAGGCAAGAAAAGAAAGAAACAAAACAAGAGTTACAAAACACAAAAGTGCTGAAATATTGAATTAATTAGCATTAGAATTTAGATATGCTGTTTTAAGAGTTTCCATTAAGCACATAAAAAGATATTATAAGTACTAAAAAAGGCAAAGATAATTGCTAGTCATCTGAGTGGTTTTGAAACCTGATCTTATTCAACATATAATTTAAAAGAAATATGCATAGCGTACCGGACCAAAAGTTGAATCTTGAACAAAGTTGCTCACATTCTCAGCTCGACTGCATAGAACTGTATTCAAAACATTGAACAAATTAACCTCAAGGATCCAACACTAAAAATGATCAAGCATATACAGAAGCAACCTTCTATACACCAATTCAGTTAAACAACACTCATCTTTGCAACTGTCCTTGTTAATTAGCAGTCAGACAAACAAAGATCAAAATCATATCATTCATGAAATCTACATTTAAAAAGCTTCCAAATAAACCAAGAGAACACATCATATAAATTTTTCCTAAATTTTTTGAACAGCAATACTCCAATTTAAGTCCCCTAAACTACTCCTAACCAGGTTTAAACCTAAGTGGCAGACATTTTCCTAATTAGAACTATCAAAGTTTCAAACTCAGGTAACAATAACTCCTAGGGTTACAAATTACAATGTCCACAAGACACAATGTGCAATAATTACACTATCTAATTCCATACTTAGGCAATTACATCCAGATCATAAATCATTTAGGCATGAAACTAAGCGAATCAACAGAATAACCGTACTTCGAATCACATCTCAATAAGAACGACAGATGCAAACAACAAGAAGCAAAAGCTGAACAGACCTCCATATATGTTGTGAATGATTTCCTGCTGTTTCTCCACGGGCTAACCTTGCAATCAACATCACAAGTGATGATCCAGCAATTTGTAGGTAGATGAATATTATAGCAACTGAATGAGTGATTTGTTGCACATCAAAGGGATATGAAAAACCTGATATTCGTAGAATTTGACGAGGCGAGGCTTGCCTTGGTCGTTGATCACTATCACCGCTCGTATCATCGCCGTCGATCACCGTCGTTTAGTTTCCGGTGATGTATTTGGTCGTCGACTTTATGTTATGGTTTCCAACGGAAGCTAATGTTTGAATCCTGATTAATTTATTTCATATGTTTTAGTAAAAAGTTTAGATTATATAAACATTTATTTTTGTTAACGAGACATCCTCTTGTGTTAATGACGACGAAACGACTTACATATACGTAACTTGTATGAGTTATATGTACGCAACTCGTGGTTGTACTGGTAACACGCATTTACATATACATAACATCTACATATATGTAACTATTAGTTGTACACTTTGTAATACGTACTTACATATATGTAACTCATAATTTTCACGGTTTTCATTTATAACATGGTTTTCAA
Source organism: Flaveria robusta (assembly GCA_025506415.1). Taxonomy (NCBI): domain Eukaryota; kingdom Viridiplantae; phylum Streptophyta; class Magnoliopsida; order Asterales; family Asteraceae; genus Flaveria; species Flaveria robusta. The sequence continues at coordinate 33,000,894 of CM046470.1, read as the reverse complement.
GGGATCCCTCCCCTATATATATATATATATATATATATATATATATATATATATATATATATATATATATAGAGAGAGAGAGAGAGAGAGAGAGAGCAATATAGAGAATGAAAATAAATAAAGTGTACCTATAACAAACCCCTTTAGTAAAAGATGTTTGAAAGCATTTATTTAGTTTCTAATAACCAATATAAATTCATGTATATTAACATATCGGTGTTTCTATCGTATTAGAAAATGCGTAAAAGGTACAAAGAGTTTATGACGCGACATATATATTTTAAGGTCAGAATATGTGTATTCATTAAATTACAATACGTAAAAGACACGAGGAGTTTAGGACGCAACACATATGTGTTTAGGTTAGAATGTGTGCATGCGTTATATTACAAGTGATTACGCACTGTTATAATTGCTTTGACATAAATTGGTTCATCTATGCGTTAGACCTAACAATTTACATTCATTGTTGTTGGTATTTTTCTATACGTAATTTTCTAACTGGTTTAGACATATTGTCGTTTTTGAACTCTTATAACTAAGTTTAAACAACTTTTGAGGAGGTTCATTTGATATCCAAAAAATCTTCAACAATTAAACAAGTGAGAATGCTAAAGCAAACAAAAAAAGTTTTAGTTTAGAATTTAAACGGTAACTATGTAAGATGTCTATAATAAGATGAGTGAACTCTGTAAACTATTCATATAGTGTTTTTGCATTAAAAAATCAAAACTATATAACAATATCATACTATTTTTTTAAACAATGAAGGTATGAATATTATTTGCTTTTTAGTAAATTAGTAGCCTTGTATTAGACATATGTAGTTTGTTAAAAACCTTTGTAAATAATGTGATTTAATACGGATTGTAAATTTATTACATGAAATCAAGCATATAATTTTGTAAAATAAAATTATAATAAATACTTTGACTTGATAAATGGATTTATAAAATAAATGAGAAATTTGAGTGTTTATATTATGGTATTATGGTTTAATACAATATTAGATTAATGATCAAATACCATTTAAGTACATATAGTGATCTCCTTCCACATAGTGAATACCAAACAGACAAACCAAATCAACAAAAAAACAAATAAATTCAAGTTGTAACGTCTGTCTTAGTTTAAAGACAAATGATTTTCATCAAATAATTGATACAAAAGACCAGTGTAAGTGTTTCACGACGAAAAACCGTCAGTTTATTCATCTCATTGTCTCAGAAGACGGGAAGCTAACGACCAGAAAACCAAATTATCGATAAAGGCTCTCAGATCTGAGGTTCTCAGCAATCTCAGTCTCCCATCGATCACCATTTTCAAGAAGCTTCTCCTTATCATAGAGGAGTTCCTACAAGAATCAGGATATCAGCCTCCAAAATATGTCACATATGCAAGATTATTAAATGTGAATAATAATATAATATATTAAAAGAGATGATGTTTGGTAATTCTCTGAATGAATTTTATTTGACAGCCTTCTGCCCTATTTATAATACAAGAGAATAATCCTATTTCTGGTATGATTGCTATACAAAATCTATCCCAAAATAACTATGTCTAGGGCCGGCTGGCCACATTGATTTTACACGCTAATATACCCCCGCAGTCGAAGCAGGAGGTTGTCGGATGTTGAGACTGGATCGGAAGTCATCAAAGAGAATGCGCGGAAGTCCTTTGGTGAATATATCAGCAATTTGATATCTAGACGGAACATGAAGGACTCGAATCTGACCGCGTTTCACTTTCTCCCGAACAAAGTGAATTCCATCTCAATGTGCTTTGTGCGTTGATGTTGGACTGGGTTACCGGAGAGATAGATTGCACTAACATTGTCACAGTAGACAATAGAGGCTTGTGTTGGCGGGTGATGAAGTTCCAATAATAGGTTACGAAGCCACATATTTCAGATACAACGTTCGCGACTCCCGGTATTCGGCTTCGGCACTTGAACGAGATAAGGTGGACTGCCGCTTTGAGGACCAAGAGAGTAAATTGTCCCCTAAGTATACACAGTATCCAGATGTGGAGCGACGTGTGTCGGGGCACCCACCCCAGTCAGCGTCTGTATAAGCAAGCATGGACTTCGTTCCCGATTTTGTAATAGTAAGTCCGAAATCAAGTGTACCCCGAATGTAGCGTAAATCAAGTGTACCTAGAGCATGAAAATAAGTAGACGTAGAGAATGCATCTTTGCATGAGCATCTGTTGCGTTGGTAAGATATATCGGGACGAGTGAATGTTAGATACTGTAGAGCACCTGCCAGTTGGCGGTAACTTGTTGCATTGTCTACCGGGTCCCCATCATTGGCACTTAGTTTTGCGTTGGTATCAACGGTGTGGCGACAGGATTGCACGAGGACATTCCGGCTCGCTCTAGTATCTCGGTGGCATACTTCTGTTGAGATAAAAATAGAGACTGATCCGTACGTGTAACAGAGATACCGAGAAAGTAGCTAAGAGGGCCTAAATCCTTCATTGCAAACTCATTGGAAAGCAGACCCATGAGATGGTTGTGTAGAGCCACAGTAGAGGTGGTGAGAATAATGTCGTCAACGTAGAGTAGAATATAAGCCACATCATTACCCTTTCTGTAGATGAACAAAGAATGGTCACATTGACTGTGAGAGAAGCCAATGGATGTAACATAGTCTACAAATCGCTGGTACCAAGCCCTTGGGGCTTGTTTCAAGCCGTAAAGGGAACGTTTGAGAAGACAAACGTGATCAGGATATCGTGAATCTCGGAACCCCGGTGGCTGATACATGTACACTGTTTCATTTAAATAACCATGTAGGAAGGCATTCTTGACGTCTAGTTGGTGTATTGACCAGGAATGTGAGAGTGCAATACTGAGAACCGTACGTATGGTTGAAGGCTTTACCACAGGGCTGAAGGTTTCGCCACAATCTACACCAACCTGTTGGGACCTGCCATCACAAACTAAACGAGCCTTGTATCGCTCAAGTGAACCGTTAGCATTGTTTTATGCCGAAAAATCCACATACAACGGTTGATATTCATGGTCGGGTCTCGGGGAACTAATTTCCACGTCCTATTATCAATAAGGGCCTCAATTCGTCGACCATGGCCTTTTTCCAATGAGGGCATCGTAAGGCATCAGGTAATGTTTTTGGTATTGGGGAGATTTCAGGGTTGGTGGAGAGTCCAAAGTAATTTTTGGACGACATGGCACCCGACATGGTACGGGTTGTCATGGTGCGGGAGGGAGGTTTTGGGGGGATGAGTGATGATGTAGGGTGAGAATCTGAAACATAGGGAGTAGAATGAGAAGTGGGCTGAAGGGGAGGCTGTCCAGCAGGCTGCTAAGCAGGCTGAAAAGAGGCTCTCCAGCGAGCTGTTCAGCAGGCTGAGAAGTGGGCTGGTTGGGACTTATTGGAGGGCTGTGAGTGGGCTGATGTGTGGGCTGAATTGGATTTCCATTAGGTGTGGTAGTTGGCCGATGTGTGGGCTGGTTGGATGGGGAGGTGGGCTGCGGAGATTTAGTGGCAGGGTTAGGAGGCTTAGCTGTGTTGGGGCGGCGTTGGTATGTTTTGCCAAAGCGAGAGGGAGAAGTAGGATGAGGGGAAGTATTAGGTTGAGAAGGGGGGTGAGGACGGGATATGTGCGTCCACATAGATGGGTGTGGATCGGAAGTTAGGAAATCATAAGATGGTTTGGGGTTAGATGTGTTGGAGAATGGGAAGGTGGTCTCGTCAAAGATGACATGGCGAGATAAGGTTATTTTATGGGTGGACAAGTCGTAGCATTTGTACCCCCGTGATTAGATGGGTAACCAAGGAATACACATGGGCTAGAACGGGATTGTAATTTGTTTATGGAAATAGATGGGGTTAGAGGGTAGCAAAGACAACCAAATACCCGAAGATGAGAGTAATCAGGTTGTCGATGGTATAGAAGGGTGGTGGGAGTTAGGTTTTGGAGGAGTTTGCTAGGTAGAATATTTAGAAGGTATGTGGAAGTGGCTAGGGCATGATGCCACAAGTGTGGAGGTACGGAAGAATGAGCTAGAAGAGTGCGGATTATATTATTTATGGAACGGATTTTTCTTTCGGATTTTCCATTTTGAGGGGAAGTATGAGGACAAGAGAAACGAAATTGGATACCGTTATTGTTAAAAAAATTATGAAAAGAAGTATTGCTGTATTCTTTTCCATTGTCACATTGAAAGGTTTTTATATGGGCATTGAATTGGGTTTTGATGAGTGTATGAAAATTTTTAAATATTTCAAACACTTGAGATTTGTGAGTCATTGGATATGTCCATAGAAAATTAGATTTGTCATCTAAGAACAATACATAATAACGGTGTCCAGTTGAACTTGTGACGGGTGACGTCCAAACATCACTATGAATTAAATCAAATGGCAATAAAGTATGAGTAGTAGAATCATGAAAAGGCAATTTAATATGTTTTCCCAAAATACATGAAGAACAAATACTAGAACGTTTAGGTCTATCATAATTGAGAACAGAATGTAAAGAATTTAAAATAGAAGATCCCGGGTGTCCTAAACGAGAATGCCAAAGATCTTGAGTGAGTGCAGCAAAGGTGGAAGGAGTGGTGACAGAAGTGGCTGATGAGAAGGTTAGCGGGTACAAATCTCCGGTGCTGTTACATCGAATGATAGGTGTCCGCGTCTTGAAATCCTTCACGTCAAAACCAAAAGCGTCAAATTCAATAGAGATATTATTATCTTTTGTTAATTGACGAACTGATAAGAGATTTTTGATGAGATTTGGGGCATGGAGAACATTTGAAAGTTTTAAGGGGGGGAAAGGGGGGGGAAGGTTTTGTGTACCGACGCCAACAATTGGAATTTTAGAACCATTTCCAACGATAATATTTGAGAACAAACCATTATTAAAATAGGATGAGAAATTACCTCCCGAGTTTGTCATGTGAGATGTAGCTCCACTATCCACGTACCAATGCTGATCCGGTGGGTTCAAGTCATGGCTTGAAAAGCTTGATCAATGTCGGTTGGCACATAGCCAGTAGAATAGGCTGCATGGGCCTGATGTGGTCTGGAACCGAGAATGCCCGGGCCTGGTGTAGGAGAGGGTGATTGCCATGGGCGGTTTGGACCAGTAGTGGGGTAGGGGCATGGAGGAGTGGTCCAAGATAATGGAGGGTAAGGGGCTGTCCACTGGTTTTGCCACTGTTGCATGTTCCACGGTTGTGGCCTGGGAGAAAAAGACCAACCCGGGGCTGTTTGGTGCTGAAATCTACCCCTGCCCCGTCCACGACCACGGCCACGACCACGGTTGGGCTGGTTGTTGTTCCGGTGAGGCTGAGATCGAGCAGTACGGTCCTGATTTTGATGTGATAGTGGCTGTTGTTTAGTTTGTGAATCAGCAGTAGAGACATGAAGGGCTGTTTCGCTAGAAGGAGATGAGGTCTGGTTTGCTTTTCTTGTTTCTTCCAGTATGAGTTTCGATCTTGCTTCATAAAAATCTGGAAGAGGATCAGATTGTTGTATCATCATTGCCACACCATCATATAGGTCATTTAGACCACTGATTAATTGGAGAACAAGTCTGTGATTTGTCACGGGTGAACCAACATTAGCGAGTTGGTCAGAAATCATCTTCAAGGACTGACAATAGGCTGAAACATTTGGAAAATTGTCAAGTTTGAGAGTAGAGAACTTGTTTTGAAGATAAATAGCCCGAGAATTCCGGTAATCCTGGAATATATTCTCAAGAGCTTTCCAAGCGGAAGCGGCGGTCGAATCTGGTTTGAGTATGGTATGAAGTAGATCATTCGAGATTGTGCCATAGATCCATTGTAGGACAATGGCATCAACTCGTTTCCAAGTCTCCAGGTTAGAGGTAGAAGAAGAAGGTTTGTCTTTATCGGTGGTGGCAGCAGGTGTAGAGGTAGTAGAGGTGAGATGATCAGAGCACTCGAATGCTCTGCAGTGGATTTTAAATAGCTCGGCCCAGGATACGTACTGTCCACTCTCCATCTCCAAGGTGAAGGGGATGAAGTTGCGGATGTTAGTAACTGTAATGGCAGGGTGAAGTTTATCCGTCATGGTGCAGTTAGGATTTGAAAAAGTGGCTGAAAGTCAGTGAGTAGGGATGAAGGGTTAGTGGCGGCAGAGGGCAGAAGAGGAAGGGAGGTGACGGCAGAGGGCAGAAGGGTTGGGTTTTAGGTTATCAGATGGTGCTCTGATACCATAAAAGAGATGATGTTTGGTAATTCTCTGAATGAATTTTATTTGACAGCCTTCTGCCCTATTTATAATACAAGAGAATAATCCTATTTCTGGTATGATTGCTATACAAAATCTATCCCAAAAATAACTATGTCTAGGGCCGGCTGGCCACATTGATTTTACACGCTAATATATATATTAATCAATGTCATACATAAGTTTCTAAAAGTTCAATACTTCATGTGTGTGTGCCCTTCTAAACTGAGGTTAGGTATATGGAGGCGATACTGTTTTCATTAAGGATGCTCATAGGCCAACCAAGCATGCATCCAGTTTCGTTTACAACAGATCCGACTAAAATCATGTAATAGTATTTTCACGTGACGGAAATACTCTATTTTTATCTTACATCGAATTGTTGCTTTTTTATTTAGAAAAATATAAAGATATTTATGTGTTTTCCGTTAGCTGCTGTTGGCTGAATTTGGTATAAATGGAACCAGATAATCGGTAGACGTTAAAGTCCTAAATACACAAGTGGAGTCCACACACATTATCTATTCTAATTATTATAATATCATATTTACCATTTCAAAACACTAAAATATCATATCTACTCATTCTACATAAACAAGTCAACATTGTTACTATGACCCATCAAAAAATATATTGTTCTCTTCATTTATTTAGTGAAATATGTCGTTATAAGTATATGATTTTCTAAATTTACCGTGTGGTGGGTAAATATGAAAGTTTTAGTGTTTGTAGAAACGATGTTATGAAATCTAGAACATGTGATATGATGATGTATATGTAATTGCGCAAATCATGATGTTATGATGAAAGATTCAATAACCTCGTGGGTTTCGGTGGCAAACTCAAAGTTGGGGCCTTCCACAATTGCATCAACAGGGCATGCTTCTTGGCAGAATCCACAGTATATACACTTTGTCATATCAATGTCATACCTGCCATGTAAATCCTTTCAAGAACACGAAAAAGAAGATGAAGGGTTGAAGAGGACACAAAAAACAGAACCACCCTTCATTTTAGAACATATGCACAGCATATGACTGCGCCTAATCCCAAATCGTCAAATTTAACCAAAGGTAACTAAATCACCCGTTTTTAAAGAAATTTGGATTTACTTGTGTGTTGAAAGTCATTCTGGACAAAGATTGTGACCGTGTAGATGAAAATATTTTGGACTCCAATTGCATGTTTTCAATGCTGGAAAAAAGATATAGAAGTTTAAAACGAACCATTGAACCAACTTTCAATGTTTTAGTAATAACTTTCAACATTTTAGTAGTTTAGCCGCTTGACCTTCCTATTTGCAGAGGTTAGATCTTCTAAAAAAATTTTGACTTGTTGATAATGCCACTTTGACCGGTTATCAACCAAAAAAAGTAAAGAATTCACCACTACAAGAAATCTTTAGGGTTTGATTGTTATAATTGTGAATATTGGTTCGTTTTGTCCAATAATAACCAGATACATGTCAAACTAAATATAGTTCATTTAGTGGTTGTTAAATCTCTTTTAACTCTTTTCAACACTCAAAAAAGTTAACCCCTGTTGAAAAGAACTAAGGGACAAAAGGCCGCTAAAAAAGTAGGCTTTGTCCAACGCTAAAGCTAATTTTATATGAGCCTGTATGAACCTAGTTAACATTCAAAGCCTGAAGGAACTGAGCTAAGGCTTGACCCTTGGGCTGGCCAAGCCAGAACATGAGCTGTTCACAAGCCTGCATACTCATTTCAAGTGTAAAGCAACGAACCAAGCAAACTCAAACTTGGCTCGGCTTGGGTCAGATACATCTCCATGGGTAAGAAGCATTTTCACCTTGTTGTTCTACGGCTACCATCTTCACGTTCCTCTGCTTCTATGGTGATGGCTTGAGCAGGGCATATCTGATGCACAACCATCACTTTCATAATCAGCTCCAGAAAGATCAGATTTCAAAATATTAATAATAGAAATATAGTAATAAAAGCTCCATAAATTAGTCTTCCCACCAATCATTTTGTTAATCTTCAATAAATTAAGTTTAACTTGTCCAAAAGAATTCTGGATTCATAAAAACAGTAATAGTTTGTCTAGTAAGCTATATGCAGAACCACTGCATCCATTTTATAAAAGTTCCTAAATTTTTACATTAATTTCTAAATCATAGCCTATGACAATATTTTGAGTTAGTATACAATTAATGAACCATTAACCTGCAAAAGGACTCAAATACATCACATGCGAGTCATATAGGTGTTTAATCATGGGCAGTTATTATGCTTCTAACACAATATCCAATAGTATGTTCAGAAGGTCAAGTTGTTTGATGGATGGTTGCAACATCTTTTACATAAAACAGGCTAACCATACATCCGTTTATAGAAGGGCTTGATATTAACTCTTATATAAATTGGCGTTGCCAACTTCATACAAAGTGAAATGAGCTTTAAGTAGATGATTCATAATTGTAAGTTCTAATATTACTTCAAAACTTTTGTCAACGAATGTGGAACTTACAGCTTCACAAAGTTTACAGGCAATACAACGTTCTTCTCCAGTTGGATAACGTCTGAGAGCATGTTCTCCTCGAAATCGAGGGCTCAACGGACCCTTCTCAAATGGATAATTGATCTGCATGACAAAAAGCAATTCAATTCATATTAGATTACAAAATTATGACCAAAATATTGCAGTAAAAGAAGTGATAATGTATCTTAAGCTCACGCAAGTATTTAACCATTTTTCATTAAGATAACTAATACATTAAAACTACTCTATAGTCCACCCAAGTATCCTTTATACTATTTATCCCAAAAAAAAAAGTATTGTTTATACCCATTTCAGCAAAAAATATGCCGGCCAACAAAAACTCCCTTGCTTTTTTATAATAACAATCTTAGCCTATAAAATGTTGACACCCCCATCAAAGGTATTTTTCTCGTCTTAATACAATAAAGGGTGCTTTTGTCATCCGACACATTTTAAGCCCGAACTAGTATAAATGAAACAAAATACATACTTGGATGTGTAAGTTTCTGCTGGTTCAGAAAAAAAGTATGTATGTTGTTTCACTTGTATTAATTCCAGACAAAGTTATGTTGAATGACAAAAATGCCCTTGAACTTTTCAAAAGACAACAATTTTAGCATATAACATGTTGAACATCCCATCAAACGCATTTTCGCTTTTACAAAATTTTGAAGGCATTTTCATACCAAATACATACTTGGGTGTGTGGGTATTGCCATTACAAAAAGTATATATGTACCTTGTTTCATTTGTATTAATTTCAACCAAAAACATGCAAAATGATGAAAATGCAAATGAATCTTTAGTAAAAAAACCACAATGTAGCCTATAGCATGGTGATATCTCATCAAAGGCATTTTTGTCTTTACAAACAATTTAAGGGCATTTTCATCATCCAATGTCTTTTTTGGCAAGAACTGATATAAATGAAACCAAATGCAAATCTAAGTGGACTATAAAGTAGGTTCAATACATTGATGGCCTTAATGATAAAAGTTAAACACTTGGGTAGCTTCTACAAACATAATCCCCCTAAAGATAAGATAAAATACTTACAGTAACTTTTGGCTCAAAGAAGTATTTGAGTGTAAGAGATAGACCTCGAACCAACTCGGTTAGAAATAATGTATTTATGCTCCGCTCGAAGACTGCACATAATCAACCAACATAAACCGGGATTGCATTACCATAAACAGATACAAATATGACAACACAAGTCCCTGTGAGAAGTACCAGAACTCCAGTCTTTTGAGATTTCCTTTGCAAGCTTTTCTCTTTCTTCATCGTCTGCATTTTAGAGTTGAGCTACGTAAATATTATCATAACGGTACATAACAGGATGGAAACTTATCGAATTATTCAAACTTGATATTCTCCATACAAGACAAAGACAATTCCCTCATTACGATTATTACAACTTCAAAACATTGCTGCAGAACATAACCTCATCAGCAATGTAAATTACACCAACCTCAAAATATTGCTGTAAAACACAATTTCATCACCAAGTAATCACTATGTCACAAATAAGTCAATAAAGGTCAACTATTAGTATCATTGGAAATATAAAAAATACATAATCTCACTACTTATCAAACCAGATCAGTTTGCAAATTTGCGTACTAGGCAAGCAGTGGAAACCATCATCGACCCCCAAATGTTTTCAATTTCTCAAATTGATGAAACAAAGTTTGTTCCATTTATTTGGTTATCATCACTAATATCAACTACCATAACATGGAATCAAGCGCCATGTAAGTTTACAGTTTTACACAACCAACAATCATAAACAAAAAATTCTACTACACAAGTATGTTGTCACCTTTATCGGTTGAGAATGAGTGTTTGGTTGCAAATGAGCGTGCACCAGAAATTGTCCCATTGTTATGGCCCTGCAACACTTGTCCTGCCAACACCTACAATCAAATGGAAAGATAGCATATCATCAATAAACTACTTGGTATCATTTATATGAACATATAAGACCATACATTTAGAGCTAAAAGTATAAAACAAATATAAATATATCCGCAACCCAACACCCCTCTTACTTCCAAAGCCACACTTTCGTTTCTGTAGTTAAAACCTAGTAATGTAAAAAACCTACAATGCATTCACCAATCTCATGAAGTTAACCAAAAGTCTTTAAAGATGAATACTACCTCATATAAATCTAAGAATAAAACATACGATACACCATTGCACCCATCATACACCACAAACACAGCAGCACAGCAAGCTCACTCCCAAATCCCAAATTAGGGCACAAAACAAGCAACGTAACATGTTTATGAACATTAGCATCAAAATTCAAATCAATCGTTCATCAGCCTCATCAATTACTCCGAAAACAATTAACAAACTCCAAAACAGATCAAAATCAATAGACGATAACCAGATCACCCCAAGTAGAATGAAATCGTAACCCTAGGAGATCAAACAGGAATCGTTCAAACAAAAACTTAATAAGTAATAGTAACAGATAGATGAAATTGAGCTTACAAGCTGTCGATTACGAATAGCTGAGATCGATTTGCGAGCTAAAATAGCGGCCATTTTATCCTCAGACGATTTAGATGACGAGCCCTTCGTGTGTTCCAACTTACAAGCTTCTGTTAGCAACCAGTGGTAGTTTCATATAGTTTCAAGTTGACACCTGAGTTCATGTTGTCTTATATCAACCCCTAAAACATTGCTTACGTTACATTAACTTTTAACATCATCAAAGTTTGTTAGTTTTCTAACAAATTTTCGAGTTATTTTGGTTTGATTTAAAAATTACCCTCTTTATTAGTTCGTGTACTCGTGTGTAATGGGGTGAATAAAGGGAGGGGATGTGGGTGCCACCTCAGTCTCACGGGTCATGCTCACCTTAATACCTCGTGAGTGAGGCGTGGTTTATCATAGTGTGACCACCACAATGAGTGTGAGAACACTTCACCATAAAAGACGGACCAATCAAGTAATTTTTTGTTCCGTTAAATTGAATTTGACTTACGTTCACTCTCATTGAACCATTACCCACCTTAGTCACTTAGTGAATGTGAGAAGTGGAATCATTTATGTGTGTGAGAGCACTTTATGCTCACACTCATTAAACATTACACATAGCCTTAAATGTGAACATCATGACGTGAGATCTTTGTGTTTTTTATTAGAATTGAAATCTAAATTCATATGAAATATACCTAGTATGATATATGAGTGTGTATTCGCTAAGATTTGAATTTGATTATTTGCTTCTTAAAATTTTGTAATGGGTTTGTCATGCTAAAATGTGACTTTCATGTTTTCCTAATTGTATGTAATGGATTTTTTTTACCGTTTTATGTAACAAACTTTTATTTATGATCAAAACAATAACATAGAAACAATGGTGGTGTCATCTTTATCATCTTTTACAATTTAAAACATGTTAAAAGTTAACGTCACAGTCATCCTTTTCGTAGGTTATAGGAGGATATATATATCAAACGTATGAAAAATAAAATCAAACAAAAGTTTGTTAAATTGTTATATTAGAGGATAGAAAATAGTTTAGTGTATATGTAATAAGCATCTAACCATTTATAGTAGAGAGTTCTTGAGTTCGAATCTTGCTTCCACTAATTTTATGTTATAACATTATGAAGGCTATTTATCCAACACAAGCTGCAGTTTGCCATGATTCCGTAGTTGACAAGCTATTGGCAGGTATCATTGTTAAAGCGGAATCACATTCAACACAACTAGTTTTAATCATTCTAAGCCAGTACATTATAATAAAACTAAGTTTTATAAGTTTATTATTGATCTTAAGTCTGGTATAGAGTTTGATAGAGTTAAGTTTGTTATGATTATTAGTGCTTTAAAATGCGGGGAAATAACCTTTGAATTATAAACTGTAAACGAATTTAGTGCATATGCTTTGTTTACCTGACAACAAAATTTAACCGTGGGGGAATGTTTATACAATCTTTGTGTTAAAATTACAAAAATCACCCATATGTTAATTGAGATAGAAACAAACAATAATAATAACATTCTTTTATTGAATTCAAATTAATCATGATTGTTTATTAAAACTTGATAATAATAATAATAATTAAATACTTATGAAAATTGTTTTATTTAGTTGTATAATACTAATAATAATTATATAATTATAAATTTGTTTATTGAATTACTGGTCAATTTTGACACGTCTCTTTGATTTTCTTAAGTTTCTAAAGTTTCGTGTTTAGTCCAGTAGAATTTTACTTAAAAAAACCGACTTCTTATGTTCGTATTTTTAGGTACGAGTCGTCACTTTGACCCCTTTAAGTTTTTTAACTTAAGGGGCGTTTGGTTGGAAGGAATGGAATGGAATGAAATGGAATGGAATTGAGAAACTAGTATAATTTTCAAGCAAATTGTTTAAGTGGGTAATGAAATGTAAAACCCAAGGGAATGTTTCACCTCAATTTCCCTTGTTGTGGGATTTCAAATTCCCTCTCTAGGTGGAGGATTTTGAAATCCCACAACAAGGGAATTTGAGGTGAAACATTCCCTTGGATTTACTTTTAATTGCTCACTCAAACACATTTTACTTGAAAATTATACTAGTTTCTCAATCCATTCCATTCCTTCCAACCAAACGCTCCCTTAGGGTTTAGCTCAGTATAATTTTTACTTAAAAAACTAATTTTTTAGGCACGAGTCGGGTCAAATATAAACGTTTCTTTGCGTATTTTTATATATGTTTTGAGATTATCTATATTTTGATGTTCGTCTACGTTTTGACGTAAGTTTTGTTCAAAAATGAGTCGGGTTAAATATAAAAACCTTTTTATTTGATGGTATAAATCTAAGTTACTCTACATTTCAACGTAAATTTTGTTTGGAAATGAATCGAGACGATTGTAATCTATGTGCTTTTATGTATGCTTTGACTTGGTCTACGTTTCGACTTAATTTTGTTTGAATAAGAGGCGGGTCAAGTATAATATGTTTTTGTTCAATGGTATAACCTCGAGCTACTTTAGGGTTCGACGTCGACAACGAGTCTAGACGATTGTAATTTATGTATTTTTTTACGTACCCTTTGACTTGGTATACGTTTCAACATAATTTTGTTTGAAAAAAGACGGCTCAAGTGTAATACGTTTTCGTTTAACAGTATAAAAATAGTTACTTTACGGTTCAATGTGAATTAGTTCGAAGACAATCGGGTTGATTGTTATTCTATACTTGAATTCAAATTTATTGGTCTACGTTTCAACTATAATACATTTTTGTTCAACGGTATAAATTCGAGTTATTTAACGGTTTGATGTGAACTTAGTCCAGAAACAAGTCAGATCGATTGTAAGATATACTTTATCGTGTTACGTACGATGTCACCGCAACGCGCGACAGATAAGTAACTAGTTACTATAAAAAGAGGCAAAATGACGACACTATTGGGTTCCTTTCTCTATATGGGCCCGACGACGTATGAGCCCCTCAGGCCCAGTGTGGCCACTATATCCCTTGTGTTGCAAAACTTTTGAACTAATTTACATAAAAATAACCTAAGTTAGTTTAAAAAGTAAGTTACTTTCACTAGCTATGAATTGTTTTCTTTGAAGAAATGTTCACACTTAGAAATGGAAAGTGTCTGAGGGCATTCTTTCATCTAGTGGTAAAATGATGTACTTTCTGATCAAAGTTTTGAATTTAAATCTATATAGTACAAATGTGATTTTTTTAGTGATTTTAGATTTAGAGTAGTGGTGGCGCACACACACGTGCTAGGTATTAAACGAGAAAACTAACAGATTAGAAGTAACTGGATTAGACTGATAAACCGGGTTATTCACGCCAAAATCAGCTAAAAAACAATAGGATCTTGCTTGTATGGTCCCTAAAAATAAACCCAAGCATGCCTACATGTTATAGGGAATACTTCACCCAATAATAACTGGATTTATTTGTTTTTCAGTAAAACACATACAATGTTTTATAACAAAGCAACAACAATAACCACTTAAGCTTCAATATGGTTCTATTGTTATAAACATTTTAATAAACTTAAAAGAAATTAAAACAAAATGGCCTAGATGGAACATATATAAAAGTAGATTATCATTTAGTGATAGTTTTTCAAATTTAACACGAATAGTTGTGAAAAGAAAATTCACTAAATACTAAACACTGTTTTATATTTTTCCATTTGTTGATTTGAGTGAGCATAGAGATAATAATCATTAAATGTAATATAGTTTTTAATATATTCCATTTAAACCACTCAACTTTGAAAAATTAAAACATCTATAAGATTTTTTTTACAATAATGAAAAACAATAAATGAAACTTGAGTAGTTTTTATAGTAAAAAGTACTTAAAATATTAAAATTGTATAAGTAAATTATAACGAATATACGGTAACACAAAGAAAACTTGATGTTGGTTTTTACATTGAACCACAAGTGAGTTTGAAATCAAATTCCATCATAATTGTTCAAATTAAATAGAGTTAATCTTATTTTTCCCTAATTATTCTCAATCACTGGATAGCTTAAATATAAAGGCCAACTATACTCACACCATCCCCAACCTTATCTCATACTATCTGCAAACGACCATTCGAAAACATGTAAAATGATCGTTTGAAAACATATAAAACGACCGTTTGAGCATAAGATGAAACGATTGTTTGCATATTATGTCAAATCACATGTCCCTTGAACTTTAAACACCCATTTGAGTTTGTCATCAAATAATCGTTCGAGTCTTTGAATAGCGTATGTATAAGTGGACCTCACATATGCATGTCGATTTAAGTTTAACCTATCAAAATGAATACAAGTATGCATTATTTGTGACCATTGGGACCCAAAGGCGGAGCCCATGGTCCCGTATAAGCCATTAAGACCTACCTAGTCACCTGAACATGGAGCGTGTACAATAATTCCGATTCATACCAATAGTGATGCTTCATTTAATGTACAGTAGTGTTATTAATATACAATAGTATCATTTAATATACATTAGTATCATACCTCCATGTGCTATAAGGATTAAACACTAAATTTATTTACGATGATAAGGGTAAGCATAACATCTGAAATTATCATTTTTTTTAAAATAACAAGTATAGATACTAGGTTTTATTAAAATAAAATGTAACCCTAGTTAAGTTTTTATTAGGAGTTTTGTTGTTGTTCTGGTAGAATTAAAATAGGTTTGCTAAAATTCTAGATAATTTTGATTTTGGAGATTGAGCTGGAATGAGATAATAGTAGACGTCAAAGGAGATGTATCTTAATGGTACTAAGGTCTTAAATGATGATTATTTAAAGTAGTGTTTGGTATGCTGGAATGACAGAAGAAATAGAATGAGCCATTACAATGGAATGCAAAAATGAGTGTTTGGTTGGTCAATGGAATAGGAACACCGATTACGCAAGAAATCTAATTTTCTCTAAACATCACAAAATAATTCCTCTACTCTTGTTTTTTTTTTTTTTTCCTATTCCATTACCTCTTCCATCATTTATTTTCACCACCACCAGTCCACCACCACCAATTCCCAACATCACCTCCATGGCCACTACCAACCACCCCCACAGCCACCGTCACCACCACCCATCTCCGCTGCAGCCAGCCCGCTGCCATAACCCAAACCACTCATCGCTGCTACCGCTGGCCCGCTGCCACAACCCACCATCACTGTTGCCATAACCTTCCACCATTGTTGCCACCAACACCTCCACCAACCACAAACCACTAGTATAACTCACCAACCACCACCGTCGCCACCGGCACCCTCTACCACCGTTGCCACCAACCACCAACAACCATAAACACCACGCACTGCCACCAACAATCCCGAGCACCTACCTACAACTGCCGGCACCACCAACCAAACCTCTACCACCACCACCACCCTCTCTACAATCGACCACCACAACCCTCCACCACTCATTTCCACTACCTACGACAACCACCGCCGCCACCACCACCCACTAAACCTACACAATTACCACCACCCCATCCATAATCAGCCACTACCAGAACTCTCCACCACCACCACACGCCACCACCAACCGCCATCACCCGCCTCCGCCAACACCATCACCACTTTATTCCATTCCTTTGTTTTCTCTTACCCATCAAACAACATAAAATAATGATTTATTTTAGTCTTAGGTAACCAAATAATACAATGGAATGAAATGAATTCCTTTGCTCAATTCATTACGTCGTCCGTTCCATTACCACGTATCAAACAGACACTAAAATAATTAAGGGTTCAACTCTTGTCGTAAATAAAATAATGTAAATATACAAGCAATTTCAGTGGTTGCTAATGATAAACTTTAATATTAAATAAATCCAAACCCTATCCAAAGAGAATTTGAGATAAGTGTGGAATCCTAGTCAACAACCCCCCCCCCCCCCCCCCCCACCCCCCCCCCCCCCCCCTCTCACACATCATACTTGACCGGGAGAAAAGCTATAGAGATTCACATTTCATTTGTGTTACTCGTGAGTGAACGATGATGAGTATGATGCATGTAATTTCTGTTAGTTGGGACCAAACATATAACACGAGTAAACCATAGACTATTTGTGTAATTAACTCATAATAATATAATAGCTAAGTTTTAAATTTATTTCTACAAAATTAGTAGCATTTTCCTCTAGAAATCAATATCAATCGTATGGATTTTTTTTAGAAATGTTATTTTAAAAAAAAATATTAAGTGACCTAAATAAAAAGAGAATGAACTTGATTACTATTTAGTAAGGGTTATTAGATTTTAATAATCACAAGTTTCATTTATTGGCCGGGATTAATCCCAACTCAAAATATATTTACAGACACCCCCAACTTTAAGCTTATTTTCCTCCTACGATTTCTTCCTGATTGAAAGTTAACCCACGTTAGTTTTTTTGATGAAATGTTGCCAACTTTGAGCCAGTTTCAACTCCATCGTCGCCCAGCCTCCATCATGTCTATTTTTCGGTGTCTAGCTTTCATCATCACCTGAAATCTAACTCCAACGAGTCAAGTGGTTCAGAACAGGAGGCGAATAATGATGGGTTCTAAAGTGCATAAGTTTCAGACTGACGGATCAAATGGTTGATTTCAACTTTCTGCTTAATGTTTTGGCCATATAAACAGACAAACAGTCAACGTCATAAAAAAAACTAACTGTTTTAAAGTGCAGAAGTTTCAGATTGACAAAATAAATGGTTGATTTCAACTTTCTGCTTAGTGTTTTGGTCATATAAACAGACAAACAATCGACGTCATCAAAAAACTAATGGTGTTAACTCTCAGTTATTAAGTGATCGTTGAAGGAAAATAAGCTTAAAGTTGGGAGTGTCTTTAAATATTTATTGAATTGAGATTAATTCTGGCTAGTAAATTAAAGTTGCGACTATTAAAATCTAATAACCCATTTAGTAATTATTTTTACCAAGTAAACTTAATTAAAACAATTGTAAAACTTGGTCATTGGTCCATGAACTTTATTTACAATCAACTAATATATTAAGTTGAACTTTAAAAATTAATCACTAATAGAAACTTAATTATTATTAGACGAAATTTTCATATTCCCTTCATGTATTCTCGACGTGTAACTTTTCCAACTACACGACATCAAACACAGGTTTAAAATTTATGTTTACTATTTTATAAAATGACTTATGAATTCATCAATATTTTGTGAACGATGAGCGAATTATTTTGATACTCTGTCTCTGTCTTGCTTAATGACTCAAATAACCTCTTTTTTCCTAAAGACTCACGTAAATACCTTTGGTGGCTAGTGGACCTTGTAAGCACAATTGCACACTCAATGAAAAAGCCAATATGAGATACACCATATTGTCAATTGCCAAATTAATGATTACATGCACTCAAATTGTCTTTATGTTTGTGTGTAGCAGCTAGGGTGACTAAAAAATGTTGACATATAGGCGCCACATGAGTTAATAAGTATGAGTAAAAAAAGCTTGTTATTGTTAGCAAAAATGAGTAAAAACTAGGAGGGTGATGAGACATAATATAATAACAAATTAAAAAAACATTTAAACCCTAATCACCGCATGAGTGTGGTCACACCAAGTCCCATCACGACCCTTGTCACCGCGCGAACGCAGGGGGAGGGAAGGGGTTCTCTGAGAGACGAGGTGCCACGTAGGTGATCGCGCGCGCACTCTATTACACGGTACTACACATGATTTAAGTCTATTTGTGCATCAAAAAAGTATATGTAGTTTGCAACTTTACAATTTAGCTTTACTCAATTGGTTATGATGTACCACTTTAATGTAATTATGATTAGTCCCTAAAGGGTGCTTTTAACACCTTAAACGAATCTTACACCGAAAACAATATATATGTTGAATTAAAAAGGAATGTTTGGTTTTAGCTTCCAACAACACTTTGAGTGTTTTTTTAACATGGATGCGGAAAGGATATCCTTAGTTAAGTACGTTTAGTTGAAAATAATATCATTGTGTCACCATCATAAAAGTCTTAGAAAATCTTAAATAAAGGTAACGGAAATAAACTCATAAGCTTTAAATTAGCAAAACAGAGAGTAATAATTCTTATTAGAGTTCACGCGTTACAAAATCTTAGTTTATTAAAGTATGATATCCAATCATTTCACCAACTATTTTCACACCTTTTAGTTGGAATGTTGGTTTTGTGCTATGTTTTCAGGACCTTATGACAATAGAGTGGTTAGCACTTAGCAACTTGCTTAGACACGGTGTTAAAAGCCAAAATTATTGGAAAACTTAAAATGTGAAGCTAAAAGTTAATCTAGTACAATTAAAAACTGTTACAACAATGCCAAATGTATTATGATATATAATTTTTTGTCATTTGGGTTTACAAAATTGTAATATTAACTGATCGTTCTTGATCTTATCTTTATATTAACATGTTTTCTATAGTAATAAATTAGAAAACAATGTATAAAAGACGAGAAGAAGTTTATATTCACTTAAATATTTACAATCTCTGATCTCTAATAGTATACAAAAACTACAACAAAACCTTATTCTAGTAAGAGCTTGAGTTGATCTTTATAAACCTAATTAAACACGTCTCATTTTATATTTTAAAACATTTTTGTGATCAAACTCAAATAAGATAAAAGGTAACTCAATAAATTTCGTCTAATATTGAATAGCTCAATAAAAACTCAGCCTCAATTGTAGCTCGCTCTTGCAATCATCGCTAGTAGTGATGAGCTTGGTACCGGTACCGTACCAAACTAAAAGTACCGATCCCAAAAATCACCAAAGTGGGTACCGGTATAAAAAATGCTCGGTATGGTACGGTTTGGTACAGGTACAGTATTTGAAGGTAAAAATCGGTAAAATATCAGTACCAAACCGAAATAACCGATTCCAAAAACACCAAAAAGTGGGTACCGAAAATAATTCGGTACGAAAATTCGGTAGCGGTTCGATTTTAGTATTTGATACCACTTGTTGATCCATGTCCCCTAGCGGTGGTCCGCAGGCCCCCACACTAACATCCCTGTGTTGCAGGAGCACTGCATAAGCTTAAAATAACACGTTGCTATATGCCTATATGTACATTTATGAGAGAGAGTATAGGAGTGAACATGAGAGAGGAATACGAGATAATAAAAGTTTGCAAGATAATTAAGAAAAGGGGGTGATAAAATATATTTTAGTATGTAGGTCGTAGAGAGAAGAGAAGAATTTTTAAGTTTTTTAAAACAAGTCATAATCTACTATAATTTACCCACTTATATTTACATCTTGTAATATTTGAACAATCAACATTTTAAATAAAAAAACACATTGTTACTTTAGGGACAAGTATGTTTAAGTTCACCTACAAATATTAAACTATTTTGAACAATAAGGTAAATAACTAAATTATATTTTTTTAACGACTGGTTCGTCAGTTAGTAACATCAAATTAGGAATAATTCGTTCATGTCAAAGATTGAACCTATGATCTTCAGGAGAAACAAAACTTTTCATCTCATCATTAGATCAAAATATCTCAGCAATTAATTAAATTGTGTTTAGTAGTAATTTTTTTCACCATGTACGGTTTAAATTACCCGCGTTGAGAGTTGTGTCCTCTTCACGTTACTGATGTCAGCTTCTATTGCCCATATGTATAAACGTTACCACATTGAATGTCGATTGCATGGAAATGATGTATTTTAGTATTCCCGTAATTTATTATTTTATTCATATATTTTTGAACGGCTAATTGGATCAATTACATGTCATTGACCTACTCGATTATCTCCATTACTCAAATAAAAAACCTCAGTCCTAATCTGAGATCACCCTCAGAAGCAAGCTCACTATAGATAAGAAAACCTTCTCACTTTTTTTGTTTCAGGTGAAATTTAAACTTAAGACCTTCACTTATTTTATTGAAGTCTTGGATATCTCACCTTAACCACTTGGGTTAAGGATCATCTATTTATATCATGAAATAGTTCCGTTTTTCAAGCAATCATCTCTGTTATTTTTGTTTTAGTTTTAAGAAGACAATTAAAAAGATTTGAAAAAAAAAAAACAACGTTACGCTTTTACATACATTTATCGTTTGTTTTTAGCCAATTCGATTGATATGGAGATATATACAACATTAAACGTCTGGTTTACTCGATTGTTGAGAATGTTGAAGACTTCAGGTTTGTTGGTGATGACGTAAGTAGGCGTCATGATAAAATAATATCATGACTTCTCATAAGCATTGCATTAACACTTGACAAGAGCATGTTAGAACCGAAGAAAGAGACCTCACATTGAAAAGCCTCCAAAAAGAACATCTTGCCATAAGTCGTGCCTTAACACTTGGCATAGATAGAAACTATGCGAGGCAAGAATGGTAGAACGCTAAGTAACCAAGGCCTAACTTTTTGAATAGGGCTATTTAACATTTGACAAGGTTAGAAACTTGACAATATTAATGAATATAGTTGTTTTTCTATTTTAACACTATTAAAATAACATTTTAACAATTGTATTGGTAGAGAATCATGTATTTCTTTTGTTACAAGTTATTTTATTGTTTTAATTAATTTAGAGATTGTAAATTGACTTGGTCTACAAACGTGATGGTTTAACATTTAAGTTTACAAAATGTATGTCCTACATCTTCATTTTAATAACAATTGACCAATATAATGCACTATTAGATGTTCCAAACCCATGTGCATGAGCCTTTATCTTTATAAAAGAAATAAAAATGCAAAAGCAATCAATTACACACATATTAAACTCTTATTCAATATGTATTTACTATTTAGATTAGCTATTCAATTTGTCTTTTAGATTAGCGCATCTAATTTTATTATGTGTACGGAAGTGGGTTTCTAATGTAATTAGTTATAAACAATTGTGTTGTGTTTGTGAAATGTTTATGGCAAAGTCAAGATGCACGTTATGGTTCGGTCAACGAGTTTGTATTAGTTTTTAAGTAGAATCATTAACTACGTTAAGAACAACAATTAATTATTCTAATGTGATAGTTCAATTTGATGTCTTGATTTGTTTTATTTTTACAAAATTTATTTGTAATAGAAATGTGATAATAAAAATGATTTACGAACACTATATATGTATAATTGCAGGTTCTAAAATGAAAAATATAAATAAATATAAAAAGCAAATAGTCGGTTCTAGTTCCAAGTTTCAAAGCGTCGGATTTTAAATTGCAAAATATGAACTCATTTAAAGTAATATATGTAAGTCAAAATCTTATATAGTGATATATAATTGATTACTTTGCCAAAATAAATATCGTATAAAATAACTTCATTTGTTATTTGATGAAATATCAAATTTCGTCTCACATCATGTATGATCTTATTTGGCATTTAATCAATAATAAATTATAATCTCATTTTGGCACGATATCAAGATATTAACGATAATTAAATCTCAAGAGATGGTTGACATTATTCTAAATTAAATATGTATTAAACACACCAAATATATCAACTGCTCTTTAGACGCCACCAAATATTCTAAATTCACTTTTGGTATGGGATGTATTGTTTATTAAACCAGGGGTAACAATTTCCACATGTAAACCACAACAAAAAGGCGATACAAAAATAATTAGAATTTGAGTTATCATATTTAACATGTTCAGTAACAGATCGTTTGACATACTTAATTAAGTAGGGTGTGTGACATGTTGTATATAAAAGGACGTGCGCATATTGACCCATCTAACCCCATTTAATTACATTGGTTGTGACCCGTCAACTCATTACGACATGTTTTTAACCTATTTATTACAGCCATCCAACCCAATTAACGTGTTTTAGTGTTACAACATGATTACAATTTGTTAGACATGTTATATAGGTTAAGTGGGTGGTGTTTGCATTACATGTTTTAAGTGTGTTTGAGATAAGGTTGATATTTTGTATACGAATAAATATATGGGTCATGTTTGGTTGAACAATTAACACATCAACCAGATAGACGTATAAACAAAATTATTTTTGACATCTACATATTTAAACAATAAATTAATTATTCATTATAGATTAATCAATTTCAAATATGGTTTGAGTAAATAAACAAAATACTTACATAAATTATATGATAATAATCTCTATGATTTTAATATATATATATATACACACACATTACATGCATGTATATATGTATGCATCATCCATGAGATGAATATATATAACTTTTGTTCTATACGACTATACATATATTACACTAACTGCTTTGTGATAAAGTTTTACTATATTTCAAATATTCCGAAATTAATTCACTATGAAAACATTATTTACTTAAAAATAACATGTTTGGTTCTACTAAAATGGTAACATATAATCGTAAGTTCTAAAGTTTAAGAACAGAATTGTAACATGACCCATCACCGTGTATCAACCGTGTAATTAGATACAATATTTCTTGGAGTCTTATTATAACTCTCCTGACCCAAATAAAAAAATATTATTAGTCCTATAAAGTTATTAATATACAAATTATTTAGTTAAACTTATTTACGAGAAATACAAATTGTAAGGGGTCCACATTTGGAAACTACCAACCAAGCGACCCCGACAACGTAGACAAGAAAACCCTTCTGGCCTCCAATTGGTTTCGGATATATACTTGTTGAGTTCTTGTTGGCGACAAGTATATATATCTTTTGTGAAATTATTTTATATTTTAAATTATTGAATTTTCGAATCTATAATATTATGTTTTTGGTTTGTACTAATATATTCGGTACGTAGGTTTGAAATGCATTCATTTAATACTTTGAGAGTATTTACTTTTCATATTTATCCTTCATTTAAGCCAAATTTTTAATTACTTCTTTATTTTAGTGATATTTCAATTAATTTACTTGAAATTTCACCGATCGATAAACACAAATCCACAATACATAATTTAGATTTTGGAGTATTTACAACAATTGACATGTAAATTAAGTATAATATATAAATATAACTAGTTTTTCAACTTTAGGTTTATTTAAAAGACGTGAAGCGATATTATTACTAATATAATTTTCAATTAGTTATACATTAATATTTCTCTTTATATTTGATATTTTAAGTTAGCATATATGGAAAATGTTAAAACGTAAACTAAATATGTATATAAATTTAATTAATAAAGTTATATGATTTATTATATAATGGAAAAGGAATAAAATTAAAAGGTAAAATAACAAATCATAAGTAAATATTATAAGAAAAGAAAATTATCCTTTCTTTTCTTTGAAAGGAGGAAATGAAAATCGCCATGTGCATATTTGGTGATTGGGTCCATCCATTTCATCTTTCTTTAACCAATTTTTCCGGTCATATTTGTTTTTTGCGTTTACATTTTTGTTTTATTTTTTCACTTTAAGATTAAACAATACGAAATGTAAATATGAAGCTTGAAAAATATACTTTTTTAACTTGACATAATAAAAGTAATTTAGTTTTTATTTTAAATCTAGTACTTGTATAACATTTATTTATGGTTTACTTTACCGAATTAATGTTTTTAAATGAGTCCAAAACGATTAATAATCCCAAATTAAGAAAGTTTGATAAGGAAACATCAAATTTTAAAGTACATTGTATATGTGACACCCTACACATTTTTCACATCGGCCGTGGACAGGAGAGATTCCTGGTTCATAAGTAATGTATGGTCTCTAATATCACCAACGCTTTTGGGCGTATTGGCTGTGGATGAGAGGAGAACTCCACAGTTAAGCGTGCTCAGGTGGGAGCAATCCAGGGATGGGTGACCTCCCTGAGAAGTTTTCACCCGAGCAACCAAAAGCAAATCCGTGAGCTCCTCGTGAGCAAAGCGGA
This sequence comes from Flaveria robusta, assembly GCA_025506415.1. Lineage (NCBI taxonomy): Eukaryota > Viridiplantae > Streptophyta > Magnoliopsida > Asterales > Asteraceae > Flaveria > Flaveria robusta. The sequence goes on along the minus strand of CM046470.1, from coordinate 32,975,849 downwards.
CAATATTGGTGGTACGAGAGACCGGGTGTTACAAAATGGTATCAGAGTCACTCCTGTGCCCGTCGCGATGGTGGGACAAACCTCACCGGGGATGGTGAGGGTGTTCTCGGGCTCATCGAGGACGATGAGTCCAAAGGGAGGATGATTGTGACACCCTACACATTTCCCACATCGGTCGTGGACAGGAGAGATTTCTGGTTCATAAGTAATGTCTGGTCTCTAATATCACCAACGCGTTTTGGGCGTATTGGCTTGGATGAGAGGAGAACTCCACACTTAAGCGTGCTCAGGTGGGAGCAATCCAGGGATGGGTGACCTCCCTGGGAAGTTTTCACCCGAGCAACCAAAAGCAAATCCGTGAGCTCCTCGTGAGCAAAGCGGACAATATTGGTGGTACGAGAGACCGGGTGTTACAATATATGCTATGTGAGAAGGTAAGTGTACTTGACTGGTGTTTTAAGTAAGTATAACCTAACTTTATATAGTCTAAACATACACGTATTATTTTAAAAACAAGATTGGATATTTGGATTGATTTGTTAAAACCAGTAACGATCGGTGACGTTGATTTGATTACGAGCAAATTTAAGAAAGAAAGAAAGAATTGGGCAAATTTAAGCACTACAAACATATCAACAATAAAATTAGGGAAACTCTTGTTGCTTAATCACGCGTTTGATTAACAGACTTCTTTTGTAATGGATTTAAAATTTAAAATAATCACAATCCATAAAACGAATTTGGATTATAATTCATATGGGTGACAAAAACAATCACAGATGGATAGAAGCCTATCATCCTTATCGCCACCTACCAATCATCATCACCGCCGCCACCCACTCTCACTGCTGCATTCATCACCGCCGCCACCTACCTTCATCAACGCCGCCACCGTTGCCGCCACCGCTTACCAACGCCACCACATATTGTTCGTCGCCAATGACGGGAGCAAGTCAATAGGGTGGCAGCAGTGGTGATGACAAAGGAGACAGTAGAGGGGGCAGCACCACAAACATTAAGTATGATATTATGTTTTGATGGGTCTCCGAGATCCATTCGAATCTAATTCTAACAAATTTTGTGATACAAGAACTGTGAATCACTGATTCATTTTCTGATTGCATTGGATTGTACGAATCAAACGCGCCCTCGATACTTAACTTAGTGACCAATGAGCTTTTAAAAATGTTTCGGCTAGTTAAACTGATATGTTATTGAATCCCTAGCTTAGAAGTCGAGCCGGTTTACAAAACGTCATACATGAATGATTTTGTAGGTGAAAGTGAAATACAACATTTGTTGAAATAAAAATCTTACGGTATCTTTTGGCTTATTTGTTCCATCGATCGAAATGGAAACTTAAATTAAATAATGTAGTAAAAAGAAAAGATTAAAAGAAAAAAAAAAAAAAGAAAAGGCACGTTATCACCTAATAGGCTTCATGATAGCAGCTTCTCTATTTTTATCTTTTCGCTTTCGAACTGTTTTGTATCATTTATTCATTTATGCTTGTTTTCTACGTACAAATAAAAATATTAATTTTATAACAATATACAAATATATACTTTAGACTTTTAAATGCTAACGATGGAGAAAAACAGAAATAATCTCATTGATGTGGCCATTTATAAAAGGTTGGTTTGAAGAACCCATTTCTATAAATAACTTGTGTTTTAGGTTGACATGTTTATAGTTTTTAGGATGTATTAAAATTAATCTGATTAACTCGTATAAACTTTAAAAAAAATAATTTTAAAAAATATATTATTTATGTCTTTGTTACGGTTTGTTTAGAACCTGTCAGTCGTTTAAATTCACCTGAAAGATATACACCAACATAAAAGTTATAATTATTGTTGCATATGAACTTACAAAATCGATATGATTTCACAAGAATTTTTATATGTATATATATTTTTGTATATTTTAAAGTAAAACATTATACCTTTTTCTTTATCCAAAAATAACATATTCGAACCAATCTTATGATTTTGACTACTTCTAAATATTCTACAAACAAGATAATAAGATCTTACAAAAAAATAGGGGAAAACAAACTAACGTATCATTAGTAGTTAATATCTAATAAAGTAGATACGTATTTTAGTTTAAAATTTATTAGTTCAAAAGTATGTTTATATTGATAGTATTTTTACTCTAATAAAATAGTAACTAAAAATGACTCGTGACACCATCGTATTCATTATCATCAACTTTATCTTGTTTATCTTTTCTATTAAATAACCACATTAATTATCAATATTTTTTTTAGTTTAAAAATAGTTTCTTAATAAATTAAATAAATTTTTTTTATTAATACTATTTCTAAAGAAAAAAACTTTTATAAAAATTTTTTTAAAACATCAAACTTATTTAAAAATAAAAAATATTATAAATTTGATGTTTTTACAAATTAAACTTTTTATGAACCATAAATAATTAAAATTAGGAGTTATAATAAGGAAAATTTTTAGAAATGATATTTTTTTAAAAATAGATTGCTTTAAAACAAAATGCTTAATATATTTTTTTGAAAAAAATAAAAAAAGTTTATAACAAAAGTTTAAAAAGTTGGTATCGTTGTTTATTAATTATAGTTATTACTCATACGTAATTTTAGTTGTATTTTATCTTAAAATATCATTTTGTAATTAATAAATTATTATTCTATTTAATATTTTATTTATATTCAACACAATGTAATACACAGGTTTACTAATAAAGTTAGTTTATTATAATAAGTAATATCAAAACTAGGTCAATATCACAACAACAAATATATTATTTTATTTTTTTACTAAAAAAGTCTATTAACGTAAATTTATCATATTAAAATCCATAATCATGTAATAAAGTTCCCAAAGTTGACTGAAATTATAAACTCATGAAAAAATGAAAAACATTCAAATAATAACATGTTACGCATTATTATTAAATTAGTTAAAATATGACGATTTGTCATTTAACTTATTAACTCATTTGCACAAAAACGTTATATAATTTTACTTAGACCAATATGACTCATTCCTAGTCATTATGTTAAATAATTTTCCACTTGTATATTCATTATGTACAAACATACGAACATTAATACAGTAAAACTAGACTAAAGACATTTTTTCATGTATATTTCATACGTCCCATTCTTTTAATCAAATTCTCTTAAGGTGTCTCTTAAAAAACTTCCTTTAAAATATCTTTACCGATAAAGGAGTGCAAACCTACTATAGAGGTGCGCCGGCCTATTATAGAGGCCCGCGAACCTACTATAGAAGCGTCCAAACCTACTATAAAGACGGTCGTACTACAGAAGCAGCCGACCATACTATAGATCTATCCAACCGTACTATAGAGGCCCTGACCCTTCTGTAGAGGCGCTAACCATGTAAAAAATAAAAATAAATAAAAATTTAAACAAATAACATTAAAGGCGGAGACGAATATGACATAACGTCAGATAGACGCCGATGTCTTGTCCGGTAGAGTCATTTGAGGTTAGTTTTTTTTTTAAGATGACTTTTTGAGGAATTTTAACAAGAAAAAAGACATTTTGGAATTTTTTTCCATTTTCGAAATGTTTTAGAATTTGATTTTTAAAATTATGTTATGTGACTTTTTCATAAAAGAAAAAAAATTTATTGGTTAAATACGATATCAATCCAATCCCAAAACATTTTTTATACATTAAACATACACGTTCCTAAAAACTATAGTCTAAAAGTTCAAAATATTTATAATTATAATTTAACACCATTTAAAGATACACCGACGCCAGTGGCATTTTTGTCATTTGACAGTCAATATAGCTTTAGCCGATTATAAAAATCAGTGTCTCAACGGTAATAATATTTGATATCAATTTCATTTCAACACAATAATAATCTCAACAATATTAAACCCCATTGTCTCCACTACACACCACTTCACCATTATTATCGTCTCCATTTGAACCCTCTGTATTCTCTCTCTAACAAAGAGAAAAATGCACTAAACCCTCACTCCGATCGTCAATTTCACCATCAAATCTCGCCGGAGACAATGGCAGTTTCCGGCAGCTCATCCTCCGGCGACGGCGGCGTTAGTCTCACCTCCAAAACACCTATCTTCGGCCAAAAACTCTACGTTATTGTAGCGATTACTGTTATCATCGTGACGGTGATACTCGTGCTGATCGCGTGTTGCATCCGTCGGAATTTGAACACGAAACGACGTCGTAGGATGCGCGTGAAGCACAGCTCTGGAATGTTTCCGATCGATGATGAATTGAAGGAATCGAAGGTTGATGTGTTCGTGAAGGATGATGATCGGAAGGAGGAGATTAGGCCGATAATTAGAGTTGTTGAGGGTAAGATTGGGGGAATTGATTCAGGTAGTAACGATTCTGGTACGAGTCGGAGTGAAGGTGCGTCGTCGTCGGTGTCGGCGGAGAATATGAGCGGTTTAGGGTGGGGGAGGTGGTACAGTTTGAGTGAGCTTGAAGTTGCGACGAGTAATTTTGCGGTGGAGAATGTGATCGGAGAAGGAGGGTATGGGGTTGTGTATAGAGGTGTTGTTCGTGATGGTTCTGTTGTGGCTGTGAAGAATCTGCTGAATAACAAGTTAGTTTTCTTCGATTTCTTATTTGAGTTTTGTTCATATCGATTTGAATCTGTGTTGTTTGTGTGCGATTGTGATGAGAGTTCTGTTCGTAATTGTGAGATTTTCGTTGAGTTTCGTCGGAGAAGACGATCTGAACTTCTTAGATCTAAGATTGATTATGATTCAACTTTCTTTTAAACGATAATTACCTTCTAAGATGAACTAGTGTCTGGTGTCATACCACTAGTTCATCTGTCATCGTTGGTTATTATTTAAGTAATACTCTGTAAACATCATAGTTAAATTTTTGATCCAAAAATAATTTGTTTCTTCAGCTTTAATGTTTCTGTGTTTACGGAGGAAGATGATATTGTAATAAAATAAAATATAATAAAACGAAATTAACAATTTTAATATATGATAATTATGCTTACACGTAATAATAACTATGTTGTACATACTATTTGCTAATCTTGAACATTATGCTTCACTTTGAAAAATTAATATCCTTGGTATGTGAAAAGAGTTTTATATATTACAAGTTATATTATAAGCTATAATTTTATTACACTTCATTCTTTAAAAAATAAAGCAAATGGTAGCTTTATCATCCCTCTTTTGAAAAGAAGGAAAGGGAAAAACTTTGATTTTGGGATAAATTATGTAGTATTTGAGTTAAAGATGATTATGTTATCTTTATTCTCTTAATCTCCCCTTTAATTTTACACCTTCAACTTGTTTTCTTCAGTTCTTTGCGCTAAAGAGGCCTTTGACCACGCTTATTGTACTTATTTGTTGTGAAGTAAAATATTTTATTTGTATTTATTTGTTGTAAAGTAAAATATCTGATTTGGGTGAATATTGATATTTGTTTGCTATAAAAATCCAAACATAAAGGTTAGAAAAACTAATAATAAATGGCCATCTTTGGAAAATGGGATCTAAACACAATCGATATGGGAATAAATTAGAAATTGGATCACATGGTCATTGGTGCCGAGAATAAAATATAACATATCCAAAGTTAGGAGACAGAGTGTTGCATTTATTTAATACTTTCATTACCCTTCTATTAAACAAAGTTTGGCTATTTGTAGTGGTCATATTTTTTACCCTCGATCAGAGCAAATACCAACCGTTTATTATTTAACTTATTTAGTTATGGGCTCGATGAGAATTTATTTAATTTTCTTATCGTGATAACCGTTTACTAGAAAACTCAATTGACTTATCAAATCACTGAACAAGAACATAATTAGGACTCATGTGCTTACCATTATGCTCTTGATTATTGAGACGTCAGATGTAGATGAGTGCTAACCATCTTCTCCTTGTAGTCTTTTATTATTTTGTTATAATTATTATTATTTTTTGCCTAAAGTATTATAACCCATACCTCCGCATACTTGGAAACTTTTGTGACAAAATGAATGCATCATTTACTGCTATTTGACTATAGAATTCATAATTTTTTTTTTGACTTCAATGATTTCTTATTTTGTAGGGGTCAAGCAGAGAAGGAATTCAAGGTAGAGGTAGAAGCAATTGGAAAAGTAAGGCATAAAAACCTTGTGGGTCTAATTGGATTTTGTGCAGATGGTGCTAAAAGGTAGCCATGGCTTGCATTTTGGATTGATTTTCATCTAAGGGTGGAAAAAAGGACGGGTTGGGTAACCAGACAAAACGAGTAACTTTTTAGGCACAAGTTAAAACTATGGGGTCTAATTGGAAACATTTTTATGGTTTTAAATAATTTATGTATCGAATAAGAGGTTTTTGCTTTTCAATACGTTTCAGAAGACTTTTGACCTGTTTGCCCGTTGTTAAAAATTATTACACCTATTTGACTGGTTAAAGTTAAAAAATATCTTTGAGGGATCTAGAAAGATCACTTAATCGGTTCTATGCAGATCACACACTGCACACACTTAATATTTGAGAGGGAGAATTTGATAACAGAAACTTGATATTCCATACATCATATGTTCAAATACAGGGTATTTATACATGTCTATGATGACAGTTACAGGACAGTTATTGGCAGTTTATTTTGGCGCCAATAACTACCCTTAACTAACTTATCTACTTTGACCCATACATACCATATTTACATTAGGTTAAGACCCGACTACATATACATATAATATCTACATATATTTGATGACAAGATTATCTCCAACATTCTTGATCAGCCCATTTTAGTTAAATCAGTTATATGTAGTCAAATGATGGCTGTCTAAGGTTTTTTTTGCACAATGGTTTGTGGCTGCAATATTTTCCCATTCTTTGTTTGTTATAACTTTTCATTTTAGATCCTTACACCCATGGCAGTTATGCAACATAAAGTTATGCATATTGACCTCTATGATTCATCTAATAGCCAAACAAGTAACATGAAGAAAAGAACTCAGAATAACTGGTAAAAAATATCAGGTACTATTGTACTAATATTATATACCGTGGCTGCATCACATTCTTATGCAGGTTGCTTGTATATGAGTATATCGACAATGGAAATTTGGAACAATGGTTGCATGGGGATGTTGGACCTGTCAGCCCTTTAACTTGGGACATCAGAATGAAGATAGCGGTTGGGACTGCAAAAGGGTATGCTCATATATATTTTTCTTCTTATTTTCTCATTTCAAGAAATAATTTGAACTTAGTCATTAAATATTATGAAAGTTACCAATAACTGTAGATGCAGGATACTTGTTCAACCATTGGTTAATCATTAATGTGTATACTCTGTGATCTTAACATGGTTTAATTGCATCAGGCTGGCATATTTACATGAAGGATTGGAGCCAAAAGTTGTTCACCGTGATGTTAAATCAAGCAATATTCTACTAGATAGAAAATGGAACGCGAAAGTTTCTGATTTTGGGCTTGCTAAGTTGTTAGGACCTGAGAAAAGTTATGTGACTACACGAGTAATGGGCACATTCGGGTTAGTAACTTCACAAATCTTTAATTTTTCCAGAATTTTTCAAACTTTTTCTAACTTATGGTAAAACGCGTATGATTGATTTCTAGATACGTGTCACCTGACTATGCAAGCACAGGGATGCTAAATGAGTGCAGTGATGTTTACAGTTTTGGTGTTTTACTCATGGAAATAGTTACAGGAAGAAGCCCTGTCGATTATTCCCGAGCACCTGGAGAGGTACTATTAGTATAACATTGAAGTAGATTTGTCAAGATGTGCAAGTTAAGTAACGGATCAAAATGAGCTTGGGTTGAAACATGTTATTTTCTAGTACGGGTCAAAACAGGCTGGGGACTAAAACTTTTTGTCATTTTTTAAAAACTGATAAAAGTAATTAATGGGTTGGTTACGTCATACTGAACCGGACCCATTTAGCGTATGGGTTAGCGTATGAACATGTTTATGACCTAAACCTTTTTAGTCAAACCCCAAACTGCATATTTCATGGTCAATTTGTGTCGTGCATGAAATTGCTGCCCCTAACTGTACGCGTCAAAATTAAAACTTTTGGAAAGTCACAATCTGATTGCCCCGACCCATTTAGCTGAAAAAAATGTGTAACTGAGTCACTGACCCGTTCGAACTAAAACACAATCCAAATTAACCAATTCATAATTAATGGGCCAGAAATGACACCTCTATATTCTAGCTTCCTACTTTTGGCCTCTTGTGTATGTAAACATGATTTGTAATCAACTCTCTTGTTGGACTTATTTCAGATGAATTTGGTTGACTGGTTTAGAGGAATGGTGGCAAGTCGTCGTGGGGAAGAGTTATTAGACCCGAAGATTAGTGTACCTCCACCTTCTAGATCTTTGAAGCGTGTATTGCTGGTGTGCCTTCGGTGTATAGATATGGATGCAAATAAACGCCCTAAAATGGGCCAAATTGTACACATGCTCGAGGCTGAAGACCCTTTCCGCACAGTGAGTACTATTGAAATTACCTTCCTCACTACCAAACACAATTTTAGAAATGATAAAACTTAACTCTTTTATTTTACCACAACGGTAAACTTGTAATCTTGTATCCATCAACATGTTTAAAATAAGCAATTTCAAGCTGCTTACTGAAAACAACATATTTTACCCTAAAATAAGTAGATAACTATAAACCCTTTTCTTTATCAAAACATTTAGACATGCTTATTCGTTTCAAAAAATAAGTAGATAAAAAAGAACACTAAAAAATAATATAACTTTTTACATGTCTAATCCTCATAGAAGGCCTTATTCCCTTGTGTCGAAGGGTGAGAAAACAAATGAGTCGTGTAACATGTTAAAACAAATAACTTTAGGTATTGGTCGATAATAAGCTAGTCTGAGTCAGGTTGATATAAACCTCTTTTTGTCTGGATATTTCTATAAATATTTAAGCATTAAAAATATGTTTTTAGTGACTTTTTGCAAGTTTATTAAGATGGAATTATGTCATGAATGACCATTGCAATTTACTTCTTGCAGGACTCACGTCCACCAAGAGACACCACTACACTCAGTTCGGGTGTGGACACTGCAAGTAAAGCGCCATCAATAAACTAGTTTTCTCGAGTGTGTAAGTTCGTGTAGCTATTGCAATTTGTTTGTTCTTTCGAGCTAATATGGTGATATATATATATAATACATATGCGAATGCTTTGAAAACTAAATACTTCCACAAAGGAAGGCATAAACTCTGTAAATAGAGCGACTTATTTGTAATTTGCACTTGAAATTATTTGCTACATGTAAACAAAAGCACTCATATAGTAAAGATAATAGTAGTTTTTTTTTTTTTTTTTTTTTTTTTGTCTTTGATGTGTAGTGGAGTTGGTTCTGAAGATGAATATTTAAAAAGTGACATTTGTTCAATGCCTAACAATATCAAACAGGAACATGATATGATGTTTAAGACGGGTTGACGTGGACAGCAAGATAGTTGAGATTCTCAACCCTTTTGATAACACAATAGCTTTTTAAAACTAGGATCATCTTCACTCTTTTTTGAAGGCTAAGGACCTCGAAGGCAGATTTTTCTCACAAAAATCCTCCATATGCAAAAATCAACCGACCCCTCTCTCCTCCCCTCTCATAGAACTCCTTCCGTCCTTCACGAACGGTCTATGTGGATGTACCCCAGCCTTGGGAAGCTGCCGCATCTCTCCATCACATGCAGCCTCTCTCTTCCACCTTTGTCGACAACGACTCTCTCGTCCCTCCATTGAATATACTCCTAAGAAATCAGGAAATCATTAAGTTTGTCACGATTATTATTACAATCTGAATGAAAACCTTTTATTCCATCTTTTAGAATTAATATCTAACTGGTAGGTAATTATATGACAAAAATTTTAAAGTAGGATAAACCAACAATATTCATTATAAATACATTAAATATAAACTTAAATAAATAGTTTTTAGAATGTTGGTGTTTGCATATGAAAACATCAGGCTGTTCCTAAGATACCGCAAAAAAACTTTGGCCCCTAAAATATAAATTCAATAACCCGTATGTAAAAGTCTATAATACGATAATACTTGTTATATCAATAAACAAAAGTATTGTGGCAAAATAATCTAATTTATTAATTAAGTGAATCGTGAGACTGTTCTAACGTTTTTGAAATGAGTGTAGATTGGATAAATTGTAGTAAATTAAACTAATTAAAATGTTAATGGGCCCTAAGGTTTAATGGAAAAAAATAACCAAATTGTTATGGGTTTGTTAATTTCCTATAGTTTTTTCTTTAAAAAATATACACACACACACACACACACATATATATATATATATACATAATAAATTTTTGTAAAAGAATTTTGGACCCTCAGGATATCGGGCATTGGACGGTCGCCCACCAGTCCACCACGAACTCCCTCAGGGCCACCCATAGAAAATATTATATATTGCTCATAACTGAATCATGTTAATTCATGGCATGACAGTCTTATCAAATTATCACCAAACACCCCACCATACAGCCTTCGAGTATTCTTTGTTAACATCAATTGGCTGTTTGTTCCGTTGTTACTCAATAATCAATATACCTCCTGGTGATTTGTTGTGTGTATGTCTGCATATCACATGACAATATAACATACATCCATATTTATGCATATGCGCTCGTATAGTATTAAAGCTGGCTAGTATGACAATGACTAATGCAGTAACGTGACAATGGTACAAATACATTAACCAACCATTTTACAAATATTTAAAACCAAAATATAAAACTGAAAAAAAATAAAAATAAAAGTAGTAATAAACGACACGTGTCACACACACACACATCGCATGTTGCATGTCACACCCCTGAAACTACCACCAGCAAACAGACACCGGTTTTTAGCGATTTCAAAACCAAAACAATCACCAGATCTGCATACAGACACAACCTCTCATTCCAATGGCAGAAAAGCTTATACAAAGGCTTGAAGCCGCCGTATCGCGGCTGGAGTCCTTCTCCCGCGGCTCTCAGCCCCAAGCCGCCGCCGCCGCCGCTGACGCCGGCTCAGCCTCGTCGGAGCCGTCGATCGTCGCATTTGACGATCTGATCACCGAATACGTCGATAAGGTATCCGATGCAGCAGAGAAGATCGGCGGACAGATTAAGGATATTACGAGTGTTCTCCGGGAGGCTTTTGCCGCTCAGAAGGAGCTTCTCGTTAAGATCAAACAAACGAAGGTGAGTTTCGAACGATTTTGCTCGTTTGTTATTGCGATCGCCCGATTAGTGTTATGTGTATTGCGTTGTTATGGAATTTTGTTGGTGATTATGAATATATGAGCGTTGTTTTGTTTGTTGTATCTGATTCGCGTATTGATTCACGTATTGCGTGTGTTTGTGCTCTAATCTGGAATGAAAGGAGGTTGTAGCTGATCATAAGAAGACATTTTATTAGTATATAATCATTTGAGATCACTGTTGTAAATGTTAATTGTTTAGTTAAAACTTCAAACTAGAATTCATATTCTGGTGGGACAACTACTGCATGCATATAGTTATGTAAATACATACACTCATATACTGTTGACACCTTGGTTCTGCTCTGTTATGTCCATATAAGAGATACCAGCGGTAAGGAAATATCCAGCCTTAAATATCACTAGCGCGCATTACGTATAATGCTGATTAACTGTTATGAGAGGAAAATAAGCTTATGAATCATAAGATGAGCGACCTCCTAGTAAGTTTCCACTTGGGCAACCAAAAATAAATTTAAGAGGTCCTTGTGGGCAAAGGGAATAATGGTAGTAGGTATGAGAGTCGATGTTATATACACACATAAACTATCACATACTATTAAGTTTGTAAATAATTCGTGATAATCATTGAAAGAAAATCGAATACAATATATAGATACATTATCTAATAACCTTTGCTAACTATTTGCTATCTATAAGGAATGAGATAATTACAATAATAACTATATTAGAATATATCAACTTGACTTTATCTCTTGAGAAGTATTTGATTTAATACATACATCATGTTTATCTGTTTGTCTTTGTGAAAAAAATGTGACATGAGCCACTCTTTTGATTTATTGCCGTCAAGATGTAAATTGTGGAGTTGTAACTAAAACCAGTGCCGTTGTAGTTTCATTATCAGTCGCCTGACATGAGTCTTGTGAAAAGGTGAATGTGAAATTGCAACAAACACCATAATTAGGTCTTACTGTTGCTGTAATATGTTTAATGATTTTTTCTAATTGGTGTTGGTTGTTCAAAATTTACATACTAATTGTGCAGAAACCTGATGCTGGAGGAATGGCGGAATTTCTCAGGCCATTGAATGAAAAATTAACTGAAGCAAGTAGAATGACAGAAGGGCCACGTTCTGATTTCTTTAACCATTTAAGATCTGTTGCTGAAAGTCTAACAGCTTTAGCATGGATTGCATATACAGGAAAAAACTGCGGTCAGGAAAAATGTTTTTCATGCCTTCTTTTCTATATGAAAAATATGGACTTTTGAATCAAATTATCTTATTATTAATTCTTATTTTCCAGGAATGAGCATGCCTATTGCACATGTTGAAGAATGTTGGCAGTCAGCTGAGTTTTACAATAACAAGGTACTTCAACTTTTCTGGCTAATTTCATAGACGTCCATGCATGCTAAAGTGCAAGAATATGCAGTGTGATTCCTTTTTTTTAACTGATCTAGCAGTAGAAATTCTTGCCCAGGATAGATTAACAAAACAGGATGAAACAAGACAGATTTGGGTTCTGCACAATTTGTGCAGTGAACCCGTAAAGTCTTGATGAGAACAATAAAGCACACACAAACACACACTATATTATATTGTTCTAACATTCAAATGACACTACATCGGTATATATATACCCACTGATATAGACAGTTATTTAACTGTCTTTGACAGTTAATTGGCAGGAAACTAACTACCAATTTGACCCAGACACTCTGACTTTGACTTTTACATTTACAATTTGGACTTTTTATAATTTGACTTTCTATTTTGACTTGATTAAGGATTGATCTTGATTAAATACTTCCAACAGAAATGTCTTTACAATGTAACATGCTTGCAAATTCACCATTTCTTACCAAAATATGCAATTTATAACCATGACATGCTTAGCTTTATTTCCTTAACCATTTGATGCAGCCTACTTACCATTTTTTTAAATCATTTCTGTGGTCCTTTTCTATAATCAGAAAGTAGGGTTGTTCAACATGCGAGCTACGACTTACGAGCTACAAGTTATTTGCCCAGACCTATCACAAAGTAGGCCCCAGAAGCACGGGATGTTGAAATATAAAAAAGACTTAAAAGGGGACGGGGGCGTAACTAATTTTGTTCTAGGCAGTTTCAAAGAACCTTATGAAATAGAGTAAATTGAGGCCCTATTTGAGGGTGGTGTTTTTTTAATTGGAGCACCTCCCCTTATAATTTGTTCAGAAATGGTAAATCTGCTGCTTTACATGGTTAAGGATAATATGCTATATGCATTTAAAAGGTGAAAATTAAATTGTATTTTCTTGTAGTTTGCCCTCAGCAAGGTTTAGATATTCTTATTATCTCTTAAGAGAAACACATTCGTTTTAAATTCCATTTTTGGTACAGTGGTAACCACCTGATAGCAAAGGTTTTAGGTTCGAATCCTGTTTCTAACTGGTTTCTAGCCATAACTTCTTTAAGGCCATATGACCATGCGCAAGCCACATGACTACTCATACTTAAATTTCAAATAACTGGCAGATTGTTTCTAGTTAAATATATTTCATCATCATCCCATCTTGTGATCATTGATATATTGAAATTGTTAATTGTAGGTTCTTGTAGAATACAGAAATAAAGATCCAAGTCATGTGGAATGGGCAAAAGCTCTCAAGGAACTTTATGTACCAGGGTTAAGGGATTATGTTAAGAGTCACTATCCTTTGGGACCTGTATGGAGTGCAACAGGGGCAACTGTATCTGCTCCATCAAAGTCTTCTCAACCGGGTGCTCCTGCTGCTCCAAATCCCCCACCAGCCTCACTTGCCAGCTCATCATCTTCATCGTCATCATCTTCATCGCGTCCAAAACAAGGAATGGCTGCTGTTTTTCAAGAAATTAGTTCAAAGCCTGTTACTGCTGGTAGCTTTCCTTTATAACTTTTTAGTTGTTTCTGAGGTGAAAAGATGGTGGGTTGGTTGAATGGTTGGGTAACAGGTCAAGACATGTTCCGGTTGAAACAAGTCATTCTTCAATATGACTTGAGACGAGTTGGGTTGACCACCACAACTTATTTTCCATTTCTTTAAAAGAACTATAAATAATCAATGCGCAACGTTGATTACAAAAATTACCAAATTATGTGAATAAAGTCGAATTAGAAGGTTGTAGATCATTTGGCCCATTTAAATTGACCATTTGGCCTTTGGCTTGGTGGTGTCAAGGTGTTTATCTCAGGATTTTCTCTCTCTAAGGTTAAGGGTTCAAGCCTTAGTTAAGACATAGGTGTAGAATTTAGGGTGTGTGAGCTTGTTGTTCAGAAAAGAAATTGTTTAAACACAATGGGTAATCCCACAAACACTTTTTTAGCCATTTCTTAAGAAGTTACAAATAATCAATGTGCTGATAATGATTATAATAATAAGTCAATATTCTTCTAAACGAATTAAAAGGTGGCATGCAGTAGTAAGACTTTGGGCACTAGAAGATTGAATTGACCCATCTGACAAGTTTGAGATAAAAGAATATTCAAATCAACACATTTATAAATAAATGGGCCGGATTGCCGGAAAGCCACCTATAGTTTCATCATACAGTTATTAACTTATTTTCATGCCTTTAGGATTAAAGAAAGTTACAGATGATATGAAGACGAAAAACCGCCGAATAGAGCAGGATTTGTGAGTTCTGGTGAGAAAGAACCCCGAAAGAGTGTGCCATCAGCTGCTAAAGTTGGTCCTCCAAAACTTGAGCTTGTAATGGGTCGCAAGTGAGTATATTATAAGTATTTTTTTACTCTTTTTTTGTAATAGACACTGACACCAGATTATCAATTATATGGTGGTTGTACCCTTTTACGCTTTATGCAGATGGGTCGTTGAGTATCAAATTGGCGTGAAGGATTTGTCGATTGATGACTGTGATCCAAAGCAGACAGTTTATATTTTTGGATGCAAAGATTCAGTTCTTCAGATCAAAGGTATTTCAATGTACTCTTCCCTTTAAAGATTCATTTCCAAAAGAGTTGGCAAAATGGAGCGCTCAAATGGCTTGGGTGACAGACCGATGTGTTGGTCAAAACGGGTTGTGCCAAACCACAAGCCATTTTTACCCATATAATGAATTTTGTAAAATGTATTATGTATAATTATAAATCTATATTACTAGAGAGTACACTTATTTTATATAAAACGATTTAGGACATAATAAGCATGTGAACATACTTCAAGCAACTTTTGACCAGGTTGATCAGTTTGACTCGCCTCATCTTTACCCATGAAATACAACCGGGTTAACCAATATTTATACAGTGGGTTGGAATTGCCACTTTTATTTTCCATCAGCTTTTGTGAATTTCGGCTGCAGTTGTCACTAGTTAATCCATGTTCTTATCGACTATGTTTTCTGTTTTGCAGGGAAAGTTAACAACATAACTGTTGACAAATGCACCAAAATGGGTGTTGTATTTACGGTTAGTGACGAATTTGTGATTTATTAAATAAAGAAAATTTTGGGTAAAAAGTTTATGTAAATTTGAGACATGGGTATTAGTATTATATGGTCATTGACTCTAACTCCGAACACAGGACGTTGTTGCTGCTTTTGAGATTGTTAATTGCAGCAGTGTTGAGGTGCAATGCCAGGTATCGAGTTACTTGTACCCTAATTAGTAAAGTAGACGTGGAAAATAGGTTGGTTGGGTAACAGGGTAAATAAGGCAACTTTTTGTTTTGGTCGAAAAGAGTGAGGCGAGTTGATTTGACCCAAAACAGTTTTATAGTCCAAAAGTTTTTATTTTTTTGATAGATAACTAGCATACCAAATATGGTTATAAAAATTCATTATTTCTATACAAATCAATTTTTTGAATGAATTAAGCAGGTATTATGCATTATGCATGCACTTTGGACAACTTTCAACCTGTTTTGACTGTTCTTGATGGAAGTTTGTTTAGTCACATGTATGTATTGTTTTAATGGGTCATGGGTTAGTTTATTTGTTGAGTCAAAGTAATGGAGTAGTGGTCATAGTGGGCAGGTTGTTTTCCTTTATTTACATTCCATAAACAACCCTTTTCTGTTTCTTTCACAAATCACAAAGGTTGATCCAACATTGACCAATTACCTATTATCCAACTTTCTTTTTTACCTGTTCTATGTGTCAGATATTAAACATACTTCCTGATTAAACCCATTCATAAGTAAATGGGTCTAAATTGTCACGTCTACTTGCATAAAGCAATAATCGATCCACTGCAAGACCATTGTTTGAGCTAATCTCATAATATTCAATGTGAGTGATTACAGGGTGCAGCCCCTACCATTTCAATAGACAACACAGCAGGTTGCCAACTGTACTTGAGCAAAGAATCTCTAGAATCTTCTATCACAACTTCCAAGGCAAGTGAAGTGAATGTGATGGTACCTGCTGAAGATCCTGATGCGGATCTGGTATGCTTTTCCTTTTTCCTTGGATCTTCCTACTGTGACTGGGTCACACGGGTTGGGTAACAGATCAAGTAGGTTAAGATCAATGCAATATAACTATCAGTATGGGTCAAAACAATGCGTGCCATGCTGACTTGTGAAAACTTTTCCGTTTCTCTTTTCTTCAATCTTACATATGATTATAGATTAGTAGTAATAAAAAGACTATATTGGTATAGTGATATCTAAATTTTGAAATAAAATAATTTATCAGGCTCTATTAATAGTGCTGGCAACAAGTTAATCATGTTGAAAAGTTAAACCTTAACGAGGACATGTTTAATAAATGGGTTAGTCGTGTTGACCTGTTAGTGAGTTGTATGAACGACGTGTCATTGATATCCGTAACTCGTATACCAAAAGAATCCTCAAGAATTGTCACCTGTTTTTATAGTATCCTCAAGAATTGCGTACTGGTGTTCTTGCAGGCGGAACATGCTATGCCACACCAATACATCCACACTTACCAAGATGGCCACTTCGTTACAACCCCAGTCTCCCACTCCGGCGGGTAATCAGTGAAGTAAGAACGTCGTGTTTCAACCAGCTTCTAAAAAAATGTGATTTTAATAATATAACTTCTTCTAATAAAATGATTTTTTAACAATAATTTGAGATTTAGTTTATTAATTGCTTCATGAAGACAGGAGGTTTTCTGTATATTTAAATATGGAGAGTTAAGTCTACTGTTTGACAGTTAATATAAGGTTGTACTACATAGTTTTGGTATCATGCATCATTTTTGCTGTGATAACTAATAAGTGTTGATTGAGGTTGGATAATTGGAGTTTGATAGTTCATATATTTGTTATATGTTTAAAATGTTGTAAGTCTATGATTTGGCTTATTAGAAAGATCTATACAGGCGTAATGAAACATTAAACACGTTGCGTTTCATCGATTCAACAAAGTGGAAAAACCACAAAATGACTGTGTACGTATTTGGTTCGAAAAAAACATTATTGTTTGTTTCGTTTTGTTTTATTAAACAGGTTGACAGGTCGTCTTATTTAACTAAACAAGTTAAACAAGTCAATCCGAACACGACCTGTTTAAAGAAACAAACTAATCCTAACGAGACTTCCTTTTAAAAGATTAAATAATTTTTTTTAAATATCTTTTTGTGTCTTATAGGAGATTGCCATGTGTAGTCTCCCTATGTATAAAATATTTGAAAAGGAAAAAAAAAAAAAAACTATTAATCTCTACAATTCCCTTTTATCTTCATAACCACCACACAACAAACACTCATGCATCTTCTCCTTCCTCCTTCTCCAACCCTCTGTTCTTACCCCGACCACCGTCCTCCGCCCCACCGCCACCTCCAATTCGGAACAACCCACCGGAATAACCTCCGATACCTCAAATCGATCGGCATCCTCCCGCCGGAATCCACCACCACCCCCTCTCCAACTTCCGTCTCTCACATCCTCTCAACCATAAACTTATTCAAATCCAAAGGCTTCTCAGAACCCGATTTCCGACGAATCGCTTATCTCTCCCCACACATCTTCACTCCATCTTACGATCCCGAATCCATCGAGCCAGTTTTCGAATTCTTAACGGTCGAATTAGCCGCCTCACCGGAGGATATCCGTGGGTTGATCATCAAATGCCCTCACATTCTTGAATCAGACCCTGAATTCTGCTTAAAACCGACACTCGAGTACCTTAAAAGCTTGAGGATTAAGGGGTTGAACAATCCCACAACTCTGAATGCTCATTTACTGAACACTAGAGTGCATAAATTTGAAGAGAAGATGGGATTTTTGCAAGGATTTGGCTTGTCTGAGGCGGAATCGAGGCGGGTTTGTGGGCGGTTTCCGGCGATATTTGGGTATGGGATTCAGAATAATTTGAGGCCAAAGTTTGTGTATTTGGTGAGGGAGATGAAGAGAAATGGTAGGGATGAAATCTGCAGGTTTCCACAGTATTTTGGGTTCAGTTTGGAGAAGAGGATAAAGGTTAGACATTTGCATTTGAAACAGAGGAATGTTGATGGTGAGGTGCCATTGAATAGGATGTTGTTGTGGAGTGATGAGAGGTTTTTCAAGAAATGGAAATAAGAATGTTGGTTTTGGTTTAAAGAGAATTACTAAGACCAAGAAATTTGGTGATTGGCGGATTTTCTATAAGTTTATTTAAAACTTACTAGTTCTTGACTTCTTTCACACATTTCTCACTTTAATCAATTTGGTTTACTCTAGTTTTGATAAACTAGTTGTAACCATTATTACGCATGTTGTGAGAACACCTCTTTATGCGGGTTCTGACACGTATGACATTAGACGATACACATGTACCGGTCTACTCACATTGAAACTAAGTATATTAAGATATCGATAAAATTTAAAATAGTTATATATTGAAATTATTAAAGTAATAAGTGTTAGAAGCATAACTAACTATTTAATATTTTAAGACTAGTTTTAAGTGATTTTGAGATTAGGTTTCACCTAACGTGTATCCAATGGGTAATCTCCAACCACATTATACACTAGACCCTAACAAACCAAACGAGTAACAAGAATTAATATTTTTTTTATGTGGTTTCTTCAATAGGATTTTACCATACACTTAAATACCCGATCACATATCCAAACTCAAAAGCACATCCAAACACAATCTTCTATCATTCGAGGATTTACTACAACCGATTATCGAAATCCAAATGCCCCATTTGTCAAAACTAGAAAACCAATGATAACAAAGACCAAAAGACCAGCATTTGTTATTGTTTAATACCAAAACACCAACAGAAAGTTCCTTATAAACCACTCTCCATTAATGTCTACTTGACCAAGACACAAAAACAAGTAACAATATATCTCCTTGGCAAACTTCTATGTTGAATCTAATCGAAATGGCAAAAATGGTAAATAAAGCAGACTAATTGGCTACTATTTCATGAATTGCATCACTCACGGATTCGTCTTCAGACCTAACTGCAAGTTTCATGGCCACTTCTTTGGAACTATCGACTCCAAATGATAGACGAACGAGTACTTTCACGTTGCCTAAGTATACACCCGATAACAAGCACGAATGTGATCTTGAGTTGGCTGCAACCACCTCAGTGCCCTGAAAAATATAATATAGAATAGTAAATAAATTTTAATTTTTGGAATAATTTATCGATATATTGAAACCACTTATTACGGTTTAGGGTTTATAATAAAACAACTTAGGTTGTCGTGTGCATTAGAAATAGACTTTGGACAACATTCAAGCGTTTTGAGATTAAAGACTATCCCACAACCTAAATTGACCCATTTAAAAGCAAGCGGGTCAAAACATTCAACAAATTTGAAACAAAAGTATAAAACACAACCAAGTTGACTCATTCATGGGCAAACAAGTCAAAACTTTTAACCCATTTGTAATAAAGTTCTATAAGACACATCCGAAATCAACCCATTCATAGGCAAACGTATCAACTTTCAACCCATTTGAGATAAAAGTATAAAACACAACCCAAATCGTCCCATTCATAAGCAAATGGGTCGAACCTTTCATCCCATTTGAGATATAAGTAAATAACACAACCCAAAATGGATCAAAACTTTCAACCCTTTGAGACAAAACGGCCACCTCTCCAAGATATAAAAATGTACCTCACAAGGTTGCATGCCAAGAAGATTGATAACGGCATTAACAGCTTCACTCAAACTTTCTCTTGGGCCAAGGCCGTATTCATCAACCCGCTCGAAATCTGGGCCCAGGCTTTCCCATGCATTTCTGAAATTGGAGACTCCAACCTTAAGCATGTAATCAGCAGCAACAATCTCAGAATCCTCAAGTTGGTATTCATCTTCAACACCATCTTCCTCAGCCTCACCAGTTGAGGGATCGACCTGCAAATTTCAATAAGTTGAAATACCAGGTGTTTTTTCATTGGCCTATCGACTTTATTTTTGCATCGCTAAATCCCTATAAGTTGAACTGAAGGGGATTATTGTATAAGTTCTACTAATCGTTAAAAACTTTTGTTAGTAAACCACCTAGCATTTTTAATACTAGTATATATATATAACCTTGACAATAATAAAAAATACATTACATGATTAAAACTATAGTGAAGTAAAAAATATACACCAAAACAGCTGCAAAGGTTAAGTGCACCAAAATATATCAAACATTATACTTATTGTTATGGTATGTAGCAAACTTCAAAACATTGATTTTTATGTACCAATTACTAAAATTACCTTTTTAAAATATCAAGTGAGTTTTGAAGTTCGCTACGTAGAAAAATGAAGTTACTTTGTAAAAAATTTAAAACAAAGTCATTAGCTTAAAAGCTCATCCATAATTCATAGTCCATCTTCAATTTGATGTTGCAATGATTTTAGCTAGATATTAGATATTATTAACTGATAATAGTTATAATTCAATCTTAAGGTTTAGAATGAAACAGTTTAGCTGATTTTGCTTTCACTTTTATAAAGGAACTATTTAACAAGAAATAAGGAAATTTGCAACCATGGGTAACACAGTATGCATAATATAAAAACCCCTGGTTGCAATTTTCCCAATGAATTTTAACGCCCTAGTTTAAAATGATACAAAGTGCAAAAATAAATGGTGTTGCAAAAAGTGGGTAGACCAAAGATTGAACCTCCACAACCTTTACATAAGCCACATGTTTTTATGTAAGTTTAGGGACCTTATCAGGCAAATGGGGCATATCTATAGAGTTTATACAAATTTTGGGACTTGATAAAGCAAAAACAAAGACATGTTTGTTAAAAATAAAATCTGAGGACTTTCTTGTTTTTTGTACTCATGTAAAAATAGAGTCCTATGGCAAGTCAGGTAACAAGCAAAACAGGTTGAGGTCAAAACAGGTAATTTTTATAGGTGGGGTTGGGTACTTGGGTTGACCTGAAACACTCTTTGTCTAGAATCTCTATTGTTATATAAATAAGTGTCAATATGATTACATCATCTAAATTCTCAGCAACACCCTAATAATCCGTTTGATAAAACAATTAGAAGATTTTCCTATATGAAAAAAAAAAACTTTGGATCCGTTTGACAAATATAGCTTGAATCTACCAATCCCGAAATAAATGGGTCAAAATTGCCAACTCTAGTAATCTTTAATAACATCAGATGAGAAGTTCTAACCTCTTTGACAAGAAACTTCAACACGTTAGAGAATCTTCCAACAGCTGCGACCCCTTCTGGTTTCTCAAATGCCACAAACGTTTGACCAGGTGTATCATATGGTAGTGCTTTCAATGGCTTGGTTGCCACCTCAACAAATTCTTCTGCTTCTGAAGCATCTACAACAACAATGACCTAAAAACACGCATCGAGAAAATTTTTTACTTAATTTAATAATTAATTCAAACGAAAAGCAACTTTCTGAAAATTAAGCTTACATTTTCAAGTAACTGCTCAGGTATCGTATTTGTACAGTTGTACTGAAACACCACATGCTTGTCAAATATGTGCTTCACAACATTTACTGCATATTCTGTTTCAGCTTCAGTTAGCTCCACTGGGGCTGAGGACTGTTAGAGAACCACATACAAACATAAATAATCAGCCAAAATGGAAGAAAAACAGGTAGAAGTGACAAAATGGGCAGGTTGGGTAACAGGCCATATCATGTCAGATTGATTGGCTTGAGACACTTATTTTATGTAATTAGTGTCAATGTATGATTAAAAGTATTGTATTATTTCACAAAGAATCTATTTATGAGAAGAATGATTTAGGATGTCTTATGTGTTGTAAAACACAGTGGCATCTTTCAACCATTCATTTCATTCAATTCATTTGATCCGTTTCCTTTTAAGCTATTCCTTTAGCCGTTAGAGATAAACATATGACCCCCATCAACCATTTTATAATCAAATGGTCGAAATTGCTAGGGTCTAGAACCATGTATCAAGTTTGTATATAAAAAATATGTTCAATTGAAGAACCTTGAAAAGCTGTCCAAATGTAGAGAACTCTGGAATCGATGATAGTAGCTTCTCATATGCATCAACTGTAGAAGTGGGGGCTGCTGGTGGCGCACCAAGAGCAGTGGGCTTCTTACCAGCAGATTTTTTCTCTGCAAGTGGCTGAGATTTAACTTCCTTGGGTACAGAACTGATATCAAATGGTTCTTCTGTAGGTTCCTATATTGTCAAATAAACATATAGTAAAAATAAATTACTGTGCAGCCATGATTATTAAATAAATAAAGAACACTATGTGCAATCACTTACATAGTTCTTCAAACTAGTCTCTAGGTTGACCAGGGGGATGTCTAGTGACCCAAAGAGAAAGTCCTTTACATCTTTATCAGTTTCAACAACTGAACCATCTCCTCCAAGAGTATTTAAATATAGTGTAGCCCTATCACGAACCTACACATAAATAAGTGAGCAAATTCAACCCACATATGTCTTACATCTCACACGCCAAATGGATTAAGCTAAACGATTTAACTAAAAAGAAAATGGCTCAAATGGGTTGAACATATTGAAAGCCCATACCAAGAGTACTCAAATTCATAAAAACCTTTAAATTGCTTTTATTATTAAGATCTAGATTATTTTTGTAACAACAAAGTTTTTGTTGAGTCATATTTGTACATTCATGCTTTTAAAACTTGAAATTGATAAAAAAGAGGGGTGTGGGGTGGCCCAACCCGTTTTGACCAAGTGACCGGCACTTAAAATTTGGCCATTTTGACTCATTACTCAACCCATCCGACCCACCCATTTGGTCCTTTATCAAAAAGCAAAACAAGATGATTCCTGAGGAAAAAACTCTAGGAATTACAATGTGATTCCAAAACAGGAATCAGAAGAACCTAAAGAGGGTTCAAAACTTGATAAAAACATGCCTATTTTTACAAATGCAACTAACCTCATCATCATTATCATACAAGCAACGCCTCAAAAGAACAAATATGCGCGGCTGCAGTATCATATATAAAAACATGTTAGTAGCAGATAACAGATGTTCCACCTTAGAGCAATGTTGATGTAAGGAGGGAAAAATGTAAGCCAAGCTACCTTCAAAGAATCAACCATTGCACCAAACTTAGCCAATGTGCTTACTGCACTGGCCCGAACCGTTGCATTCTCAAGGATGACACGATTATATATATACCTTATGTATTTGCTAGGATCAGAGGTCTTTGGTCCCTCCACACCAAGAAAATGTAGAATCTAATCATAAGTTTAAAGAAATTGAACATGAGTATTAATGCGAAAGTTGTGATTCTACCTCCATATCAACATGCAAATATATTTGAAATTAGCAGTACTTTTATTGTACATTAAATATGTCAGAGATCATGGAGGGAAGTCCATTTCTTTATTTCGTTCAGTTTTTACCAACTAGTTTTTTCCAATTCTCCATAATTGTTCAGTTCTTTTCAAACTCCCATTCTCGATCACCGTTTCTAATTCATCTTTTTTGTTCAAAATTTTCATTTGCCCAATTTTTGTACAATTTATTTTCAACTCCTCATTTCTTGGGTCATGACAAATTTACAAAAAGATAGAAAAATTAAAATAAAAGATTAAAGTTGTATAGGTTTGAAAAAATCAAACTCATTTACCTTTATATCAAAGTGCAGACAGTGATATATATATATTTTTTTTGTCTTTTTCTACTATCACAACCAAAACCAGTATGATCAAATTAGGTAGACCGGTAAAAAAATTTCTTGATTTAATGATGCTAGTTCATGTCTATCATTTTACTTGAATCCCCACCAAAATTTATTTAACTAAAATGAGTTAGGTTTACAGAACCTTTTACCTGAATATTATAGAAAATAGAAGTTCCTGAAAACAAGAACTAAACAATTGTGTCCTAACTGATTTCACATTTTCTGCACACTATCTGATAGCTCACTAGACTCCTATTTATACTAACAACAGAAGTCTAACTACTAACTTAAGAAAGAATACTAATTAAAAAATTGAAGAAGACAAAATCCCCCTTCTAACACGCTTACCTGTGTTGATAGATAGGTAAATTCACAGTCCTCAATAAATTCACACAAGTGAAGAAGACCACTTTCTTTCGCATCTGGAATGTCCCTTATGAGTATCACAATTGAATCAACAATTGCTTTTTTGTACTCAAATCCACCTTCTTCCCTCAGGATATTGCTTAAGAAATTCATCCTAAATTTAATTAAAAAAAAAATCAGGGTACATGAGAGAGATAGTAACGCTAAATTTTATCCTTTAGAAAAACGAACCAGACAATAAAGGTAGTGATAACATATACATAGGTCCCCAATATTCAGAAGTTTTCATGAAGGCCACCCAAACAATAAAGTTGTTTTAATATTTGGGTGGCCATAATGAAAAATTTTGAATACTTTGGTGGCCTGTGTATAATTGTATACATCACCTGATTACCTCATAAAATAACAAAAACATACTCACAATGATCTATACTTGAGGGGAAACTTCAAACACAAGGATCTAATGGCATCAACCACAACAATTTTGAACTCATCAGCAATATCTGACATGAAGTTAGTAATTTGTTTCATCAATCGATCAACGCCTGATTCGTTGCCTGTTTTCAGGAGTGTGGTAATTGCAAGTGTAGCGATACTTCTATTTTGGTCTGAGATTAAGCTCTCCATATCAATATTACAGTTAGTTACGGCCATTGGATGAGTCATTGCCACCTGGATAGATTAGGCATCACAGGAATTAGGATAAATACTAATAGATTTATTATATACTATATAAAAAAGAAAAATTAGACATGCACAATCTGGAATAGATAGGATTACTGAGGTAATCACAAGAACTCTAAATTAAAGTCAATTACACATTTAGCACAATAGAAGTTACACTAGAATTAAAATAATGTTGGTTCCATCTGCCTTGATAGATGTTCCTTAACCATATTTTGACATATTAAAGTCCCTGAATTTATCAAAAGAATATGAAATTGTGAAATAGATTGCAAATGTTGGTTATTTGCACAATCAACATATACCCAGTCACCCTAGGCTGAGTGGATGACATTGTACACTCTTTTGCTGACATGGAGTACTTTTTAATATCAAGAATCTACAAAATAGTTTGCTTGTATTAGCAGAGTTTACATGTCATGCATGTTAGCAAAAAAAAAAACCTACGTGGCAGCAACATAGGCACTGACTGTGCAAGTAATTGGCGTTGATTCACAGGTTTATATAAAAATTTAAGAAAGTTCATGAAGGTTAATATATCAATAGTTGGTTGAGACTTCTTTGTGCAATATGAGAAAGTATGTTGTTTTTTATGGTATTAACCCTAATAATAACTATAACCATACCCATTACATCTCATTTATAGCGTATTAACCCTAATAATAAAGAACCAGAAATACCAAAAAGTGTTAAGTGAAAGACATGGAGAAGGATAAGACAAATTATAAACCTTTTTATATTATTACAAGGGAACTAAGGAGGTCACAAAAAATGATGCCATGCAAAACTAGCAAACAAAAAGTTTAATAAAATGCCAAGCTTTAGAATAATGCTTACCTTGTTTAATGTGCGGACAGCAGCAAACCGAAGTACTGGTTTAGATGAGCTTAAGAAAAGCTGTAAAACAGTAATTGCAGGAGTTAATTCTCTACTAGTAACACCATTTAATTCCGTTATTGCCCTTGCTGCTTCAAATATAACCATTTCTGCTTTGTGGCGGAGGCAACCTTCTAGATAGTCATAAAATGGGCGGTCCCCACTTTGGTTGTTAACACTTGATTCTCTAATAACCTAAAGAACGATAGTATATACACGTGGCAATGAGTCAGAACTCAACCAACCAGCACCTTACTTAAACCTAATAACAATAATAACAACACTGATAGTAATAATACCTGACTAGTGTAACGAATTAACAGGCATTGAGCCAAAGGTGAACGCACTGTACCCCTTGTTAAGCTGGTAACTAATTTGCTCACAGCTAATCTATCATTTTGTCTTATCTACAAATACAACAAGCTTATCAATGAAATAATAATACTTTTAAGGGTGTTCGGTTTTTAACCATGAATCAATAAGGGTATGGGTTCAATAATATGGTACAACAGGAATGGGAATGAGAGTATCTGATGAGCACCGGGGCAATGTCTTCATACCTGGTGGAGTAGAGCAAGTGCATGAAACTGTACAAGTGCAGCCCTTGATTGAACTGCTTCTTGTACTTCATTACTCCATCTTTTCACAATCTCAGGGTTTGTCTAAGATAAAAATAAAATTCAAGATAATTACAGATTGTGTTATAAAACAATCATTAAAGATCAATAAACAACACTACACAACATAAAGCAATTTCCCAAATGCTTAGTTGTACCTGAAGCAAATGGATACCACTGACTAAAGCTGCACTGGCAACCACAGGATTTTTGTCAACAATAGCTTGCTTCAAGTATCTCTCAATTTGAGTAAGAAGTGTTCCATCTGTGATACGGCATAAAACACGGATGGCATTTGCTCGATACACATCGGTTTTGCTATTCATATCCTTCATGAGTGAGCTAGTGACAATGATAACCTTTTTGTGAACAAGAATAACATGTCATTCAAACATAAATATATAAAGATATTATAAGCACAGAACGGAATAACATTATTCTATATGACCTCATCTGAAGAGGGTGACAGCTCCTTTATAATCAAATAAACCATTCTCCTTAAGCCAATATCTTTAGACTGGAAAAGTTTTGTTACAGAAAAGAAGACTTCTGTGGCTTCAACCTACAATTGAAGAATAACAACAGAGTCCATATATGAAATCAATGCTAGATACAATATCCATTTTCAGAGATTTTGGGCAAATATAAACAAAATGCATGGTAAGGAATAAACATATCTTTTCATTTGTATTTAGGCATGTGACAAGTAAAATCACTCCCATAAACTTTAACACAGGGTCATCCACAATTCCACATAAGTAAATATGAACTAAGTTATCTAGTCACAACTCATAAGACTACTAATTTAGTTGAATAGACTTCTGTTTCAGTTTGTTCAGAGGGTGATAAATACATACCAGAAGCAAATTAGCAAATTAATGCAGGGTTTGGAACACATTGTTCTGAGACACATTTTATGACAACAAAAAAGAAGAGAAATTCAAGTATAGAAAGATGTGTTGCAACATAATAATTCATAAGAATTTTAAAGGTTCAAAAAGAGATTTAAGACATAAACTCTAGATGAAAGCCACCCCAATCTAAAGCATGAACCTATCCATATATGTGTATACAAGTTAATATGGTCTGTTTAAACTTTAAACAGCTTTCAGAATGAAATCTGACCTTTGTGAAGGTTTCCCCTTGATTTAGAAGATAAAGCAGCTTTGTAATAACCTGAAAACAGAAAGATAAAGCACATTTGGTACGACACAAACAATACTAATAGCAAGAATATCGATGAAGAAAACCAGTACCTGGGAACACCTCCTTGAATCTAGCTGAGGATCATTGAAGACCCTGGCTTCTTGAAGAACTGCTCCCTTCTCAATTCCGAGAAAGGGAGAGTACTCTGCTGCACATAATCAGAAAATTCCATATAAAATACAACAAACTTTTGTTTAACAGCCATGATTCATTCACTATTATGTAACCGAGTCTGGCATACACAGATCTATATCATCTTCCACTTATTTGAAGTGTGTAATTTATCCATCTCAATAGGATCATATGCTTGTGAACTGGATTTGTGAAGATAACTATCTAATAGAATGCCAATGCGTGGACGTGCACATACATCATCTCTCTAATATCCTATCATCATGTTTTAAACCACAATGATCTAAAATCAGTATTACTGTTTCCTCAACGCTCTCTAAATCAGCCGTACAAGAAGACTCAAACCTAATTTCATGAATGTCAAGACCGTTACAGCCAGAGCCTACCAGATCAACTAATCAACTAGCTCTAAGCGCTTGCTAATCATCTCAACGAAGATCATCGTTACAACATAATCAAACAAAATCCACATCCAAAACTGAAATGCAAATCATCTCATTCGCATACTCAACAAAAACGAACAGCATCATGAACAGATCATATCGAAGAAATTGAAAGAGCTATAATGATAATTGAACCAAAATTCGAAGGAGATAGTGGAGATTCAAAGGACCGTACCTTCCTCGTCGCGATCATCGTCTTTCTTCACGAACTGCGCCATCGGAGAGATGTAGGTTGAGATTTAACCTAGAAAATTAACTAATTGATAAGATCTAGCAGATCTGTGTGTGTGTTTGAGCCCAATCGAAGCTTTTATCAATGGAGGGATGAGGTCGCAGATCTCTTCCCTGTATCTCTCGATGCTTTTGTGATTTGTGAGTGAAGTGTGATTTTTTTAAAGGGTTTGATCTTTGGAAAATAAAATAAAAACCTATATTAGGTTCTAAATGCAACATACATACTACTAGTGGGTGAATCCACACGCTACGATGATGATTTTAAAATTTATAAAATTCGGTTTTGATAATTTGTATATTAATATTTAATTTTATGGTTTTGAGCAACAGCTAAGCTTTTAAAAATTCAGGTCGAATGCTGATAAAATCATTTTAACACATGATTTTGAGAACGTTGAGAATTAAACACATCAGAAAACAAGAATGTTATAATGTTATAAAACATAATATATAAAAAATTGTAAGAGAACAAAAAATTTATTAAAAAAAGAAACAAAACTTTAAACCAGCTTTAACATGTTGTATATTTGTAGTTTGATGACTTTTATAATTTTATACCTACTCGTTTGTCTAAATGATAATGTGTTATTTTAAATGAGTCACTTACATTCAAATCAAATAGGTATATACAATGTATAATCATTAAAAGTATAGCTTATTGGATCATATGATAACCCGCTATGTCCCTTACATATCAAACACAACCGAGGCACCAATCATAAATATTTTAGGGTGGCATCAATACTTAGAGTACAAGATAAGATTTGTAAGGTCTAGGCATTTTTCTAAGGCTTGGGAATGTAACCCAAAGCATATACATAACGTCAAAAGAAAAATATATGCCTTCAGAAGAGGAGAGAGCTCTCCTCGTAGTTGTAAGGTTGCAGGCCATGGAAGGTGAGCTCGTGGATAATGTTTGACCATCATACTCAAATGCCTTGGCTAAGTTAAAGCTGACATTCAAGGGCATTACATCACTCCTAGTTCATGCTCACAAGGGCGTCAGGGTCTCGGCGTTGCTGTCTACTATGATGCCAAAAGACATGCTTTGTTTAGTTGTTTACTATTTGAAGTTTGAACATGCACAAATCTTTTGCTAATTTCAACGATTAGAGGAAGGAGATTTTTATCCAAGTATTCCTTTGAGTTTTGCTATAATCATTCAATATTGTTTTATATCGAGAGCATCAAATAGAAAAACAAACCACTTAACACAATTCTTTTTTTCAAGATATTGCAAGTTTGAAGTCATGTTTACGAACATCAAATGACCATTATACCCCAGATGCAAAAATCGTCATTGACGTTGGAAGTGTCGACAAACAAACTCCGGATAGTGAGGCCGATATGATTCTTCTGCTCATTTTGGCTACAATTGTGAGTTTACAAAAAAGAGAACTAAAAATACAACTAAGATTAAAAAAGTTTATGTAGCCATACAACATATAATACCAAACCACACCTTCAGAAGATGAAAATCAGGGGCAAATGAGCCCTAGGTATCCTTGTAACTAGATAAGACAACAATGCCCCACACTTCGAATCTCTGATTATCTACACGACTTTGAACATCAACACCTAACCTAACTCATTAACATAACACTTCTATCAATACTAGATTACCTCTAAGATTTAACTCCTCGATGAAGCACTAACATACACGATAAGATGAGGTGGCGCATAACTGTTATCAAGTCAAACCACATAACCTCCATTTAGTGAACTTGTGATTGTAGCAATCTTTCAGTTAATCTGGACCCTTGATTTCTGAGCATACTGATATGCAATCTTGACTGCTAAGCAAAAAATTAATATCATCATGGTGATAAGAGCAAAGAGAGAATATATGTAAAGGCCATCCGAGTATGTATCCAGTTTCACTTCTACTATACCAAATCCGGCTGTAAAATAACAAATTATTAGTTTTTTTACATTTTGCACTGAATTGTTGCTTATTAATAGCCTGACACAATAGCATTATTTTCTTCTCAAAAATTTTAAGGGCATTTTCCATCGTTAGGTATGTTTTTTTGGCCGGATTTGCTATAAAAACTAGTTATACAAATTATCCCAAGAATTAATAAAAATAAAGCTTACGAGATTAAGAAAATAACTCACAAGGTAAAAAGTTGTCAGAAAGTTATTATGCTATACCGATAACATAAAATAACGTAATTTGAAGGTAGAACTACTTCATTCCTTGCCTCCTTGGTTGTTTGAAACCTGAGCAGGGTTTGCCGCAGCTGGTGTGGGTCCCATCGCGTTAGAAAAAGGAGGTTTGGGTCCAGTCATGGGTCTTGAAAGTGGCAGACTTTGAGGGGTCATGTTCATTGGATTTGAAGGCCTTTGTAATGGATGTGTCATGGGCCTAGAGGAAGCAGCACCTGACATGCCCAAACGTGCTGCAATTATTTGGGCTCGTTCTTGGTAAAGTCTCTGTTTTGACCTTTCTAATTGTTCTCGGGCCCTTGATACTAGACCATCCATCTCACTAAAGAAAGTCAACTTTGTCTCCAACTTGTGCAACTGTAGTATGAAATTAGTCAATACTTTATTACTATATACTCTATAAACAAGAGAAACCTTATCATACTTGCATTCTAAGATCTGGGGAAGGACATTGAGCCAAAATGAACTCAAGCGAAAAAGGGGCAATATCCGTCAGGTTGGTTTGACCCAAAAAGATGTTTTGCCAGATTATTAGAACATGTCCATCAGTAATGTGTGTCAAGTACTCAAGTTTACAGAACTGTACTATTCTTTATTACTGACTTTAGCAGCGAAGTTGCTATTTATTTCTGATTGTAAGTTGTAACAATGAATGGCCTGTTTAGGCAGTAGCAGGATATTTATTTTGCTAATATTTCAAAAATAGGACGTGGGATCTAATTTGAATTTAAAAGTTATTTCATATATACATTTTGTAATAGATAAAATTTTCAATATACATGAAAAACTGAAAAGTTATAATGAGGTTGGTTGCAAAATTCGATAATAAGTAATAAGCTGGTTTCGATTGAACTTCTACACAAAATCTGGTTGCCAAAAATCAAAAAAAGGTAAAGTTCATTTCTACTTCTTGCAGAATTGCAGTTTGTCCTTATTACAACAATAATAATCTAATTTTCTTGAATAAAATGACTGAGAAAGACTTGCACCTGTTAACTTTTTGCATTGAAAATAGACTTTGGATTATAGACAAAACCCAACCAGAATCAGTCCATTCATAAGTAAATTAGTTGAATTGCCACCTTACCTGCTTTTCTACCAATGATGTGGCCAGCTGTTGAATCTGGTCTTCTTCCTGGTCTGCTAAGAACTTAGCCTTCACTGCAGCAGCTGAGATGGCAGTAACAGCTGCACTTGTCAATTTATGCATAACTGGATCATCTTTAGGGTCTAGAGGTTTATTATCCACATTTTTTGAGTCTTTTGCTCCAGCGTCTCCTACATCATTGAACATAACCAACAAACTGAATTGAGTATATTAGACAAATATTACATTAGTTATATTAGAGGGTTCTATGTGTAATTATATATTCTATATATATTCTCTTGTAATCCTCTATTATCAACACAATACAATTACCAAGTTTAACTGAGTATAATTGGTAAAAACTAACCAAAGTTAAGCCTAACTCATAACTCCTTCCCAAAAACATTGTCCATTATTTTATTTTAATTTGTTTCACACATTATACAAGGCATCCATTAAACATTCCTAAAATGGTGTTTTTCTCTTGTTGGCACTTATTTTGGATGGAGGGAGGGGTACTAGTTAACACTATGTGTTCTTATATTTGGTTACTCAATTCTATGAGAAGTATCATTGAAGTTATTGAACTATCAACGAAATCAAATATCAAAGAAACCTGAATTTTGTGTGTTTTCAGCCAATGTAGGAAGGGGTGGTTCTGTTTTTTCAGACATCTCCTCATCTTTTGGAGCTTCAGTAGACTCAGAAACTACTAACCCTGACTCCAGCCCACCATCAGCAGAATCTTCAGTTTCCTTTTTAGAATTTGAAGAATTCTCCACTTTATCAGTTTGTTTATTTGTTTCATCAGTAATAACTGGTTTCTCAATCACTGGATCCTTGTCTTTCTTCGAAGAACCACCCTTTCTTCGTGCGCCAATATTCCTTCCTTTTTTAGAACTTGTCACTTCTGCTGTAACTGTATCCTCTTTTTTTTCATCAGAAACCAATTGATTTTCGGTTTTGCTCTCGTTTTCAGTTACTTCTGTACCTTCCTTTTCTTCTTCCTGCTTATTGCAAGAATCCGTCTTCTCTTTCAAGCCTTCTTGCTCCACCTCTTCTTGTATATCTCTGCATGTACCCATTAAAAGTTAGTTATATTTATAGGCAGGGTGATGTGGGTAACAGGTTAAGATAAACCACATTTGTTGGTTTGACTAGTTAACTTTTTATCTGTTTTTTTGGTCAAATAATTGATGTATATTGTTAAGACCAACCAACTTTCAACATATGTAGCGCTTTAGTCTCTTAGTGCAATGGTTATATCCCTTAACTGTCTTTGACTTGGTATAAATGCCATTTGTAACAGCTGACATGCTAAATGCTTATGTGAATGACATGTGTTTAAAATATATATATAATAATATAAAAAGAAGTTAAAATCAGTCAAGGGATATAACCACTACAAAAAAAAGGTTAAACCAAACTGCTAAATTAATGAAACTTGGTACACATGCTTTTAACCTTGGGTCATAATGACATTTTCAACAAGTAAATAAAAAATTTAGAGTCAAAACCACTGCATAAAAAAAAAAAGTGAAGGAACTAAACCATTAAAATGTTGATAATCAGTTAGTTTTATCCAACATTAGCCCTAAATATTATATAAAGAAGGTTCAAAACATTTGAATAATTTGGACAACTTTCAAAGTCTTTAAATTGGCGCATTGACATGTTGAAGTTAAAAACATGACCCAAATCAATCCATTCTTAATTGGCAGTTAAATATGAATCTAGAGATTTATTGACCTATCTGTGTCATCTGCTTTTTTTGTTTCATCAGTGGGATCTTCTAGAACAAAAGAATGTCTTGCGGACAGCTGCAAGCCTGTGCCACCATTGGACACAGATTTCAGAGACGTACGGGCTGAAGCAGTCGCAATATTAGGTTTCACTAATCGAGTCAAAAATGCTGCCTGAAAAAATAATAAAAAAGGTAGCAAACTTAAGAAAATATACAAGACTGAAGCAGGGGGTAAAGACTAATGATTATCTGTCCAGGATAGATATTCATAAGCTACCCTTTTAAGATACACTCTCCAACCCTATTAATATTTTTCACAAACTAAAAACAAATTAAGATATGTAGCATAAATGCAGATTTTAGTTGTTGGTATGCTAATTTTACTATTGGCTCATTTAAGATACAAATTGATTTGGAAAACATGCAGGCTAAAAAGATAAGACTTATTGAGGTTAAAATTGCGAAACTAGTAAATCATGGCTATTCATTTTTTAAAATGAACATATACTTTGGGAGAAGTTGAAATAGTAATGTGAACAATAACTTTGGGAGGGAGTACTACATAAATCACAAATATTAATTCAGAAGTTCCTTAAATTCATATCTAAAGGGGGCTGTTTGGGATTGCATATTTAAAGGGCTTATGCTTAGCATATTTCAGCCTAAGGGTAAATTTTACTTTTGATACCAAAAAGAATTTTCAGTTAACAATTTCAAACTGCTTATTGAAAACAGCTCATTTACCCTAACACAAGCATAAATACTTTTCTGCATCCAAACACCCAAAAGTTCATATTTAGAAAACAACACATGAAAGCAGAGAAGCTGTTTATATGAGCACATCTCAACCCCCCAAAAAAGAATATAACTTACCATTGCCATGACAGGGTTACCAGCATTAGCAAAGCAGAGCTTCTCATCAAGGGAAGAAAGGGACCCCACAGCATCAAATGCTTCTTTTAGTGCTTTCACTGCAATATTCACACCATTTTCCTGCTCATTATCTTCTAATTTATTACTATTATCCATCGATTCTGAAATCTCTGTTGGACAGGATCCTGGTTGATCATTTTTTGCCTTTGGATCCTCAGTTTCTTTTGTATCTTGTGATTCCTTGTCTTCCTTATCTACTTCCATTTTTTCATCATTTTCCTGTTGACTTTGACCAACTTCTTTCTTCTCGCCATTTTCATCAGAAATTTTTGTATCTTTCTTCTCATCATCATCTTCATCATCACAATCCCAAAAAGAGTCTTCAATTGGCATTCGAAGAAAATGCAAAATACATTGAGCTTTTGTTTTTGTGGCAACATGTTCAGCAATCTCATTCCAGTTTTCTTTGAAAAGTTGCAAAGCTTCTAGAAGAAGTAGTGTTTCTTGATCTGTCCATTTTCCACTACTTGCACCAGCAGCATCACCAGGCTCCATGAGAATGAAATCAGATGTGGCCATGTCTGAGTCAAACTTGCCTTTGTTGAAGCATTCAGTACACAAGTCAAAATCTGCCTGCCTAACAGAAACTGAATCAACATAAAACAGACAAACATGATGTGTGTTCGTAGGTATGCATGTATGGAACTTGATTTCCTATGTTTAGGACTCAAGTATTGACGTTACGACATTAACAATTTTAAAGTTTGCAGTCAGTAAGCATGCATGATTAATTTCTATTCAATATCTTTATAGCATTAAAGATTTCTCTTTATCTTCTAACACCTACATCTCTGTATATGTTCTTGTTTTTATATATTTTTAGTTTCTACTTCCTAAAAGATCCAGTGTATACACAAATTACCTCTATTATTCTACCTAGGATTCCATTGTTGTATGAGATGAAATCTTTGTAATTTACGCTACATGCCTAATCAAAGATTACGTGTTCATGGAGATAAAAGCTCATAGTTTGTTTTAAAAATGTGTGCACACTACACTTAAAAAGATGGATAGATCTTTTTAGCTCTGTTTGCTATAGTTTCTCCGTTTCTAGATTGCTTAATCTGTAACAAATAAAAATATATTTAACAACACTTCATTGATAAAAGCACATAGTATTTCAATTTTTTCAAAAAAATACGACAAAAAAAATTGATCACTCTTCAACAGAAAAATATTAACTTCTATTTGAGTGTAAAATAACATTCTGTTGATAGGGAATTAAAGATATTATTGAAGTAATTGGCAAGTTCATGAATATCTAAACAATTATAATTAAAAAAAATTTACATTTTTCCACATTATCTAGTACTTGGCAATTATTTTCCCTTAAAAAGATGCCGATGTGCAAATCTACTTTTACGAGAATTGACACATGCTAATTCCAATTGGCATACATCCATGAATTCTAGAAAAGGGTCCACTTCCTCACACTATCATGGATGGATACCAAACGGCGATAGGCATATGAATCATTTCTCAAATCTCTACTTTTATTTGGCAAGTCAGATATAAAACTGAAAGGTGTATCAGTAGATTCTGCTAGGTATAGTTGCATGAATAGCACAAAAGGATAAGGAAGCATATTGAATTGTGGTGATAGACTTGTAATTAATAAGGAACTTAAGAACTCTAAGAAACAACGGACCTGCTTCTGACAGTGGTAACGCTTACGAGAGCAATCAGCTGCACATGAATTGCAGTGATATTCAACAGATGGTCCCTCCGGCTGTGCTGAGTCATCAATCATCACAGACTCAGGCAACCGGTATGGAACGGCAGGCATCGCAAAACTACTCCTAGGTACAACTGGCGAGCGTACTTCCTCCACATCAAACTCATACAATTTCTGTTTTAATGAATTTACTTTTGCAGCTTCTTCAGAATCACCCACCGACTTGACAATATCAGCCTCAGGGAGTGGATGGTAATTAATTAACCCCCAGTAGTCTAAAAACTCCATCACCTCCTTTTTAGCATCCAATTCTCCACCCGATATCTCAGAAAGATCTTTTTCCTCTATTTGGGTGCTGGGATTCTCATGAAATCTTTTCATAATCGAGTTTCGAATTTCCATGTAACTTTCACGAGTCCGATTCTCCAATTTTCCATTGAAGAAAGAAGGCAATGCTTTCTCCTCCAATGAATGAACTTTTGTCCACGAAAACCAACCTACAAAACCCACCATGTGTCAGTTCATAGTAGGTCACTCTTATGTGATCAACCACTAGCTATATTTAAAAACAAACTCTACACAATTAAAGTACAAAACAATCAAAAGAATATTGATCCAATGTTTCGACCATAAAAAGTCCAAAAATTACAATCAACCATGTATTAAAAACGTAAAATGTTATGTTTCGTATCCTCTTCACTGATTCTATCAACATTAAAAATGAGCAACTGAGCATATCTTAATAGTGCCAGCACAGCCAGTACTATTGCCGAAATCCAAAATTTCAGAACCCCTAATTCATAGGAAAACAGTCTCCAATTACTGCCAGGTAAAGATTGTTAAAGGTACCAGATACTTCTTTTCTCAATTAAAATATGACCAGTTTTCAAATTTGAGTTAAGGTATGCAGATAACTTCTTTTAACAGTTTTGACTGAAACCTATATACTAATAAACCTTCATGTTTTCTAATGACTGCCATTTACCAACACTTCTATCCTGAATCCTTAAGCATATGAGTTTTGTTTTCAAAAAAAGGATCTCAAAATTTGAACACCTTGACCACAATTCAGCATTGTTTTGTCTCTTTTTAACTCTAAAAACCCCAAATTTACTGCAGCGGCTACTAAAACATAGGCAATGTATGCACATTAAGAACTAAAAAACAAAATCAATGAAGCTTCTCCACATTTAAACTAAACATGTAGACAATGAAACATGATTATAAGCGATTTGAATAAGCCACATCCACTTACCAGCAGAAATCGGCACAACATGTACATTATCACCACGCGATTTTACACTATCGTACTCAGCTTCTATCTTCGATTCCAACGCCTCCCAAGCTTCTCTCCTAGCATTCAATTCCTCCTCCGACTCCACCTCCACCTTCGCCGGCACCGGCGTCGCCGCCGCACCTCCGCCGTTCACATCCACCGCCTCCCAAAACGACGCAGCCTCAGCGTAATTAGGTTGCAACCGAGCTCTGGTCAACGGACCGTTGTGGATCGGAGAGAACAACACCGGCGACGGCTTCTCTCGCGCTTGACGCTTCGAAGACGACGGCGGTGGCGGAGTCGATGTGCTGCTGTTGCTGTGGCTTGCGGCTTTCCTCTTCAGCCCTCCGCCTCTTCTTCGTGACGATTGTACCTCCGATGACGGTGGTGGTGGTGGTGGTGCGGTGGTGGTTGCCGGTGAATTGTGCTTTTCGTCCATTTTAGGGCTTGTTTAGGGCTTACACTCTGAAGACTCAATGAGAGTCGTCTTCTAGCTTCGAAGATCTACACACCAACACAGGTTATTGGAGTGTTGTTTTGTGCGTTGCGGTGCAGTGTTGCTAAGGTGTTCTCGCGATATGGACCTTAGATGGGATTGCATTATTCATCCGACGGTCGTGAGAATTTCATTTCAAATAACTACTAGGTGATTGCAAATAATCACCGGCGTTCAGTTCAAGTGGTTGGTACGGTGTATTTTAAGATTATATTAAATAGGGGCAGCTTTTATGATTTAATTTTCACATGTAAAAAAAAATTCAAGTTGAGTCATGGTTTTCGATTTGTGGGCTTCATCTTGAGGTGGTCTTAGTTTCGATATTGACGGGGACGGATTGATAAATAAGTTTTCATTTAAAATATGTCATACTAGTGTCTCAAGGTTTCGTGATTGAGTAATGAAAATGATCGGATGAATCAGTAGTCCGTAAGTGATCTAATCAACTATGTCTAAAAAACCTATCGAGATAATTAGTTTCTATATACTAGTTTTCTTTATAATAACTCTTAATTTAATTTCATTAACCACCTATATTTGTATGTAATATGATTTGATTGGTGTTTTAAATAAAAATGATAAGCATTACCATCAGAATGTCTTCTTAGGGACATTTATGTACAAGTTAATATGTTCCTTTTCACTTACCGTAATAAAAAATAATAACGCAATACTTTAAGATGTCAACCATAATATAAAGATAATGTGATACTTAGACTTAAAGCCATGTACCAGGGATATGTGCGTTTGCTACGTAAAGGCATTAAAGGTTGATAGTGTGTATCGTTAAAGCATATATATTTAAACACGTATAGAGATCGAACAAGAGATAAGTGCATGTAGTGTGACATTTAACTTAATTCATATTGTAAACCCGAACCCATTTGGATTAATCATGTAATAACAATCATCGTTTTTGTTTGATTATTATGTTTAACACATTAATTATATCATTTATTCGATTAATAATAATTTTATAAATTATAAAATAAATTTTATAGACTTATAAAGTTTTATCAAAAAAAATAATATTGTATTAATTTAATTAAAAGAAAAACCAATTTATAAAGGTTATAAATCTTTAAAATTTGTTAAGTAGATTTTTAATTAATTTAGGGTTTTTAATTAATAAAAAAATATCTTTAAGGTTAATTTTGTAAAGTTTAAAACTTAATATAGAAACTTTTAAAAATAAAATGTTAACTAATGAAAGTGCAGGAGCTAACGTGTAACTTTTAAACCCAAACCTACTTCCCCATGCTTCCG
The DNA here is from genome assembly GCA_025506415.1 of Flaveria robusta. Taxonomy (NCBI): domain Eukaryota; kingdom Viridiplantae; phylum Streptophyta; class Magnoliopsida; order Asterales; family Asteraceae; genus Flaveria; species Flaveria robusta. The sequence goes on along the minus strand of CM046470.1, from coordinate 32,936,304 downwards.
GCGACGAGACTTCGTTCGAGATCAAGCGACGCCAAAAGCCCAAAACAATTGATTTTAACTCAATTAAATTGCTCCCTATTATCGTTACACTAGTTTCGAACCAATAACCTGTTATAGTTAGAATTATTCAGCTAAAGCTGTTCAATCGAAACCGAAATATCCCTATTCAAAATCGAATAAGTTTCGACCCAAAATTCGATCAATTGACTAAACCAATTGACCTTAAATGCATAGGCGATCATTGCAATCATAATCATCAATTCAACCAAATTAGTAACCGCATGAATGATGTCAGTTGAAATCAAAACATCCAAATTAAATCCTTAACTCGTTCAAATCGAAAACTACCATTGGCATTATATAATCCAAGTTAAACATTTTATTCAAAACTGTTAAACTATTTGTAACTAAATTTCATTCAAAACACACACACACTCGACAATCAAATTTGAGTCCTTATCAAACCTACAACTGTATTGTTCATCATCTTTTAGGTATTATACTTTGCAATTGATTGAGGAGTTTCAATCCTTATAACTCCTGAAACCTCTGCAAATCGCTAATCGAATAATATCATCATCATTTCCTTGGATTGGTTACATATCCATCACGTATATATTCCTTTCTTATTAACATTGATTTATCATTTAAAGAGGTAATTGATCACATCTATAAACTCACAATCTTATGTGATTCAAAGCCTCATAATTGTTTTCATAATCATATTCAATTCAGTGTTCAATTTGAATGTTTTGATTTATGATTTTATTCAATTTAGGGGATTTGTTTAAAATTTAGTTAATAACATTAGAGATTAAACTAAATGAGGGTTTTGGCCCAATGAAAAACACACTTCACATGCATACAAGGGACCCAGGTTTGAATCCGGGCGCCCCCATCCCTTTTTAAAATAAGTTTATGATTTTTTATAAATTCTAGAATATAATATTATATTAATATATTCTTATAAAATTATATTATAACATAAATTTATAATTAACTTCTGAAGATTTCAAATTTTACAAATACATATTTAAAAATTATAAATTTGTAAATAAATAATAAATTAATTTATAAGTCCTAATTTTGTATAAATTTTTTATAAAACAAAACTTGATTATTTCAAATTGTTTTAGACCAAAATTCTATATATTTATTTAAATGATTTATTATTTAATTAGTTATTTTTGACAAAAATACATTTTATTAATTCAAGTCTTAGTTATTAGCCATTATAAATTACTCATTTTTAGTCATACTATTCAAATAAATAATTATATTTTAATTTTTTAAAATATTTATTAATCATTGTTAATATTTAAAACTCTTTATTTATCTAATTTATTTTATTCAGTTATTAATACATCAAAATTAATTAAATTATTTATTACTAAAAACCCCAAATCTCTTTATGAAACCCTAGTTTTGAAATCAACCTTGGAACTTTAAAAAATTATTATTATAATTTAGGATACCGTTCATTAGATTAATTCGTGAGGAGATCTTTGGTGTCTAGACAAACACACTAGTATTTCTTTACTTGTAATTAATCAAGTGAGTATTCATAACCGTTTTGAATACTCACTTGATTAATCGTGTGAACTTATTTAAATTATTGTTTATTCTCTTATTCATTTTATTTTAATTCAGTTCAACTCGTATCGTGTTATTACTTACAATTTATGTTCACAGTTTGATAAACATTTGTTCTAGCATAATTATTAATTTATTCAAACCATAAAAATAATGATAGATACATTAGTTTGACAAACTTATCCCATCTGATTATCATAGGATGATTGAAACTAGATTTATACATGTGCCTTATTCATTAAGACTTAATATGCGGATAGAATCAATTCATCGTTAGGTTTAATTGTGTATTGTTTGTCTTACGTGTTACACTTTCGACCTATAAGTCATGACATATTATAAGAATTAAATTATTGCAATTATTTCAATCGATATATCTATATATGCAAACTTGTATTAGTTACTCGCCTAATTCATTAGCTAACTACATTATTTCCCAATGATTTCAGAAAATACTGTTTAGTTGGACTACAATAATGCTTACAACTAGGATTTTAGACCTAGTTAATAATAAAGACAAGTTTTATGTTTTTGAATTTTGTATAGTTTTTAAATAATGTTTGGTTATTTGAAATTATGAAATTTGCATTAATACTATTTTAATGCTTTAATTATTATGTGCTATGAATAATCGATTCACTTTTGTTCGTCCCCGTGGTTTTCGTCATTGATCAGGGTGTGACAAATAGAAGAAAGTGATGAGTGGAAGGCCCATAGTCCTTTGAAACCATTAAGTGTGAAAAAACAAAATAAATTTTACTGGGCCTTTTTGCCTTCTATTGAATATTAATAGACTTGTATGTGCAAAGTTCAATTCTAATCTCAACAATCATTTCTTCCATCATCAATTCTTCAAATAAAGCGATTATCCATATACCGAACACCCCTATAGTGTCTGTTGCATGTTGCAGCCTTGTTCAAAAGACGACTTTCAATAACCGGAGGTTGTAAAATCGAATTAAAAGTTCTAACGCAAGTTACAGGTTCCAAATTGCCATTTTGCTCGTTTTAATTGCAGCATATAAATATGTAGCAGTTGAACATATTTTGAAACTTGAACAACCATAAAGTCGCAACTTTTTAATGATTAGAAAAAACGTACTATTTTGAAGATTTTTTTGTATGTACTTATCTACCGTTATAACTGAACCTATCTCTTGCTCGCACCGATAAGAAATCTTACATCCGTCACCAAATTAAACGTAATGTCTAAGAGGTTTGTTAGCGAGGACGGTGATCCAAACACGAAAACCATTGGACTAATACCCATTGATTGTTGCTCAAGGTTGATTTGTAATGTTTAGATTATTTGGCATAATACAAGTAGTGTACACGAAATAATTTTTTATTTTTCTTTTTAAGCATAATATATATGTGACGACATGAAAACAAACGCCTTAGCATATAACAAAATATGAAAAATAAATAAATACACCAACAAAATTACATACATGAATGTCACGTAAGCATTTATATCATGTTAGAATAATTATTTTATACGTCGACATAACTTTGAAATTAACACTATTACAAAATGATTCAAGGGAACTGTGTTAGTTAAATAAAAAAATATTTTTCTAGATTGGTTATTGAGATTTACCTTTATTCAATTGCGTATTATATTATAAAGTAGGTCATATGTCTCGTTCGAAAGCAATATTTTTGTTGTTATATCCTTGCTTGTTTTATGCGTGTGTATAATTAAGACTAAAATATGGAATAATGCTTGGATAACATCGATTCAAATGTTCTTGATGTTTAATGCTGTATATAGAAATATTAGTTTACCATGTTATTAATAATAATAACTCATAGATTTTTGATTATGAAACTAAAAGTCGCATATAATACAAACCAGTTTCAAACAAATAGTTATGTGAATAATAAAAATATTTATACGTAACAGGTTGAAAATAGCACAATAACGATAAAAAAACACAATGAGATATTGTGTTATTTTGTTATTGTTTTTAATGTATTAGATTAGTTAGTTATTAATTTATTATTGTGTTTTACATATAAGAATAACAGAACAATATTATTTCATCATTATATTTTTTAAAAATTAATCATTTTAGAAAAACAAAATAACTAACAAAAAGATACAATAAAGTACATTAAAGAAACAATGACGCGATATGAACTTAAAAACGTAAAAAAATTATTATCTTTTTATATAACAATACCGTACTCGTTTTAAAGAAAAAAACGCTCATTTTTGTGGTTTAATATTTATAAAAAAATGATGTGGTACAAAAAACTTAAAAATGCTTAAAAAATGGTGAAACTTACGAAAAGTTAACAAAAATGACTGTTTTTAAAAATACTCATCTTAACAAACTTTTTTTTATAATTTGATATCAAGCATTGATGAAAGAGATTATGATTTGATGATTGAGATTATTTCTTATATTTTTTATTTTTAAAAACCTTTTTATTTGAATATTTTCTTATAAAAATAGTGATAAAGTTTGTAGAATCATGTATCTTCGTAGCACGTATACCGTAAACGTTAAAAAGTAAGTAATAATTCTGTTTAGATTGTTGCAAGTCTAAATGCTCTAATTGGTGCTTGAAATTACACATATATGAAGTTTTTAAGTGTTTATGGTTTAAAAGTGAATTTTAAATAAATATACCAAGTTATTTGAAATATAATTTTCATTGTAATTAGGCTAATATGCTACAAGTACTCATGCATAAAATATCTTGATAATGTTTTTAAATTTTAAATGAAGTAATGAAAGCATAACACCACAACCGAATGATTTTGCGATTGCCGCACATGGAATGGGCCATGGTAGTGGCTCCCAATTAAAATTCATATCTTATAATAATTATTCAATTATGAGGTTGCGTTATTTCAACTGTATATTCACTCACTAGCATTAAAATTAAATAAAATAAAATTTTATTAATTATAAAATATTATTTTAAAACAAGTTACAAGTGAAATTACATATGAATAAAAGCTATAAATCACAAACAATTATATTAACTTTTAATCTTTTGTTTTTAAACTTTTTTATTAAAATAAATTAAATATTTTTTTCAAAACAAACCATTTTACATATCATTTTCAGAAATTTCCTTACTATAAATTACAATTTTAATTATTTTTTATTTATAAAATTTATTATTTAAAAACACTAATTTTAAAATATTTCATTCTTAAAAAGTTTGAATTTTAGACAAATTTCTTTTTATAAAAGTTTGTTTCTGTGAAATATCATTAATAAAAAGATTTCTTGCTTAATTTATTAAAAACTATTTTTAATGTAAAGAAAAATTAAATAAATTATTAGTAATTATGTAGTAATTAATATGAGAAAAAACGAGAAAATTTTGATGAGAAAGAATATGATGGTAACACTTGTCACAATTAGTTATCCTTTTATTAAAGTAAGACAATTTGTAAGTGTTAATGGGCTTCCCGCCACCCCGAACACGTGTTATCATATGATTTGTCAGCTATCCCAATTTTTTTCTTCTTTTTCATTCGGAGTAAACTTTATGTGTATTTATAATTTTACTGCGGTAATCATACAAAAGTGCTTGGTCGGAGGAGATTATTGGAGCGCTCTGTAACTATGACGGTGGTTGTGGCATGTGAGTTTGATTGTCATTGCTTGCAACTCTTTTTTTATGTTTTTTGGCTTTTTTTTTTCTTTTTTGACATTTTAATTTTTTTTATTGTCTATTTTACCCGTTTATTTTCTTTGACTTCTTTCTCTTAGGTTGCTATAGTTAGATTGATAGGTCGCCACATAATGAAGTTTGTATACACGATGCAATGTGCTATTAGCGACATTAATGTTATTGTATGATCACTCTGCTCCAATGTATTTTAGCAATATTAAAATTGAATTCTAATAAAATTGTTACATTGTAACTTAAGAAAAAAATAATGAAGAGGGAGGGGGGTTGTCAACTTCATATGACATCCGTTTCAATGGTTTTATCATTATCTCGTTTTGCCCTCTCAACTCTCTAAGTAAGTTTTTAAGCGACATCAAATATTCTTGTTTTTCTTCCTTCATTTGAAATATGACAATGTGTAGACAGTATGAAGCTCATTAGTTTGAACATTAGTTGTTTAGCTGGTGCATTTTATCAAACCAAATTACATGGCACATTTATCACATAAATAAATTTAGGTGTGGCGAGAAGTTTAGGTAATTTTTTTTATTTTTTAATATAATTAATATATTTTTTATTTTTTAATATAATATCATACATTAAAAATTCCGACACCCACGTCTTCTCCTACATTACTATTTTTACATAAGAAAATTCTATAATGACTTAATTTGATGGTCCAATTTGAGATAAATATGTATGAGTAATTAAATTAAAATACTTTTGAAGCTTCATTACTATTTTATGATATTTTCTCATAATTTTAAGTAAAGAATCATAACAACTATATAAACATTTAAACATAGAACTGATTAGATATAGTGAGAAGATACTGACCGTTTTTTAAAATGTACGGGAGATTATTACATGCAATAAAAATTAATTTTTAATAGCCAATTTGTATTTATAAAAAGCTTTTATTTGATGAAAAATAATAAATAGAACAATAATTGATGTCGTGTTTCATTTTTATTGTACGTTTCCGATGCTTCCAAAATAACATTATTTATGTCATTTCCTTCTCCGATTTGATGAATCAATTGATAGACATAAGACTTTAATATATACCCAATTAGGCTTGTTTAACACAAGTTTTTTTTCATAAATAACATTTCTGCCATTAAATTATTTGTTTATAGTTTTAGATACACACCCTCATTGGTGTGTGCCACATTGCATTTGAAAAGTTTGTGTGTAAAAGGGTTATCAAGAGAAAACACACACCTTCCTACATCAAGTGATGGCTTTCAGATTGGCATCTTGGGTTCTTTTCCTCCTTAGTCTAGTAATCTCTCTCTCATACACACTCTCACACACAATTGCAAGTGTTATTTTGACGCGTAAACTATACATGAATGATTAGTCACGCGTTTGTTTATAACACTTGCTCAAAATTCATACATGAATGGTTAGACGTACGCTTGTTTAAATGATTTATAGTTTGTCTTGCAGATGCACGTCAAAGGGGATGAAGCTACAAAAGCTAATGTGATAAGACTCAATACTATTGATGATGACGGTCCTTATGCCCACCATCATGACCACATGCACCAAGGTCATGTTCATGGTCATCATCCATCATCATCGCCGAATCAAAAGGATCCTAGGCTCATGGTTTTCTACATGTTACAGGATCTAAAGGTTGGCGAGAATATGCCAATTCACTTTCCAAATAGACATCTTTCCCCTTCTCAAATCCTGCCTAAACAAGAAGCTGATAACATACCTTTTTCACTGGCCGAATTGCCAAATCTCCTTCAGTTGTTCTCATACTCCCAAGGCTCTCCACAAGCCATAGCCATGGAAGACACACTCAAAGAATGTGAGGTCACGCCTATCAAGGGCGAGACCAAATTTTGTGCAACTTCGTTCGAATCTATGCACGAGTTTACACGTGACATGCTTGGATCCCACACTCAAATTGAAACTTTGACCACAACCCACCTCAAAAATCCTCCAAGTGGACTTTTACAAAACTATAAAGTTATTGCAATTAATCAAAACATACCATCTCCAAAGTTAGTGGCATGTCACACCATGCCATACCCATATGCGGTGTTCTATTGTCATAGCCAAGAAAGTGAAAACAAAGTGCTTATGGTTTCACTAGAAGGTGAAGACGGTGATTTGGTCGAGGCATTGAGTGTTTGCCACATGGACACGTCTCAGTGGGGCCGGGGTCATGTAGCATTTAGCGTGCTTGGGGTCGAGCCAGGAGCCACCTCGGTTTGTCACTTCTTTCCTAGTGATAATTTCGTGTTTATACCCTCTTCTGCTACAATGTAACCTTTGAATATGTATAATAAAGGGTTTAGTGGTTTACAAAACTGTCATTTGTATGTTTAACCACGTGTTATATTTTAAAGACTAAGAAATGAATGAATAACGATGTTGGGTGTTTGACATGCTGTTGAACACAACATAAATGATTTTTATTTTTCACAGTTATACTTTTTGTTATTAACGCAAACAATACTTCCACCCAATTTATAGACTTGTGAACCTTTGTTTACATAACAACACAATAAAAACTAAAAATTTCACAGTAGCAAGCGTGCATAAAAGTTACTTGTGTATCTATGAATGTTAAAAGAATGAAAAACAACATGTTACATGATTAAATGTTAAAACCGTAACCAAATGAGAACAAAACATAATTATACGAAGAGACAAATTTTAACGCATAATCAATTTCAAGTAGAAATAAGTAAAGATTGTATAAGTACTTTGTACAGATGTAGGAAGAGAGAAGAGGCACGATTACATCTTTAAAACAACCATCTTATTACTATAATATTACGTACAAATACTTTTTTAACATCACAATTCTTTGCTTATGACTAGTAACAAATGACCCATCTATTGAACGGATCTAGGTATATAGTTAAATCCCTATGCATATGATTGAATAGTGCGTATAAATTAAGTCATCGAGTTTTAAATAGAAGGAAAAGAAAAGAAACAATACAAAATTAATATAATGTGATTTATTTGTATACTTGAGTTAGGAGAGAAAGGGAAAGAAAAGCAAAGGAAACCTAACAAGATTTATATATTAACTTTTAGGAAATTTAGAGTAATGATAAGGTTCTTGTCGTGTGACTTGCTGGTTACGAGTTCGAGTCATGAAAAGAATCTCTTGTAGAAATAAAGAGTAAGGACGCGTACATCAAACTTAAAATGGTCTGACACCACTCGCATCCTACCCATATGAGAGTCTTGTGCATCAAGTTTACTCTTAGTTTTGAAATAATTTTCTTAGACCATGTGTTATGGCCGCACGAGAGGGCGTGGATGGATGCCACATAAGCCGGCCCACGCCCCCAACACCGTTACACGCATATTGAAGATGGGGCGTGGCCTAACACCCATGGGGCTGGTCACGACGTGAGGTGGTCTCACAAAAATAATATTACCGCTTTTTCACACACCACCCAACAAAATAAAATTTTAAACACTCATAAAACCCCATATTTTAAAATCCAAACCCCACCAATTCAAAATATCATTCTCCTCTCTAAAATTTTATATTCTACAACTTTAAATCATATAAATATTATGGATCAAAGAGGTGATTACCGACCTTCGTTTAAATTTAAACTTGTATGAACAATACGATGCCAACGGTTGAGATTTAACCGATTCACAAACACAAGCAATACCCGAAACACAAGCCCTGTTAGTATTTCCATTTGGCCTAACCGAACCCGAACACGAACCACAACCAAAAAAACGTCCACGCAAGAAAAAAAAAGTCGGTGAACCGTCAGGATCCCAACAACGAAGCGCTAAGCGTTGGACGGTCGAGGAAGAATGTGCGTTAGCACGAACTTTGGTTGACGTCTCGGAAGATCAATGTGTCGGTAAGTTTTTTATTCTAACAAGTTTATTTGTTTTATATTTCTACTTATAAAAGTATATAAAATAATTTATACTTATATTTATTTGTTTTATACTTTTTGTGTTGGGAACAACAAAACCAAACTAAAATAATCTTTTGGAGCCGGGTATGAGAGTTGTTTTGGGCTAGTGTAGGGAACAAAAGCCACCGCCGATATGATTTCGGGTCATTGGACTGAGATACGTCAGAGAGTTAGTTTTTTTTTTTTTTTGGCAATTTTTATAATAAAAATTGACCAAATTGCAAAAGCAGAGAAAATGACTTTGATGTTAACAACTATATGATAGCGAGTATCTTTAAGAGACAAACATCATGTTTTCTCAAAGGCTTATTTGGGCCCGTTCAGGAGGAGTACCGCAGGAAACGTAACAATAGGAACTAGTTATTTGTAGCTTTTTATTGATTATTTCACACATTAAAACTACATTTGTTAATATATAACTTAACTAAATTAAAGATAAAAATAGTTAAATAATAATTATTAATCACAAACCAAGCCCCCAACCAAACTCCTCTCATTACACCCTTTAAAACATTTTTAAGTGAGAAAAGAGTACGTCAACGTGTCAGGCATGTGAATACATTTTTTTTTTCAACCAAGATCATAACCAAGTCTCATAACACATAGCTTTATTAGATGATATGTAGTATTATTGAAGTTTCAAAAAGTTTTGATATTTCAGTATTTAAAAATGTTTTTTTTCCTAAAAATCTTTTCTTATTAAATACTAGTTTTAGTAAACCCGTGTATTACACGGGTTGAACAAATAAAATATTAAATATAATAAAATTTATCAAGTATAAAACGATATTTTACGATAAAATGTAACTAAAATTACGTATATTAAGAACAATATGTAATAAACAATTATATCAACTTTTTAAACTTTTGGTTTAAAACTTTTTTTTACAAAAAAAATAATAAATATTTTGTTTCTTATTATAAATTTCAATTTTAATTATTTTTTGTTTATAAAAAATCAACTTTTTAAAAACACTAATTTTAAAAAAGTTTAATGTTTTGTAAAAATTTCTTATTCTATAAAAGTTATTTTTAGAAATAACATTAATAAGAAGATCTTTTTAAATTTATTAAAAAAATATTTTTGTTTTAAAAAAAATTAAATAATATTATTGATAATTAAGGTAATTATTTAATAGGAGAGAGAAGCGGGAAAATTTTGGTAAGAATGAATGTGGTGCCGCCACGTGTTATCACAAGATACTCTTTTATTAGAATAGAAATATTTGAAGTGTATGGCTTTACGTTGTATTCTTTCAAAGTATATACCCCTTTCCTTTTTCTTCGCTTCATTTGTATCCTGATTTTTTTTATAAATAGTTGATAAAATGATTACATTTTTCTAAGTTTATTGTTTTACCTTCCCTTCAATCTTTTGAAATATGACAATTCATTTGTTTAACCTAGTAAAAAAAACCAGCTAGTCAATAAAAGGGGAGGTAAGCGTTAACGTTTTGACCAATTTTACTTTGATTGTACTGGTTTTGTTTGGTTCACTTAAAACTGTCTTGTTCATTTGTGCATGGATAACAACACCAATCTCGCTACTACGAACACTCTAGTGTTTGATCAATACTTTAATACCAGTTTCATCTTTTATTTCTATTTCAATAAGCTCATTCGTGTAATTTCCTCTACATCAAGTTAACAATCCGGAAACTTTAAAATCCATAATGAAATGAAAGAAACAAAATCAAATATGAAGCTATCACGGAGAAGTGCAGAGGTAAGGAGGAGAAAAAGATGACGGGTGGAGAGGGTGATCCCATGGATTGCTCTAGTTAAAGACAGATCAGGATTGGTGCATGAAGAAGAAGAAAGAAACATGAAAAGGAGGAGGATTAGAGATTTAGAAATATTTTTAACAAATAAATGATAAAGACTAAACACGTTAGAGATTGATAAGTATAAAAAACTAAAATTTTAATTTCTAAAAGAATTGAGTAAATAGGTGCATACGACAATTTTATTAAACTCTTAATAACTATATAACTTTTAATGAAGCACTTTCAAAAGGGGGAATATATTGAATTTTAAATCATCTTTAAAAGAAATTGTGATTTTTCTTAAACAGAAGAAGTAATAACAATAGTCTATAGGTCTATTATTACGGATTATGGGACAAGCATGCATTTGGGCCAAGAAAACAAACAGGCTGAACATGCTATTTTACTTTGTGAATATATAAATGCTCTGGCCCATGGTTTTGGCCCATACGATTTATATGGGAGTTTCATTTTCTATGTCCTTGTTATCTTCTTTTTCTTTAACATCGGACCAAGAGTAATGAAAGTGACGACTATGATGGAGACAATCTTATGTACATGAACATCATGACTATCGTTGCACCACCATCATTTTTCTAGTTGGTTTAGGATTAGGATTTTTCATTTTTGAGTTGACATGTGTTTTCAAATTCTAACTAGTTTTTTCTCCCTGCGCTACACAACGGAAGTCCGGTCAATTTTTCGCATGCAACATTGCATTACTTTAATTTTGATCTGTTTAGCTCATCGGAAACCGTAAAATCGAGGTTTGGTGGCAAAACTAAAACAATATTAAACTTTAGTGACCAAATTTGAAAAAAAAAAACTTTACTATAAACAATTTTGTGTCCACACTCTAAGCTTCTAAACTTTAGTGGCTAAAGTCAAAAAAAATATGTTGGTGGCCAAACTCTAAAATCATCAACTTTAGTGACCAAAGTCACCCGCTACACTGCGGGATTCTAGTTAATTTTCCCACACACAACATTGCATTACTTTAGTTGTTATCTGTTCAGCTCGTCGGAAACCATAAAATTGAAGTTTGGTGGTAAACTCAAAAATACTAAACTTTAGTGGCTAAACTTAAAAAATAAAACTTTACGATAAATAGTTTAGTGACCAAACTCTAAGATCATAAACTATGATGGCCAAAATCAAAAAAACAAATCGGTGGTCAAATTTTAAAATCTTTATGACATGGTGCCAATTTTTAAGACTAGTTGGACATGTCAAACTAACGATCTAATAGTTCGATCGATTCTGTTTTCAAAACATTAATTATGAACCGATAAAAACAGCAACGAAAGTCAATAAAAAGCAACATCTACCCAATATCACAAAACACAAAACATGACATCCAATATTCACAAGTAATTACCTACAATCATTCATAATATGAAAACTCCACAACAACCAAAATTAGTCGACTATTATCACAATAGATATCATAAAAAAATGCAAGATTTGATTAGAAAGAAAGTGGAATAATCTCACAAAGCAATTCTAGTGGGGAGATATGGGCTTCACATGTGGTGTAGACCAACATTTACTCCCACCCACTCAAGTTCAATCAATTTTGACTATTCTTTTTTTGAAAGTCAACTAGAATATGATGATCCCATGTTTTGCCTGCAATATACACCAAGTTGTCACGTGAAAATAAAAGTAAATGCCAAATAGGAATAAAAGGGATGTTTCGAGGGTCGATAGTGAACTTATTTAAAGCAAAAAAGCATTTTAATATATGGTCCTTATGGAACCAATACTCTATCATATACGACCCATTTATTTAGTGGCTATATTGCTGTCAAACCCAACATGTTTGATAGAAAATCTAGCACCAAGGGCCCACAAAACACATTTAAAAGTTGACTTCCAGTAGTGTGAGACCATTTGTTCATGGCTTAGTTAAATTTAGCTTCAGTTTAAGGCAAGATACCCATGATATGTAGATATCAGGAGTTAATAAGTTCAAGTCTTATTCTGAGCAAAATGTTTAGGGTTGAGACGGATGGTTTTCCTAGTTATGAGTTTTCTACTGAAGGAGTTGGGGTGTGGTCTTGACTGGAAAACATATAGATGAGCCCGATTAAGATAATACCCGTCTTTCGAAGCAGGGTCGTACATTTACCGATAAGAAAAAACTTCAGTTTATTTTGTTCTTTAAAGTTAAAAAGAATAAATATAATTTCGATAAACAAAGAGATTGATAATGAAACATATGTGAGATGAAACCTCAAGGCTTCTCACTAAAATCATAGGTAACTGAGTGTTTGTGAGTTCACGGGCGTGATGGTAAAGGCTCAAGGATGATGTCAACATCAATAGCAAAAGTTTTTGGCTATGGACGACCACAAAGAAGAAACTATGAGAGAGAGGGGGACACCCGGGAAATGGATGATGTGGTTCCATCTGTGTGCCCATTCAACTACAAATGAGTTGAGTTGCTTTAAACAAAAAAACCAAATTTTGTGGTTCCATCTGTGTGCCCATTCAACTTATAATTTGTATTTCCACATAACTTTTATTATAATTATAAATTGATCTGTTTCATAGCGTTGGTGATTACCAATCAATTTGATTATTTAAACAATACGGATTGAAGATAAGATGCAACTTTTAGTAAGAAAGAATGGTCTTTTCAAAACCAGAATGGGCAAAGTTCTACACTCAAGTTTACGTACCACTTGAAGTACACATTATTTTCTTATTAGAAAAGCATATTATGCAAAAGGAATGGCCAACTCAAATACTCAATCATCTTATAATAACACTCATGAGTCATGACACAATCTCCCTCTCTCTATCACATGACTCATGATATATTTATTTATTTGTATGTATATAAAAGAGACAACAAGACATATTTGGTGTTTGAATATTTGAGTTCTATATAACATCAACATGGAGTCATAATGTCGTATACATTTATTAAGTAATTTCATTTTCAAAAGATATACACATGGTATTATAGTCACTACTACAAAAATAAGTTTTCGCTACATGTTTTACTAAATTAATATTTAGATATTTTTTTTTTGATTTTACCAAGGATTACATTGCATAAATTTACTTAATATTCAATTCTCTTGATTTAATAATTAATACAACTCAAATTTGCAACGTAGACGTATCTAGATCATAACATAAAATATATATCGCAAAGTTAACCTAGATTTCTTTCATACAAAAATTTCATAGCTTGTGTTTTCATAACAACAATTTATCTTACTCCTATTTCTAAACCAAACACACACACACACACATATATTTCATTTATTTTGTATATAACGTTATATCTCATCATAAATGATACTTCTAGCAGTAAAGGATCTATTAGTACTAGAACACCAACATCAGTGGTCCTAGCTCGTGTTTGTGTAGTAGTGAAGTTTGACTTTTTATAGATTGATTCTCAATTAAAAAAAAAACAATTTGTTGGAGCATTCTATAATAAGACATCAAAGTACAAAATAAACCACTAGACTTAACAACTCAGCTAACATGGTTGATAGGTCAGTAATCTAGATTGTGCTTGTTTTCTAGATAACACTTATAGACAAAACTATAGTTTATTGACTAATATTTTATAATATAACAAATATATAATTATAAATATTGAGGGCATTAATATCTGGATTATGCATATGGGGTCTACAAGTGCTTAACAAGGACCAGCAATTTAGACATAAAGATTTATAGGTCAAATTGTTATCAGTCTATAAATAATAGTGAACCCTAGCAAAGGAAAGCATCAACATACAAGACAAAGGCATGATGAAATCTCTTTCAACTTTCTTGATCCTCTTCTCTCTTCTCTTGGTAAGAACCCATCCTAACTTCATCTTCATTGCAATTTCTTCTCACCTCATAAGTTTAAATTGCTTCATCTTCTAAATATTTACACACCTTTAATGATCAATTGGCCAATACCAAAAGGTGGTATTTAAAACCAAGATCATTAAGTTACCTAGAGCAAGTTTGACATGATAATCTATGAAATTTTGCATAAAACCCTAACTTTGAGTTCTTATGTCATATAAATGATCAGATTTTCAGCGCTAATGAAGCAAGAAGCAATCCTCAAGAATATTGGAGAAGCATAATGAAAGATGAACCCATGCCAAAAACGATCCAAGATGTTTTGCCTATCAAAAATGACATGAAAGTGAACAACGATATATTTATCAGGAACTTCGACTTAAAGCCGAATCTCATAATTTATCGCTCTCATGTTGTGTATAGTGAAAAAAACCATCACATCGTGTCTTCTTCTTCTTCATCATCATCTTCTCATGGGTTGAATTAATTAGTCAAAATCGTGTATGTTTTTGTGAGGAGAAAAAAAAAAGTCAAATCTTGATTGGTAGGTGTGCATGTGTTGTATCCTTTTTTAATTTACTTGTAATGGGGTTGCTACTAGTTGTATAAATATTGAAAGTTAGTGTGATTTTATCATAGCATTGGTGTTTTTGGCTCTCCAATCTCTTGTTGGGTTCAAACGAGATACAAAAACAATATTCGACAAATATTTAGGCTTTTGAGAAACCAAATAAGCTAAAAAACTATAAATTTGAAATTGTTTATAAAAAATTAATTTATAAATACTTGAATTAGAAAGAACGAGGAATAATTTCCAACCATTAGATTGAAAGTAAAATGAAGGCTATCTGTGATAAAAAAAACAAAGTAGTATATCATAATAAAATCACATACAATTGCTAATTATAAGACAAGTTGGGTTGAATTATTGGATATTATTATTGAGGTCTAATCTATAGTTTTTAATAAAACAAACTTTCTAAAGACATATATCATTGTCTTAACCTACCTTTTTGCCACTTGTCATTCTTCTAGACATTATGATCTTATTTATCCTTACAAAAAGGTATTATAATAATTTAAACATTAAAACAAATTTCTCTCTCTTATTAAAGATCAATTTTATTAATTGCAATATCTCTTTCTCTCATCTTAATTTTTTTAAATCAATGTATATTTTTAAAGTTAAATTTTATTAAGAAAATAAAAAATCATATTTTTTAATTAAAATAGAACTAATAATAAAAATTTTTTATATAATATGAAATTTTCAAAAACACTAAACCTTTTTGAAACAAAATATTTTTAATCCGTCCTTTAAAAAAAAGATAAAAAAAAATGTGAACTTTTCTAAAAACAATCTTATTAAAACAACCAGAATAATTACAAACCAAAATTTTTAATAAATAAGATTTTTATAAAAATAAATTATTTTATAAAAGAATCTTAATACGAATGTTTAAAAATAAAACTATTTATATAAGAGAGTTAAAAAAAATAATATAATTGTTTTATTTTCTTGAACTATTACGTATATAAAATTCATATATTATATTAAAATATCGTACTGTAAATATTTGTGTTTATTACTAACTATAATCTGTTTAATATATGAATTTGTAGCCTATTTATCTATATATCTATCTGTCTGTTTGTCTATCAATATTATAATAAGGAAAAAATTAGATAATACGTGACATAATCGTAAGCCTCATCATACTAACTTTCTCATTTCTCTGTATTATTAAAACTAATATTGAATACTAATAATATTACACATACCTTTTTTAAATTAAAAAATGTATAATTTAATATATTGAAAATCTATTTATTTTAAATTAAAAACACACCTTTTAAAAACAAAAAACAATGAATTTTAAAAAAATCATTTTACTTAAAATAAAATATTTACAAACCATAAATTTTTTATAAAGCAAAAGTTTAAGAAAAATATATTATTGTTTATTTACTTAAAGTAGCTATTTATAAGTAATTATAATCATATTTTATCTTTAAGCATAATTTTATAATTCATAATTTTTTTTACTAATTATTTAATAATTTATATATTCAACCCGTGTAATACACGGGGTACTAACCTAGTGGTCTATAAGGGTGTAGTTATACATTTTTTGTTCCTATCATAAGACTAAATTTTGACTTTAATATACTGGTCTTAAACTATTTGGTTTCCATAATTAATTAAAACAGTGATCATTAATATTTAAAGATATATAAATAATATTTACATTTTCAACAAGATAAGTATGCATTACATGCAACTGATGTCAACATTAAGATTGTATGAACAGGATCCTTGTTCCGGAATTCCCTTGATTTTAAAATATAGAGATATTTCATATGTTGTGTATGGAGATCATCTTTCAAAAGTAGCATTTCGATCCTGTAATGAATACGTCATACGAAATAATTTTCTCATAACATAGAAAATCAATATAAAAATATAAGACTACTACTTAAGCAAACTCATATAAAGATTGTAAAATGAATTCTATTAGAAAAAAAAAAACTTCTATAATATTTCCAAGACAATAAATATTATTTGTAATACTAGATTCTTATAAAACTTTTCTGAAACAATATAACTCTTTTATGAAAACTTAGTTACATCTTTTTTATTCAATAACTAGAATCAAGCCCTTAGCATTGCGGCAGGGGGCATAAAACCAAGTCAAATAACACCAATGTCGCACCACCTCCAACGACCACTAACACTAAAGTTGCGGGGTGTTAATACGAAAAAATTAGACCAAAACGTAAAAGATAGAGAAATATAACTAAGTCGATCTAAGACCCCACGTTATGACAAATCTGTCAAAGTGGAAAAATAGACGTAATAACATTGAACCATACACGCATGTTGCCTCTTGTTAACTCACAAAATTAGAACGAAACATATAAATATTAAATCACATATACATGTTGAGTCGTGTTACCTTACAAAATTTAGAGCGAAATATGAAAAATATAGGGAATCAAAGTTGAAAATATAAAAGCTGTGAGATTAAATCGCGAATTGGGTAAAAAGTAAAAAAAAAATCAAACTTTGGGAGGTTACATTTCAAAAAATAAAAAACTTTGGGTTAAATGTGAAAAATCAATTTTTTTTGAAAAACCCACCATACATAAGGTGCAACACCCTTATGCTTAAAAAGGTTGATAATTAGTATAATATAAATATAACACATTTTTTTTTGTTGTAAATACATTTATAGCTATCATAGATTTATAACTACCATTTATGACAATTATACGTACTAGTTATAAAAGTTTATTACGTCAGATTTAAACTTTTACGCATAAAACCAATTTAATTATATAAAGTTAGGAGGAATCGTGAGTAATCGGTATAAACATAAAGTTATGGTTAGTAGCAACCACCCCCTTTAACTTATTATTAAATCCATATTAAAATTTTCTTTTATGTCATTACTTCGTAATTTCATGAATTCAACGATCATACTTTGGAAAAAGCATGCATTGCATATTAAAATAAGAAATTGAATTCGATTTTGCTACATGAGGTTTGACAAAATAAATATTTTTTCTTCAAAAGTTTAAAAACAATAGTTTTAATTTAAAAGTTTTATTTTTTATTTCAATTTTATTATAAGAGTTTCATTGTTTTGAGATAAATAAGATTAAAACTGAAACAAATGATTATAATTTTAGATTAAAATTATAACATTTGACGAAGCTTTTGAAAGTAAATTTATATATTTGATGTTTTGATTGGAAATGGTTATTTTTGTCATATAAGCATATAAGGATGAATTACAAATCTGTCCATTTAATTTACGTATATATTAAAACAATATAAACAACGAGTGAAAACAATTCAACATTTATATTCTTAAACTTTCATAGATATATTATTGAAATCAATTTGTTTTTATTTTATTATAATTTAATTGAAGATAAGAAATAAGAGAAAAGGGGAAAATACTGTTAGTTGAAACTATTTGCTATGCGTTATAAGTAATTTGTTAATATGTTAAAGTAATACTTGTTTCTAATAATAAACGTTTTCTTTTATTAATATCCTCATATTTTTCGTATAACTATACTTAATTACTTTTTTTAATTTCTTTTAGTAAATTTATTAGTTACATTATATATTCTTATTCTAAAACCACCTGATAGCCTAACTATAAATATAATGTTAGATATTTAATCATATGTAAAAGGTTCTTAATGTGAGGGTTAGATCATTTTATAGACTTTGTCTCTTGAAACAAAGGTTTTAGGTTTAAACTCAAATATTATGTAAATTAGTTTTAAAAATATTTATAAGTAAAAGTATGATAAATTTGTCATTAAAAATTATACATAAAAGGTTGAATACTCAAATTCATTGAAAGTTGCACGGAATATGATGCAGAGGTATATATTCAACGTCTTAAACCTTTTTATAATAAAAGTTAAATTAGTATAACTAAATTAAAGTAGTTATAAATAAATTTAACCACATGTTAATCATTTATTAGAGTTTTAGGAATAAAATAAATAATGTTCGTGAATCAACCCTAACTTAACCATTCCTATTTCGACACGTAACACAACATCATTCCATATTTATCTTGAAATCTTTTTCTCTAAATCATTTCGTTGTTAGAAACTTTGGATAGAAAGCTAGATCTAGATAAAGATTTGAATGGACTAAAACGTTGACTCATCCACTAAAGAAGTTGACGCCATTAGAAAAAGCAATGGTATCCTTCACAAGTAATTAATATTTTTACTATCGTAATTGACCAGTTGGTCAAACTAGTTTACCAGATGTATAACTAGTTCGGTTAAACCTTTTAAATTGTTCTCATTCAAACTGTACGGTTATCTGTTGGATTAGTGAGTAAACTCGATATTCTGACTTACATTTTACTTTTTTAAAATTTATATATTTTTGTTAAATTTAAAATCCATATAAAAACATATCATATTTTCATATTCTGCTTTACATTAGTTATATATAATTTCAAAATTTAATTTATTTATGCATCATTGAGTTCTTAAATTTGATACGACCGATAATTAAAATGAACTGGTTGGTCCGCTCCGGTTCTCTAAACACAAAGTTCGAAAGCAATCCTCCTTTCTTTTCCTTATATTTTAACATTTACGAACCAACTTTTGGAAATTATGACGAAAAAGCAACCAAAGTTTCGGGGAATTGCTTTTTCTGGACAAAACTTTTTGACTGTAGGTTCACTAGCACTTTAATTGGTATAAAAACACAATAAAGAAGTGTGAATTGGACTATTGTAGGTTAAAAAGTGTGAATCCTTCTTTAATTATATACATAAATATTTGTGGATGTTGTGGAAAATTGCTTTTGTGTGCACAAATTTCTCATCTAGTCCCTCAAAGGTGTCTTCCACTGTTGTTGATCAACATCATGACAATTAATATCGTCGATTATTCCACATCCATGAGGAACATGTTCATCCACAAGAAAGAATATGACTATCACGCGTTTTGTAGAAAAAATGAGAAAAGAGTAAAATAGTTCTTATGGGCCATATGTCTTGTCCCCATAAGATGACGGGAAAATGTTAAAAAAAAGAAAAGAAAATGAATTACGTACTTATGTATATTGATATGGAGGTTAATGAAACATAGTTTAAGTTTTAAAGATATCATATACATCTTGCATGCATGTATAGATACGTACACATATTATATTGTGTGTAAATGGTGTAAACTACACATGCATTAGCTAGGAGCTGAGGTCTAATTGCAAAGAGGAAAAATATATTCGGATTTGTCTTCTATCACGTAGTACAAAGTTGCTTATAATACAAGAAAATTCATGTCGTAAGATTCCAATATTCTTTCTCTCCTTTTATTTATTTATTTATTTTATGACCCCTTATTGTTAAGTGACCATGAAGTCAATAAAAGTCAACATGAGGTAAGCTTTCAAGACGTAGCCTGATGATTTTTTCATCATCCAATCAGAAAAAAAAGAGAATAAAAACCTAACGACAAAGAAATAAACACTTTGTTGAGGAACAAAGCTTCGTCTTTGTTTTTATTCAAAGCCCCAATTCACTCCCACCCGCCGCTACTAACGAGGTCTTTAAATTTTAACAAAACAATTATTTAAAGTCATAGGAGTAAAAGATACTAAATTGTGGGACTAATAATGCCATGCTTCAAGTATAATTTATAAAAAAAAAAAAGACGGGGATGGATATGATCAAAATAATGCTTGTTGTGAGAAAGTTGAATCTAGAGAAAATGTGAAGATTTTAAAGATTTTGTAAGGATTGAAAGATGGATATGGGGACTTGAGTTTATCTGGTTTCTAGTCAATTACTAGCTAGAGTACTAGTGTACATCGTGGTGTCCCTTTTCGTAAAGTTAAAAGTTCGAGTGTCATGTTGATTTAAATTTAGAACTAGATGTGTGTATGTTTAATGTTAAAAAAAAGTTGAAGTTTAAAATGGGTTTTGTAACTATGTGATTTTGCTAGAAGCGTATGGTAGAGTGTATGCATGGACACTTGAATGTCGATCTTGCCACATGTTGTGTTCTTATGAAAAATGATGTTTTTAAACCTTAATGAGATTTTACAATCGATGATAATCGCTACTGGAATATGTTAGATGGGTGTTTAAATTATCATCTTAATTAATTAGATTTTTTTTGTGTGCCACAGTTATTTACACTGATTGTCAAAGACATTTCTCAAACATTTAAGCTAAGAGAAAACTTCAACAATTTAAGTGCAAATAGTTCGGTAATTTCACACCAATAATTCAAGCTTAAAGTGATTGAGGGGAAATACCAAAATAATTAAAAATAAAAAAAAATTTGAGTTCTAGCCTTACTTTAATAAAAAAAATATTCGAAGTTAAATTAGGATATTTTTTTTTAATTATGGGCGTCCTCCCTCGAAACATGGTATTACATTTGTTTTTGTTGTTAAAAAAAGAGTTAATTTCAGTTTTACCCCTAAGATTTAACTAAAATAACTATTTTTCTTTAAAAGACTAAAAACATCAATTTACCTAAAAAAGTTTCATATGTCGTTCAATTTCACTCCAAAATTTTTATTATTTTGGATAAAATTAAAACAACTAATGAAACTTTTGGATTAAAATTAAAACAATTTATGAAACTTTTAGAGATAAACTGAAGTTTTTAATCTTTAAAAAAAATAATTATTTTTAACAAACCTTAATTAGTATAATTAAACTTTACTTTAAAATTTTTTTTGGGTAATTCCACGTCCCAACGAAAAAATAAAAAAGAAATTTAGATACACCTGTCATAGTTGACTTTACTTTTATTCTTTAAATCTTTTTTTATTTTAATATTGTGGTGGGGGCGTTTTGGTGAGTGTCAACTTCATATTTAGCGTCCTTTTGTGGTTAAGATAATAAAAAAAATAAATTAAAGGTTTTCTCTTTTTCTGTGACGTGAATTAAAATAACAAATAAGTTTTGTTATAATTTATTTCCATAAGTTTGGTGGCAACTTGAAATTTGAAGTCCAATTTAACAACAATTCTCTACACTATGCTTGCTTTATAACCATCGTTAGTTATTGATGCTAATTAATATTTTTAATTTTAGTATTTAAAATTTATTAGGTCTACCTTCGATATAATTTCATTAAGATTCGTGTTCTTTGATTATACCATTATATATACAAAGTTAATTAACTAAAACACAAAATCAAACCACAAGAATCAATTGTGAATTAATGGCGTGAGTGGACATGTAGGTGTTATATTAGAAAGCTAATGGCGTTTACTAGTAAAAAACAAATTTTTATGCCGGTTATTTATGTTTCAAAAATCAATTCCACAATCTCCTTAAAAGCTTGTTTGTTTGTTTGTTCCGGTGATTCTATAACGGTTTTAGAAAATGAAACTCCTCCGCCAATCTAAACCCACTTAAGACGGTTTAAACTAGGTTTGAGCAGACGTGGTTGGATCAGGTATACCCGACCTGATACCAACTAGTAATATTGAATTTTAACACTGATTACGGTCAAAAGCAAACATATCAGCTTTATGACATTTTCGATTTTGGTATTAAATAAAAGTCCGAGCTCGCTTACTAATAAGCCCAATAAAAGGTCAAGCTTAGGCTCCAGCTCGTTTTGGCTCTGCTCAATCGAGTTTTTAACAAGTTAATCTCGAGTAGTAAAAACGATTTGACTCATTTACATTTTTAAATGTATAATCGATTATATAAATAATTATAAACATCAAGATTATTATAATGTAGTTTTTGGAGTTATACAATTATATTAACTACTTTTACATTATATAAAAATCTCAACACAAACCAAATTAAAGAAATATTTATTTTGATTCTTCTTTGTCTTCTCTAACTGGTCCAACTTGTACATTTTGTTACCTTTAGCCTTCTTAACAAATATTTATTAATAATACTAACATTATAAAAATCATACAGGTGGTGTATTGTGTACGTATTTTAAGACTAATTGGTTAAAGAGTTCAGATTCCACTTGACAGAAAAATTTGAGAGTTACTGTGTATGAATATTTTATTCAAAGAAATATAAAATATCCTTATAATAACAGTTTAAAACATGTTTAATTTATTTAATAATTGTCACCTGATTTAAAAATTTTATCATTTCCCCATATTTTCCTTGAAAATTTTAATGTGCATCAATATTCTTTTTAAAAATATTTTCAGCTTAGTTATTCTTTTAACACCAATCTAATATAATACTATAACATACATAGTCCATAAGACTTGAATCTTGACTCATAAGGAGGACAACATTTTACACGTATATTACTAGACCAAACACGTTTTGGTCTTCGGCTTAACATTTAACAAATGCAGATTATTAATTTTTTTTAATCATTTTTCCTGAAATTTATATTATGTCTTTCAAAAGAATTCTACATATATAATTTTACATGACATACGAGTGTATGACAATCATTTATCAAAGTATGGGAAAATAATCCTTTTTCAACACACACATATGTATATACAGAAGAGTGAGGATCATCACATAATATTAATAATAATTAAAATAAATAAATATAAATTATTTAATTTGTTAATCAATGATTCATGTGTTTTAAAATTTTTGCTTCTTATTCTTCCGTAAATTGATACATAAAAAATAATCAGACTTTTTTCTTCATAGCAAATATAATTTTGTACCGCCGTTGTATTACTCACATATGTATAAGTTATATACAATTATACATACCCAAACAGTCAGATTAATTTGTTTGAATATTTATTTCGTTATAGGATTTATTTCGTTATAGGATGCATTGTTATCTCTCTCTCAAACACACACACATATGTGTGTGTACGTGTGTGTGTCTACAAATATAGAGACAAGCACACTTGCACAAAGAGGAAAAACTTCGTGCTAGGCGCAGTTTGTGAAATGAGCTGTTAATTGATGGTTTTATGGTTAAATAATCTAAATTGAGATAGTGGTAAAATTTCTAATAATATAAATGAATTACTTATGAGTGAAATGTAAAAAGAGGGAATCAAATTGAATATCATTTTATCAATATGGTTATCAATTTTTTCAAACCCGCATACTTTATTATTTTCTAAAATATTTATAAAACAAATTCATGAATTTCATTATGTTTTATTTGATTGTAGGTTGCTACATATAACTTTTTGTAATGTTGCACCGATGATTAAACAGTGCTTCTACTTATTATTACAATACATAAAAATGAAATTATAATGATGTGTACAATTACAATGATGCGTAACAAAATTTGTTATCATGCAACCATATATTCCTTTGCCTAAAATTCGTGTTTTATGTCCATAATAACCTTGTATGTTTCACCCGAAAACATCACTTTAATTATACATAAAGCGATAGTATTACGTGTATATATATACATGCTTATAGTTATCATATGATCTATGTAGTATTAAAATTAAAATCAGTAAAAGCAGTGTCATGGAATGGTGCACATGTGTCTCTATAAAATTCAATGGTCGGCAATTAAACCATTTTTAATTGTCTACAAAGTCAACCTCCAATCACAACTTTGTATTCTTCCACATTTTGTAGTATAGGCTTATTAAATTATTAACTACTTGTATTTCTAAAGATATATTAATTTAATTATTGTAATTTTCAAAAAATTATACGTTTATTTGATTTCTTCGTTACTTCATAAACTAAGTATTCAGAGTAGGTTTTCATCGTTAGCCTTCTGGTCTAATGGTGTGAGGGTGATGTTTAAAGTTTGATATCTTTTAGACCTCAGGTTCAAAATCTAAATCAAAGAAGTTTTCTCATAATGATAGGTTTTCTCCTTGATATTGTTGGGTGAGTCACATCTGAAACGTCAAAATCAGTATGGATGGTTGAAATTCTGTCTCGAGAAAGCTCATTTGGATTTTGGGGTAGTTCCAAATGTAGTTAAAAAATCACAAGTTCCCCATATTAATATTATAGATTTATAAAGAATGATTATGAGTAGATGAGGAAAAAAAATACTGATCATCTGTATAATTAGAGTTACATTGTTCAACTTATAAAATTTTTAATATTTTCAAAAAAATAAATTTTAATATAATTATAAGAATAAAAATTGAAAACCTGATTGGAACGTACTAATGTAACTTTACACATATAAATTTGTTACTTTTTTCACATGCTTTATGATTTCTTTACTATTACACACACCAAGACGCATCTAAAGCATATATGAAAAACATTTTTCTTTGATAATAGTCCGTTTTCTAACGGTATTCATGTACTAAATATATAAAAATCCCACATAAACCTGATATACCTTTTTCTTATACACACCTACACACGTATATTGTTTAGTCATTAATTATCAAGGTCTAATTTTCTTGCATAGATATTTTGTTTCTTATATATTAATAATCCTGCTATAGTTTTATTTTGACTTTCAAGAACATTAAATTGTCAAAATGTTAAAATATTAATCTGCCATTTCCAACTTTAGAAAGTTTTCTGATTTTAGAAACTACAAGCTTGAAAACATTGGAGTTCACATTTAATAGTAGTCTCTTTTATTGGGCAAGTGATAAACATTCAGAAACATAAATAATAATAACATATATAATTATTTATTATTTTAAAAAATTGTTACTATAAAAGAAAATGATGTGCTCATCTCTCTCCTATAACTCTCACACTTGTTCACTTCTCATCTTGCATATCTTCTGAAATTAAAGAACAGCCATGGCTTCTTCTTCCTGTTGCAGCTTCATCTTCTTTACTCTATTGCTTATACAAGTATGCTTCTTTCTACACTCTTTCCTTTAATTTCATGCATCATCTAGTCATAATATTATCGATTATAATTCGTTAAAGGGCAAGAACTTGTAAGAAAAATAGAAGATTTTCATGATCGGATTACCTTCAAAGGGGTTACAGGCAAGAAACCAGTGAAAACTGGATAGAACCTGAGATCTCTACTAGAAGGACTCAAATGCGTACAACTAGTTAACTACAACACCCTTGAAAGTTTTCATGATCATGATCTTGTTTAGAGAATTAGAGACATGAGGAATTATATCAAATTAATGTTTAGATTATTTCTTATAACTTATGATTTAGAGTAAGTTTTTTACACATCTCTATTAAAAGATTTTATGTGAAATATTGTTCAAGACTTGAATTGATTTGATCATTTTGACTGAATCTTTCGATCATAATAGTTTTGCAGTGCTCGTGAAATTGTGGACAAGAACCTAAAAGACGATCACCACGAAGATAATCATATAAATTTATACGGGAATAGTGGTGTTTATGATTTGGATCCGGCTCTAAATGTGTTCTTCCATGTAAACGATTTATATTCGGGCAAAAAAATGCCAATATATTTCGCCGTTAACGATCCTTCAACAACTCCTCGGTTGTTAACACAAGAACAATCCAACTCCATACCATTTTCCTCCAAAAAGCTCGCGTATCTTCTAGAACTAACATCGTTACCCGAGGGTTCACCTCAAGCTTTAGCCATGGAGCAAACACTCAAACAATGTGAGCTTGAGGCAACCCCGGGTGAGACGAGGTTCTGTGCTAGCTCGTTAGAGTCCATGCTGGACTCTACACGCGAGATATTGGGTACGGTCAAACTAAAGGCGTTGACCACCAATATCCGCAATTTGTCAAATACCCTTTTGCAAGGGTACACCTTTTTGAATGAGCCAGTGGAGATTAACGTTTCTGATATGGTGGCATGTCACACCATGGCTTACCCTTATGCTGTTTATTATTGTCATGGTCAAAAGGGGTATAATAGGGTGTTTGAGATTTCTTTAGGGGGTGAAAATGGAAATATAGTGGATGCTATTGCTGTCTGCCACATGGACACTTCCATGTGGGAGAGTGACCACGTGGCGTTTCGTGTGCTTGGAGGCCAGCCTGGCAGCTCGCCAGTGTGTCATTTTCTCCCAGCCGATAACATTGTGTGGATACCGTCGCCATAGATGCATACCCGATTGTAGTATGTGATATATGTTCACCGAAAACATGTTTGTATGTGTGTAATATGTAGGCTAGTACGTAGGTAGTGATTTTATGACCTCTTAAGATGTTTCTTTTTATTGTTTAAGCTTTAAAATATATTTATATAAGATAATATTATGTTGTATATTACAATCTTACAACATGTATGTA
Source organism: Flaveria robusta (assembly GCA_025506415.1). Taxonomy (NCBI): domain Eukaryota; kingdom Viridiplantae; phylum Streptophyta; class Magnoliopsida; order Asterales; family Asteraceae; genus Flaveria; species Flaveria robusta. The sequence goes on along the minus strand of CM046470.1, from coordinate 32,908,896 downwards.
TTAACGTGAGACACAAACCTAAACTAACATATCGCGACTTCTTTAAGTGATACTGGTACGTGAGAAGAACATACAAGTTAATTATCATGTATGTGTTACATATATGCTTACGTTGAAATGGATGATTTTTAATACGAGTCGAAACAGTCAAAGTGCATCATGTTGGCACACTAACATCTCTTTACATTTTACAAACATTTTCTTAAAAGGCCGAAGTTTGTAATTATTTAAAATGTTAAAATTACAATAATCTAGATTGTATCGACCTATAATCTCCTTTATGCGTGAGTAGAAGCTGAGAGCATGTTCTACACGTTGATGTCTTGGTGCATAATTGATTTATTCGTCTCCTTCTTTATTATTAATCTAGATTTAAAATTATTAAAGAAATCCATAAATATAGCTAAGTAGTTAAGAGTTAAATTTTAACCCCTAACAGAAATAATTTCTGTAGATTATCAATCTTCAAATAACTATACGTGCGCTTTCCTCTCGTTATCAAACAATACAGTCATTAGTAATAAATATTTATCAATGTTTAATGACACAATTCAAGTCAAACATGTTTATGAACATTATCTTTCTCTTTCAACCTAGTCATCTATACTTTGGCATAACTGGAATTATTAAAGACCTCAAACATTCATGCATCATTTAGTTAAATAAAAATAATTGATAGAATTTTTACTAGGTATGTTTGTTTTTTTATTTATATAATAGAGGAGCGGTTTGAATTTTAAAGTCAAATAACTTTAATTAGGTAATTTATTAAAATATTTATTACATTCATTTGTAAGGTCTTATCTCTTTTTAAATATAAATCAATAGATGCAATGGCATTATAACACCTTAGTGATATAGAGTTTTAAATATAAATAAACAATAGATTTAAAACTATGAAGATAACGTTTGATAGAACAACCTACACGAAAATTTAAAATTCGAATCAAACTTAATGATCATCCGTTAATTCAAATCTCCCATTTGTTATGAAATTATTTTCTAGTTATGTAATTATTCGGTTTTCTATTGGTTCTAAAGAGTAAAAACCGGATTCATACATTAAAATATTTTAAAAACTCAAAACTACCCGCTATTTATTTAACATATTAACCCTAATTTAGTTATCTCCTTCACAAAAAACTTACACCAATGACTCTCACCGGCGATCAACCTTTAGATGGCCAAACCGACCTTAAACTGTCACTCCAACCACCACAACCGCCACCGCCACCACCACGGGTGGTGGCGGTGCCTGTGCCGCTAAGACAAAACCGTAGGAACCCGAGACAAATCCTAGCACAAGGTAAATCCCCAACCATCCAACCACCATTCCCATGGGCTACAAACCATCGCGCCACGGTTCACAGCCTAAAACACCTAGCCGAAAGTGGCATCACTGTCGTCTCGGGTGATGTCCAATGCAAACGTTGCAACAGACAGTACAAAATTGAGCACAATGTTAAAGATAGATTTTTAGAAATCTCATGTTATGTGAAGGAGAACAAATATAAGTTAAATGATCGCGCCCCCCCTTCGTGGTTGAACCCTATTTTACCGACGTGTCGGTATTGTGGTCAAGAGAATTGTGTGAAGCCGATAATGGCGCGAAACAAGAAGTCGATAAATTGGTTATTTTTGCTTTTGGGGCAGATGCTTGGGTGTTGCACTTTGGCACAATTGAAGTATTTCTGTAAGCACACGAAGAATCATCGAACCGGAGCTAAGGATCGGGTTCTTTTCTTAACGTATTTAGGGTTGTGCAAGCAACTTGAACCCAATGGACCCTTTGATCGTTTATGAGATGTTGATTATTAGTGAGTATTTGATCTATCTTATGGTTTTTTGATACATATTAGTATGTTATCATACTTACTTTTATAGTTTTAGTATCTCTTGATGGTATTAGTATGGGTATGTGATTAATTAAAGTGAAATTGAATCTATTTTTCATTTTGAACATACGCATGATGATAATATAATCGCTATTTTTGGTTTTGTTTATGGTTTATTTTAGTTCCTCAATTATCTTTTTTAGATGTGTTTCCTCTGTTATTTTGAGTATAGAATGAAATAAATGCACTTTCAATTCTCATGCAAAACTGGATCGTAGCTTTTGAGCTATTAATTTTCTTGTTAATTGGTTCAAACCAAAAAAAACTAAAAACAAAGATTACTCTATAATTAAATCCATATGAGTATTTGGTAAAAACCAGTGGGAGATGAAGATGAGAGATTGAAAAAAGGGGGTGTTAATAAAATGCTGTGTTGTCTCCTTGAGTGGTTGATCAATTAATTAACACCAACATGATCCATGTAATTGGAAGATTCAAAGGTTTTTTATTTTTATATCAGTATATGTCCTATATTATAAAAGATGATTATTAATGATTTTAAGTGAAGAAAAGATAATATATTATTGTTTATTCCTATATTTAGAAAAACACTGTTTAACTCTTGTATATTTTTTTAATATTTTTAGAAAATGGTTATGAGTGCAGGAGAGAAAAATAATAATAATAAAGGTATAAAAAAATTATTTAATATAAAAAAATTGAAAAATAATATTTTTTTAATGTAATTATAAAAATACATATGCGAATATTCTTATTCTTTCTAAAGTTATTAATCCTAGTTTGGAGTGTTTTAAATAATGTAGCCTGAACATAACTCATATACTCTATTTATCTAAAAATAGCCATAACAATCAATAAGGGGTTGTCTATTTATAGATGGAACTAGTTAAACGGGTTAATGAATCAATCTACAAATGTTTTTTTTGTTTCTTATTTTAATATTAAACGAGTTAACAGACGGATGTGCTTATTTATAAGGGTTATTAAACAAGTCTGTGTTTCAACAAGTCAATCGTGATATGACTTGTTAATCAAATAGGTTTGAAATGACAACCTAAACTAGTTATTTTTGTTTCATGATTTGTCAAGGATAGTCATCTTAATAAAAACATTATTCCCCACCCTCTGATCAATATATATATATAAGAGTTAAATTCAATTTTACTCTTAAGGTTTGATAAAAATAATTATTTTCCTCTAAAAAATTGAAAACATCAATTTACCTTCAAATGTTTCATAATTATTTCAATTTTAGTCCAAAAGTTTCATCATTGTTTCAACTTAAATCCAAACTAATAAAACTTTTGGACTAAAACTAAAACAACTTATGAAACTTTTGGAGGTAAATTGATGTTTTTAATCTTTTGGATGAAAATGATTATTTTTGTCAAACCTTAGGGAGTAAAATTGAAATTAACTCTATATATAATAAGTATACTTTGAATCCATTCTTTCTCACAGATTCAATCTTATTTGTCCTATGTTTTGTTATTTTTTTCTCTTTGTTTTTATCCGAACGCAATCTGAGATAACCATAACTATGTATATATCTTAGCTAGTTTTATTTTTTTTAGCTTCTGGCTTTTGGACCGGTAGCTAAGTCTTTTCCTTTTGTGAGAACAAGTGCAAAAGGATCCCGAGTTTAATAGCCGGATAAGATAAGAAAACAACTAAATAGAGCAGGCAAAGTATGTAGTCTACTTGCTTAACAAGCTATTCATCATATTCAAATAGGGAGTAGGATACGAAAAACCTTTTTGTATTTGTTATAATAGATTTTAAACTAATATTATAGATAAAGTCCTATATAAAGAAATCATTACTAGGGTATGCAAGTAGATTATAGTTGTTCATCTTATCATGAAATAGTATAAATATTTCACATTTTAAAATTTATTATTAATCATTTTTATAGAATGGTGTGTAAATGAGCTTAGCTGAACCTGTCACAAACCCTAAAGAATTGCTATATTGTTACCCAAAAGCAAATGTTTACAATCTCAAAACATAAACAAGAAGAGCATAACGATTCCGACCACAACAACAAATTAGAACCAGAAACACTAAGACATAGATCTTCAATATGACGATCTACAATATATCATCCAAACCTAAACTCAGACCCTAACAAAGTCTTCAACACGAACAAAAACAAATAACTGTAATAAACGAGCCTGAGAGAGAGTAAGAGACTGTAACTTCAGATGAATATTGCCACATTCAAATGACACAGAAAACAAGACGAATCACAAGATGAAGGCCTAGTGAGTATATGGCAAATCACATGTGCAAAGATGAAGGCTTTATATATAGTCAAAACCTCGTGGATCACTTCAAAGTTCAAAACATACCAGCACCTCCAAGCCCAAATCCATGTCCAAGCCCAACCATTTAATTCAAGCCCAAACATATCATATTGAATAAGGCCCAAGTTAAAGATGGGCTCATTTAGTATGCAAGTTTTCAAGTAACACCTAACAGCTTTACACCGGTCGGGTCGGGTCGGGTCCGATCACCTTGCTAGTTCTGAAAACAAACGGACGAAGCTAATTAGGGTGAAGGATTAGCCCAAGAAACTTGGGGGGAGTTGTTCTGAAGAAAAATGGATCATCAATCTTGTCAAAAATCACACGTATATCAATTGAATTGAATTCATCAAATTTGTTGTTTTTCTTTCTGAATTTCTATTTCATCTGCAATTTATTTTATCTTACGCTGATTCTGCTGTTTGATCGACTGATTGCAGAGGGAAAATCGAAACGATGAAGAATGTGAAGCAGAGGCTGTGATAATTGGGGGTATGGTGTTAGATATACACGCCACTCCTTCCATTCATCCAAACCCTAGAACTACATCTCCAGGTAAGGTATGAATGATCGTAATTTCTACTTTGAGCCTGTTAATTTGCTCTGAATTCTTTATTTTGTTCTTGTATAGTTGTTAATATGAGTTATAATAAGCAAATTTCAGTTTGAAAATGGTGATAAATTGGTGGAAAAGATTCAAGTTCAATCCCTAGATTGGATAGTAGCATACTAGCAGGATTAACCTAATAACTTTTGAATGTGTATGCTTGTAAAGCATATGAATTATGATGTTCAGATGTTGTTCAAGGGGACTATTTCAAAGTGATTATTGACCCATGGGTTGTTTGGGATTAATTAATTTTAAACAGTTTTTCGGCCTATTATGCCTATTATCTACTTGTTGGCTAAAATATGTTGTTTTCGGTAATGAGTTTGAGGTTGCTTATTTTAAACTTAATTGTTGTAAATAGATTATAATTTACAAGTTTAGCCTTGGGAAGGTGAAATAAGTTTTTTTCAGTAAGTTGATTATTGGCTTTTCTTTATAAACATAAGTTGTTTAAATAAGCAATCCTAAACATCCCTTAAATCGAGATACGGGTAGTTAAGATTACATTTATCTCGGCAATAAGTTTTTCTTTCGACTCTTACCTGCTTCTTGAAGTCTGATTATATGATTAGATTCAGAATCATCTTTATCTAAGGACCCCAAATTGTCTATGTCGACTTTATGCTGCAATAATTAGTTCAATTGTGCATCTAAACACCCATAAATGCACTCATTTTGTATTAGTTCTTGTATGTAGGTGCAATATGCAGCAGGTGGTGTAGCAAGGAATATTGCTGAGTGTGTATCAAAACTTGGAACAAAGCCTTACATGATAAGTGCATTAGGATCGGACATGCCAGGTCAGCAATTTCAATAGTATGCACTATTCATAACAATTTCAACTAGTTTACTTAAGCGGGTCAATCGAATTCATGTTTAATCTCTCACGGGTATGAGAAGTTCAAAGTGTTTGACATTGTTAATTTTAACAGGGAATTTGCTGCTGGAGTACTGGAAATCTGCAGGGTTATCTTTAGAAGGTAGACTTGTTTAAGTGCTAATTCATATATTAGAGCTATTAATTTAGAATTTTTTTAAGAAAGAAAATGCCTACAAAGGTTGATATGCATATATGAGCTAATTTTTTTATTTATGTAAGGCATTCGAATGGGCAATGAGATTGAGACTCCAGTTGTATGCATTGTCTTTGATACTGAAGGAGAACCGGCTGCTGGTGTTGCCAGTGTTGAATCACTTGTAAGTAGTTTATAAAACTGTATGGATTTTGCGTGATAACAAATAATTAGAGGTGACAATATTAGTAATCTACTTCTTAATGGACAATATAGGTTATGGACTATGGTTTATCCCTAAGGGTGGAAGGGGTTGAGCTTGGGTTCAAGTTCGGGTTGATTCGGGATCAGAGACTCAATCCAACTCATTTCAACCCATATCCATTACCCACCCTTCCATTTTGCCACCTTTAAACTAACAGTCGTAACTAAGTAATTTTTTTGTTATGTGTCACAGGAACGGTTTCTTACACCTGAATGGATTGTACAATTTAAATCCAATATAGGATCAGCTCCAATTGTGATGGTTGATGCAAACTTAAGTCCACCAGCTCTCAAAACATCTTGTCAGCGTATGTATCCCGTAAAGAAATTAAAACAATAATAAAAAACAAACTTCTATTTTTTCCTTTCAATTTTTGTATCTTCTACATGCAGTGGCAGCGGAGGTTGGCACCCCAGTGTGGTTTGAGCCTGTATCTGTAGCAAAGTCAAAAAGGATTGCTTCCATTGCCAAGTATGTGAGTCCCTTGCTCAAAACTCATGTATTTAAAATTGCAAACCTGAAATATATAACTTTTTAGTTGTGATATCGTATAAACAAAAGGCCATATGTGTAGTTGAATATATAATTTTGCATGAATCTTTCTTGTGTATAAAGAATTGTTCTAGTTAGAGGTGGTAATTTTAACTAACTTATTGTGAAGGAGTTTATTTAGTGTGTGTTCTAAAATCATTAAAGTACCATAAAAGAAACGAGTCAAACCGGGCAAAAGTTGCCCAAAATTCATTTTGATTTCATAAATGATAAAACCTCATAAATCATTTTATTCAGAAAGTTTTATTATTTCAAAATAGTATAGTTTTTGTAATCATATTTGGCTCACTAAATATTGTTAAAAAAGCTCCTATTTTTGGGGCCAAAAGTGGATAGTGTCCACTCGACCATACGATACAAAAAAGTTAACATTATGACTCGTTACTCAACCTGCATGCTTTGCCAACTCTCACATCATTCCATTCATTACAGATAGTTGCATTTGGAGTTGCATTGATGTAATCTAAGCTCAAATGTTGAAGTTTATCTTTCTAACTTCTTATATAATCTTTTATATTCATAAAAAATCCTTACAGGTAACATTTACTTCACCTAATGAAGATGAGCTAATTTCCATGGCGAATTCTCTATCTAACAAACAAAAGTTTTCCCCAATTAGAAAAAATAATAACACCACAATATCATCTCTATTCCAACAACTAAAACCTGCAATATGGGTTTTACTTGAAAGCGGAATCAAAGTGATTGTTCTAACCCTCGGGTCAAAAGGGGTATTATTATGCTCTAAAGGACGTCTCAACTTTCGACATACTGTGCCAAAAAGAAACAACAACTCACACGAGATAGGCAAAAAGCTATACGGAACCATAAGTCAACTCTGCCCGCCTGGCCGGTTTTTCAGCACATTAAGGCTTGAAGAAAGTTCTAGTGTTAGCCCGTGTGTGGTGCATTTGCCTGCTGTACAATTTGCATCGGTTGTGAGATTGACGGGCGCCGGTGATTGTTTGGTTGGTGGGGCAGTTGCTTCCATTTGTGCGGGTTTAGATTTTATGCAAAGTGTTGCAGTTGGGATTGCAGCTGCTAAAGGTGCTGTTGAGGTGGAGACAAATGTACCCACTGGTTATAGTTTGGATCAAATTGCAGGTATGCTTTAGAAGTTTGTTATAATTTTAAAAACCATGTGTAGATGCTTCAATATCGAACCGTTATCAGAATGGGTCAATTCTGGTTATGGTTTATCTCTAATGCGTGTTTTTTCTACTGCAGCTGATGCAAGATCAGTGTACTTGGGTGCAAAGGTTATCTTTAGTGAATCGATGATGTGAACCATTGTCGTCAAGGAATTCCTAAACGTCAAATGAAGCATGTTTTACTAGCGAATTTTGAACATTTGTTTGATCATTAATCAGTTATTACATAAAAGAGAACGTTAGTTTTACTAGCCAATTTTGAACATTTGTTTGATCATTAATCAGTTATTACATAAAAGAGAACGTTATGTAGTGAGATTCAAGTATTCAACCACATATGCTATTCGGATATTTGAAACTTTCTTGAATTTGCCTTGTGAAATCTGTTTTGGGTTGCCGTTAAGTCATTACATGTGTTCTTGCGGATTTAGTTGTAAATTTTTGGGTGTAAGCAAGTCTTCGAGCTCTATGTCTGAAGCTTCAGCTCAGCTTATCGAGCTTTAGTTGGGCTCGGGCTTGTCTCGTATATTATTCATTAATTGTTTAATTATTATTACTATAATTTTTTGAACGCAAATGTATGTTTTTGTTTCGGAGGATTGATGTTATTTTAAATTTGGTCATATCCGTTTCCCAGTCGGAACCCACAATTGAGAAAATATTTTTGTTCAGAGTGAGATTTAAAACATTTTTATATTTACATTTCTTTGATATTTCGTTTTAACCATTTGATTTAAGGATCATTGGTAGTTTAATCATTATATATTATTAATTCTTTACATATCTATAACGTATTTGTACTTATAATTATATATTATCTATGTGTTTCTATCATAATTATATATCTAATAATACTTATGTAATTATACAACTATGCATTATATTTATATAAATAAATAATAGACCTTGAAAAAATGAATGATAAGCAGGGTTGACTTGGTTACACGTTTTAGCAGGGTTGAATCTTGAGTCTGATAGTCTGTAAAACAACTAGCACCGTTAGCCTCGTCATAAGAAGAGGTTCTTCCTGTAGCTTGACTCTTGTGTGAGAATGATTGACCGGTTTTACCGAAAAGATAAGTGCGAGATATAAAACAAGAAAGACATAGTTAATAAAAGAGTGAATGAAGTTCGCATTTAGTATCTTCTGTTATTTATATAGATGTTGTATGATGTATGTATGTTGTCATGGGATGGTCCTTTAAAATATTACTGAATTTATCATGACATCTTGAGGATCTGCATATGCCATTTGTGTGTGCCACATGGGCATTTGTCGATCATGAGTTTCCGACCGATCCTGACTCTTTGTTAGATCCGAATCATGTATTCGGTACTTTACCTCTTCAAACTCGTAAAAGTTTTTGAGCTTAATCAAGCTAAGCAAATGAATCTAGGCCTCAAGCTCATTTACTATATAAGCTTAAATTTAGGCTCGGGCTTATATTTAAACCAAACTCTATTTAAGTTTTAGTCAATCTTATAACTCACCACCTGTTGCATGTGTATACTTCGCCCATCATCTCTTGTACTTAGTGAAGTATTCAGAGAGGGTATCTTTAGTGGGATTCCAAACTTCTTGATTTTCAGTGAAGAAGCCCTCAGCAATTGTGAATTTGGGTGATAATATAATTCATGAATGATTATAGTTCACTCATCGACATTATCAAATCTCACTGTTACTCCATAAAATCCGGTAATAATACTGTAGTATTCACATGCAACCAGCTCATACATCTATACTCCAAACATGGGCTCATAAAAGACGCTCACAAGCTGTTCGATGAAATGCCTAAACGAAATGTATTCACTTGGAATGCCATAATTTCTGCCCATATCAAATCCAATCACTTGGGTCAATCTGAACTTCTGTTTGATGCAGCCCCATGTAAAGATTCAGTGACTTACAACTCGATGTTGTCGGGGTATGCAAACACTGAGGGATATGAACAAAAGGCGATTGATTTGTTTAAAAAGATGCATTCTTTGAGACATGAAGCAGGAGTTGATGAGTTTTCTCTGACCAGAATGTGTAACTTGACAGCAAAGTTAGGGAATTCGTGGTACGCGAAACAGTTGCATTCGTTTATGGTGAAAACTGGGAATGATGTAAGTGGGTTTGCAGTGAGCGCGTTAGTTGATATGTATTCAAAAAGTGGGTGCTTTGATGAAGCTTATAGCGCGTATAATAGCTGCAGTTATGGGTCAGTTGATGTGGTTTCAAAAAATGCCGTCGTGGCTGCGTGTTGCAGAGAAGGAAAACTAGACATGGCTATTAAGCTTTTTGCGTATCAGCCCGAATTGAATGATGTTGTTTCTTGGAATACAATGATCACGGGCTATGCCCAAAACGGGTATGATGAAAAAGCCATTGAATTAGCTCGTTCTATGGAGAAAAAAGGGTTTAGATGGAATGAACACACTTTTACTAGTGTTTTAAACGCGTGTTCATCTTTAAAATGTTTGAAATTGGGGAAAGAACTTCATGCTAGAATCTTGAAAGAGATGATACACTTGAATTTGAATCCTTTCATTAGTAGTGGGATTGTTGATGTTTACTGCAAATGTGGCAACATGAAGTATGCAGAAGCAATCTACTCACAAATGGGAGTCAATAATATGTTTTCCGCCACATCAATGATTGTGGGTTACTCTTCACAACAGAATATGTCACAAGCGCGACGGATATTTGATTCTTTAAAGGTAAAGAATTCAGTTGTTTGGTCTGCAATGTTTTCTGGTTATTTAAACTGCAACTGTTGTGAAACTGTGTTTGAATTATTTCACATTTTCAAACACCAAGAAACATCTGTTCCTGATGATTCAGTTTGGTCCACCTTACTTGGTGCATGTGCGATGCAGGCGATTATAGATCCCGGAAAACAAATTCATGGTTATATATTAAGAATGAAGATCCAACCGAATGTGAAAATAATAAGTTCGTTAATCGACATGTATTCAAAATGTGGAAACATATTATACGCGCAAAGGATATTCAGAAGAGTTGAGGTTAAGGATGCAGTCATCTACAATGTAATGATATCTGGTTTTGCTCACCATGGTTACGAACAACAAGCTTTCAACCTCTTTGATGAAATGGTAAAAGACGGTTTTACTCCTGATAATGTAACTTTCATTGCTATATTGTCAGCTTGTCGTCACTCGGGGTTAGTTAAAACAGGTGAAGATTACTTCAAATCGATGACAGAAAGGTATAACATAACACCTGAACTCGATCATTACGCGTGTATGATTGATCTTTATGGGAGAGCTAATGAATTAAAAGAAGCAATGGAGTTTATGAGAAAGATTCCTATAGAACTAGATGTGGTTATATTGGGGACATTTTTAAGTGCTTGTAAGCTGCACAAGAATCTTGCATTGGCGCGAGAAGTTGAAGATGAACTGTTGAGGATCGGTGGGGAGAGTGGGAACCGGTATGTACAACTGGCGAATGTTTATGCGTCAGAGGGGCGGTGGGGCGATATGGGGAGGATAAGGAAGAAGATGAGAGGGAATGAAGTTGGTAAGATTGCTGGTTGTAGTTGGGTTCATGTTGGGAGTAAAGTTCATAGTTTTACTTCTGGTGATGTGAGTAATTTTGAAAATGAAGGTTTGTATGATGTTTTGGATATTTTGATTATGGAAATGAGCAAAAAAGAAGAGATTCAACTCTGTTTTTGAAGTACAGTATAAGAGTATGAATTATGAGGTTTGAGTTGATTACTAGGGTGGCTGGTATTAACTAGGTTGACAAGAAAATAGTTTTATATATTTTTAAATAAACTCATAGATAATGAGTGTTAAAATATGACTATATGAAATTGATATATACGAAAATCATATGTTTAGGTCTTTTGACGTATTTTTAACTTAAATAGTAATTTGATTAACTTTTTAAAAACAATAATCATTTGACTATAAATGAATTTAAAAGAGTATATAAAAAATACATGACAAAACAATCTACAAAAGATAATGTTGATTTGGTAGATGGTGACTTCATATCGCTCCTATGCCGACACATAGGCAAATGGAGAAGATGACATATGGTGACATCATAATGTTTTTTTAGTTTTAAAAATGTTACTTTATTTGGCTTTATGAAAAGACCACATGTGGTATCGTGATAACTTTTTTTAAGCTCCCAAAAGCACCAATGAAGATTTTATTGTCCATGTGATATTTTTTTTATTTAGTTATAGTTTCATGTAAACAATTGTAACAATCAAATAAATGTGCTTGTAATAACTTAACCATATAGCTATTTATGTAAAAACATCAATCGAAAACGGTCTTTTACGTGATTTAACAAAAACCCAATCATATAGCTATTTATGTAAAAACATTAGTAAAAAATAGTCTTTTACGTGAATTAACTAAATACATGCTATAAACTTGGTAATTATTTAATTAAAAAATAAGTTGATTTTGGTGTTTGTGTTTATTAAATGGGTTGGGCTCTTCGAATCATACAATTTGTTAAAACGACTGTTATAAAATTTCCTAACTCAGATCAAATCAGCCAACCACCCACCACTACCGCCTCCCATCACTATCCTATTGTCATATTACCAATAATCCTACAAGAACAAGAACCATCTTTAAACGAGTGAAATCTACTTCTATCTCTCAACACGATCTCAACCCTAAAGATTTTCGATACAAGTTTCATAACCTTATGGCAATCCTTGCAAACCCGCAAGTTCTTAACAATTCGTACTACTTTTCCATCACATAATCTTGACATCGCGAACGCAAGCGCAAGTTTTTCACTATGTGTAACTACCGCGTTTTCCTTCTCCTCATCTTCAATATCATGTAAAACACTACCAACTACCTCAGGGGCGTACCCGCCTTCAACCTTAAGTCGTAGCATAATCTTTTCAAGACTTGCATACGCCTCGTCTATAACCTTGTTTTGCGCATCACCCGCAACAAAACTATACATGATTTTATCTACTTCAACCATACTCCAACCGGGGCTTTTCGTGATCCGTTGACTATTCATTGACTTTCTCACGCTCGCCACTCTCTTCCATTTCCCAGCAACCGCGTATATGTTTGATAACAGAACGTGGTCACCCGAATCATTAGGGTCGAGTTCGTCTAGCTTCTTTAAAGCAAACTCAGCTAACTCAACGTTACCATGAATGCTACACGCGCCTAAAAGTGTTCGCCAGATAACATCATTTGGTTTAACTGGCATTTGAGTTATGAACTCGCGGGCTTTTTCTAGCTCGCCTGCCCGACCATACAAATCAACCATACAACCGTAGTGTTCAATGGTCGGTTCTATGCCATAGTGATCTTTCATCATGGAAAAGTACCAATCCCCGTGTTTAACCAAACCCGCGTGACTACACGCGTATAGAATAGAAATGAAGGTGATTGCGTCTGGTTTGATCCCCGAATCCTCCATTTGATGAAAGACTTTTAGAGCTTCTTCGCCATACCCTTGCATAGCCAACCCTGCCACCATAGTTGTCCACGAAACTATGGTCTTTTTCCCCGGCATTGTTTCAAAAACTAAACGGGCCATGTTAATGTTCCCACATTTCGCGTATGTATCTAACAGCGCGTTGTTCACAGTATGTATCGATCCAAACCCCGACTTCTCAATATACCCATGTAATATCTTCCCAAACTCAAAAGCGCCCGCTTGTGCACACACCGAAAGAATCCCCGTCAAGCTCACTTCATTAGGCCTCAAACCAAGTCGTTTCGACTCAATGAACAGATCAAACGCCTCATTAAAGCACCCGTTGTGAGACAACCCTACGATCATTGTGCTCCACGAAACACCATCTTTAACAGGCATTTCATCGAAGAACAACTTCTTCGCGAGAAGAACCTCCCCCGCTTTCATATACCCCGCGATCATGACGTTAGTCGAGATCAAATCCTTAACGGGCATTCGTTTATACAACCTCTCCGCACCCTTTACGTCACAACACCTGATATAAGCTGTGATCATAGCATTAAAAGCCACAACATTTGGTTCAGACATTTCGTCGAACACCTTCCGTGCATGATCAATTCGCTCACATTCAGCATACATACTCACGAGTGTTGTCCCAACGAACAAATGGGTATTGAGCCCATATGTTATCGCTAATGAATGGAGTTGAATTCCGGTGTCGAAACATCGTAAATTCGCCGCTGATTTGAGCACAAAAGCGAAAGAAAAGCTATCTGGTTGTAAGTTTGAGCTCCGACGCATGTCGATGAAGGTAGTGAGAGAGTTTTGTGGGTGATCGGAGTCGGAAAACCCTCGTATAACAGTGTTGTACATGAAGGCATTTGGGTTTGAGAAATTGAGGAGAATCGACTGTGCGTAATGGAGGGCGTCGGAGATGAGTATTGTGCAGTGGAGTATTAGGTTTCCGGCGATGAATGTATCGGAATCGATGCCGGATTTGAAGATGTGGGTGTGAATTTGTTTGACGGAGTTAAGGGTCTTGCAGCGTTTCAGTATTGAGAGGCATAATTGCTCGACGGTGGTGCAAGCGACCATCGGTGATGATGTTTTTCGTCGATTTCACCGGTGTGAAAGTTCAGGCGGTGGGTCGCCGGCGGCGATTCATTTCACCTGCAAGAAAGTATCGATTGTTTGAAGATGGTAGATCAAAATGGCTTAAAGTGTGATGTAAATACCTTCTTGGGATATCAATATCCATACAAGACTTGTATACAAAGCCATGAATCCGTTGGATTGAAGCGAAAACAAGTTAATGGGTTTAACCTGAAACTGATTCGAGTTTGTTTAAATTAACCTGAACCCGTGAATTTTATGTTAAGTTAAGATTATGTTATTTTTCGTATTATGTTGGAAATATGTACTTCTAGATCTATTTATTATATTTGGTTATCATATTTCAAAATCTATATGAAAGTGCTTAAAAATATATCTCTAATAAATAAATCGTTTTATTATTTAATCTTCTCGGGTTTCTCGGGTTTTCTTTGTTTTATTTATTTTTATCTTATCATTATGTGTAACAATTCTAGCTTTTCAAATGCCTCTACTTCTAATTATTTTAATTTATTGTCACGTGAAACAATTCTAGTTTTTTAAGATTTTTTTGTTCCGTTTTCTTTCTTCTTCTTTTTATATTATTTGTTTATTTTCTAATTAGAACTAAAAGTAATGTTTTATAAATTTTAAAATCTTCAAAACTAAGTTTTTATTTTTTTTTATTCAACACATATAATACACAAGTTTTTAACATAATTTTTTAGTATCTTTAAATGTTAATATTTTCTTAACTTAATGATTTGATGATGAGATTGATATGTTTAATGACATTTTATTTTATTTTATTATAATAATAAAGTAAAACCTTAAAGTGAAACATTACATGAAAATGCTAAAAAGTACAAATCAAAAGTATAGTGAATCTTTAACATGTAAAATGTTACTAGCTTAAAATCTAAATTAAATGTCACTATTGTTCAAGTCCACTGTTTTTATTAAATAGAAATAAAGTAATAAATAATAAAATGAAAATAACACATAATTACTAGTACACAAGGGCGGACCTAGGTACAAATGAGGGGGGAGCCGCCCCCGTAAATTTTTTTCTTAAATATTCTATGTATTTGAAAATCCCGAGTGTCTCCCCCGAAGTTATGCAACATTTTCGTTTTTGTCCCTCGTAAAAATATTTACTAGATACGTCATTGCTAATACAATGTTTTTTTTCACCTTAAAACTCAAACGCCTATCATTGTGATAATTATATCACTGGTGCACTATTTTGTTCACAAACAATAATAGTTTGTTATTGGTTAAAAAACATTTACAAATAAAATATAAATGATTAAATTATTATGCGAGCTAATTACTCATATTAAACCAAATGGAAATGAACATTTAAATTTATGCAATGGCGGGGTGTATGTTTAAAGTTATTATATAAAATATATATTACAATATGGATAATTTTGAATAAAAATGATAAAGTTGAAGTAAAGAATATGTTTGATAGGATGTAAAAATATTTCTTCTTTTGTCCTTTTATTTCCATTGATGGGTCTAGTCCATACCTCAACTGTTAAACATGACACTTCAACACACTTCATCCGTTTATTTCTTTCAAATTTTCAAACAAGGGGATTGATCATCATTTTCAACTTAAAACAATAATAAACATCTCTACTTTCTAAGGACAAACAATATCAAGCAATTTTTATTTCACTATTTCATAAGACATTAAGGGTTATAACATGCATAACATGCACATACTTATAACTTATCAAACAAAGTTATAGTTTTTAAAACAACAAAGTTAAAACCTTAGTAATGTTGATCAATAATCATCAAACAAATATCTTGAAAATCAAAATTTTACTAAATAAAAAACAAAGTTGGATAGTTAAATAAACACATGAGTTAATCAAATTCACGAACATATTTTACAACGTAAAGCATGATAACGAAGAAGTGAGAAAATCATAGGATGCTGTTGAATTCAAAGTCATGGACTTAGACGAAGGAGGTTTGGCTCGAGATTTTGACAAATTGCTTACGAATCTTTTGACAACTAAGAAGTCTTCATATACATTTTACGAATCCTATAACTTAAATGAGCGTCCATTTTAAGTTTGAACTTTTCTATCTCCTCACATTTGAATATCTTTGTATGAATATCAAGGAGGAGACAAGGTAAAGCATTAGTAAGTATTTGTTTATAACTTTCAAACAAAAATAACCATAGCATTCAATTAAAATTTTAGGAGCTATAAGTTTAAGGTTAATGTTTACGGTTTAAGATATATACTTACAAGAACAATATAAACAGTTACACATATAATTTTAAAATGATATATAAGATAATTTTGTAATCATCTCTCTTTCTTTCTCGTGCTACAATTAAGCGATTATCTTTCATTCACTAATGCATACATTTACACAATTCCTAGGGCATGTAACATACTCTCGTGGACTATAACACACATATTTAAAACTTTATTGTTAGCACTCAAATTGAACATCACCAAAATTAGAAGGGTGTAAACATTTGTCTTCAATGATTGACACAAATTTCAAAGTTTGAAATCGAGTCCCTCACATTTTGACCGATCACTTTCACTTTATTCCCTGAATCATCATCACCAAAATCAATCTTTTCAGGCTATTTTAACCCTCTCCATTGATGATGATTTCAACCTCCAGATACTATTGCAGTAACTTATAAGCAGATTGTAGTCCAATCATTCTTTCCTTCACTCGAAGGCCAAAGATTTTTGGTGTTCTTTAAGGTAATCAACTAAAACCCTTTTCTAGGGTTTAGTATTTCTACTTCTGGATTGTATATCTACATTCACTTTCTCGAACCCACTTTTGTATTTCTTTGAATCTTTCAATTTGCTCATGGTTTTTGATGATTGTTGCTTCGTTTGGGGATTTTGGGTGCTTGTAATCTGAACTGCATTCTTGATTTCTGTATAATTCAATAGTTCATGATGGATTCGTTATTGTGTAAGTTTGATCAATTTTGAGTTTGTAGATTCATGTTAAGCTGCTTTTAAGTTCGTTATTCTTCATATGATCAAGCTACATTTTGTTTAATTGAACAGTAGTTCTAAAATTAGGGTAACTTGTGTCTTTTGGTATCTAAATTATTAGAAATAGATATGAATTTGAGTAGAGTGCGGGTCTTGTGGTAATGGGTAAGGTTGGTGTTTTGTGACTTTGAGAAGTTATACGTTTAATCTTATTATATTTTTTAGATATAAATTTGAGTAGGTGAAATAAAACCTAATAACTTTTTGGAATCAAATTCCTAATTTTGTTTCTAAAATAATGAAAGTTGTTTGAAATTGAAGTTTAAATATCTTTATTAAAGACAAAAACATGATGACAAAAGTTAAAATTAATTTCCTAATTTGGGATTATGAGATTATCACATTTAACTCTTGTTTTTCTTCTTGTTAGTTGTCCTTATTATTGTGTATCTTTGTATACAGATTCCTTGGTTTGACCATGATGTTGCTCAGTTATTGTTTTTAAGATGAATAGATCATATTGCCATGTTGTCTCATTATAACAAAAATATTATAATTAATGGTGTCATGTTTCAGTTCTTAATTATCATTTTAATGATGTGATGTTGATATTAAATTATTAATCAATCTTTGAATAAATAAAGCATGATTAGAATTATTATGATTCATGTCATGCTCTTTAAGTTTCTAAACCTTAGTTTTTGAGTCTCTTATGTTTATGACAGTTGATACTGCAGGTTTAGGTGAACCAGTGAATCATGTTTTCGAGTTTCACACCTTTTAGAGGCATGAAATCAAAAATTGTTCCTTATTATATGAACGGAAATCCATCGAGCCTTTTTTGCATATTGCCTAGAGATGATTCTTCGCGGTTTTACCCTCCTGGAACCGCCCCTGTTTACCTTAATGTGTATGACATCTCTACTATCAACACTTGCATATCTTGGACGGGCCTTGGTGCATTTCACACTGGTTTGGAAGGTCAGTTAATTGATTTTAGTGAACTTTCATTTGTTATGTTGGTTTTTCTATATTTAGGGGAAACGGCACAAAGTAGAAATGAACTTTTTTTCTAATTTGAGCGACCAACTTTAGGTCGAGCTTAAACTTCAAACCATCTTACTCTTTGTTACCAATTTTCACATCCAACTTTAAGTTGCGCGTTAAATGCGGTTGCTTGATAAATTTGGTATTGAATTGTAAGTTGGTTTCTGTCATGCACCTAATTTAAAGTTGGTTGTTAAAACCGAAAAAAAAAAGTGTAAAGTTAGGTTTTATTTCCTGTGGTTTTCCTTTTTCTTATTCCCATAAAGATTACATAAAAAAATAAAAACTTTTTTTTTCTGATTGTTTCTTGTGATTGATTCCAGTTCATGGTGTGGAATATGGTTTTGGATGTCATCAAGATTCAGAAAGTGGTGTCTTTGAAATTGAGCCTCGAAAATGCCCGGGGTTCAAGTTTAGGGAGTCGATTTTAATGGGCACCACAAAGTTAACCCCAAACCAAGTTCAAAGATTCATTGAGCTACAATCTAATAACTACTATGGTAACACATACCATTTATTTGGGAAGAATTGCAATCATTTTTGTGATGATATGTGTTACAAGTTAACAGGGAACCAAATTCCCAAATGGGTCAACCGGCTAGCCAAAATAGGTACTTAATCATC
Source organism: Flaveria robusta (assembly GCA_025506415.1). Taxonomy (NCBI): domain Eukaryota; kingdom Viridiplantae; phylum Streptophyta; class Magnoliopsida; order Asterales; family Asteraceae; genus Flaveria; species Flaveria robusta. The sequence goes on along the minus strand of CM046470.1, from coordinate 32,889,962 downwards.
CCCATTTTTTGGTTGCTTTGGTCATCGATGTCAACATCAACCTGTTTACATATGAATGGGTTGATTTGGGTTCAGTGTGGTCCATTTTGACGCGTACTAAAATGACCCATTTCAACTCAGACTGTTTTCACTGGTTACCCGATGCACTCATCATCCCACATTGACTTTTGGTTATGTGATTTTTAGGTTCATGTTGTCGTTGCATTCTCCCGAATGCCATCAAGGGCTCTGCTGTCAAAAATGCATCTAACTCTCAAGACTGTGAAAAGAAGAATTTAAGAAGCTCATTTAGTTGTTTCACATCATTTTCGACACATAATAAACTGAGGAAAGTGTCAATATCCTCATTGTATAAACATTCACTCTACAAAGGATGTCTACCCCCGTGGGAACTGGAAGCAGACACGCAAAGACTTTGTAACGATGAGTAAAGTGGATTTATCGTTCTTGATGTGTTCATAATGAGCGGTTTTATTTAATGGTTTGCGGTTGAAGTTTGAAGATTTTGAACAATTGATATGCTGAAGAGGTTGAAGATTTTGATCATTGTGTTCAATGGTTTTCTCAAATGGGAATGAATGTAAAAAGCTTTTATTGGCATCTTTAATGGTTGAAGTTGTACAAAGAGTTTGGATGCTTTATTGTTTGTATAAGCTTTTTGACTGATTTAATCTCTCTTTTTGTCTTTTGCAAATGGGTAAAGCAATATTAAATGTGAAAGATCAATTTGGGTTATTTTATACTAAAATGGGTCAAATAAAATAATTTAGCTAAAAAGTGAATGGTTCATACATGACCCACGTGTTGGGTTTTTTTTTGATGAACTCCTCTCTTTTTGTCTTTTGCAAATGGGTTAAGGGCAACTTTTAAACAGATATGTTGAATTATTAAAAGTTTTAAACTATTGAATGTTAAATTCGTAAAATGTTTGAATAATTAAGAGTTGGTATATTTTTTAATTATTCAAAGATAAATTTCTGATTAATTCGGATAAAATGTCTTAACCATTCAGACTTGATATAATGATTAATCATTCAGAGGCAAAAGCGTTGAACCCAAGGGCGGAAATATATATAATTGAGGGGTAGCCTCCGCTACCCCTCAACTTGTTACGGGTAGTGTAAAAAAAATTTTACGGTTTTATGTAAAAGGAAAGTTTCGGTTTTACGTTATCCCTAAAAAAAAATTTAAATTCAACACTTCACAAAAAGTTTTAAATTTTATAACTAAAAGTCTAATAATTATAAAAAAACAATACATTATATAATAACATAAATAACCATTACCTATTACCCATTACCCATTACCAAATAAAATAAAAACTCAAAATACCCATTACCCAACCCAATACAATAATAAGCCCAAATATAAAAATTATATATATACTAATTATTTGTATGCATTATAAGTTGTATCATATGCTTTATGGGATGTACCCACTTTTTTTTTAATCTTTAACCTTTTTATTTTAACCCAATACTTTTACATATTTTATAATTTAGCCTCAATATATTTTACCTTTCAACTTTGGTCCTCTTTACTTTTCAAATTTTACAAATTTCCCGTTATACGTTTCGCTCTAAATTTTACGAGTTAATACGCCGAACGTGTGTGTGTTGTTCAACGGTTTTTCACTTATTTTTCTCAGTTTAACGGTCACGTCATAACGCGCTGGTCCTAGATCAATTTACTTATTGTTTTATTTTTTTTGCTTGCGTAAGTGTATGGATCAATGTTTTTACGCCTACTTTTTATTTGATTTATTTTTTTTCGTTTTATTGGTATCTTCAATGTTGGTGGGCATTGGCGGTGGTGTGCCATTAATATTATTTAGTATGGTTTTACGCCTCCCTTTGCAACGCAAGTAAGCTTAATACTAGTATATAACATAACAAAACAATATCCTTTTTTCAATGGTCATACACATTTTATTTATTTCTTTATGCAAAAAAAAAAGGAAAATAAAGAAAGAAAATGAAATAATTGACTTTCTTGTTAGAAAACCTTGAAAATTTGTATCGAAATATTAGGAATGTTGTTAGAATGATGAGAGTATGGTTCAAATTCAAACTTATATAAAAATTTATTAAAACTCAATTTTGAAAGTAAATTATAATAAAATAAAAATAGATGACATAAAGAATGTATGAATGTACTATAAATGCTCTTATATGGTTATTTGTTTATCACGGACATTTTATGTTTAATTTAATGATTTTAGTTATTATTTGAACTTGAAATTTTGAGAACATGAATCGTTTTGCTGTGAAAAGAAAGTATTAAAAGATGAAACGTGTACGAAACATTATAAAATGTAAGTTTTTTTTATTTCTTTTGGTATTTTATTTTTGTTAATAATTTAATGCATTTTAATTACGTGTATTCCGACCCGATCCGACTCGACTCAATCGAACAAACCAAAATTTTATTTTTGTTTCGTTAGAAGCTAGATATAAAAATAGTGACCCTGTAGGAAATAATTCCCGGTTCCGCCACTACGTATACGGTAAAAAAAAAATTTACGTTACCCCTGAATTTATCTTCTAGATCCGCCACTGGTTGAACCATTCAGACATCTGCTCATGTCACAAACACTCTGAACTATTAAGTGCTTAACCATTCAGACATCTGAATGAAGTTGAAACAAATAGCCCCTTAGTTATATAGAACGGATCAATTTGGGTTATATACGTATGAAACGGTCTAAATTTGAGTTATAGACTGAACCCTGCTCATTCTTTTTGTGTAGTGAGCAAAGTTGTGAATGATGTGGGATAAAATGTTGTATCAGATACTATATCAATAAGACTATTTAAAGTTTGGTTGCCTATGTGCCTATGTAGGCTATGATCATGGTAGTGATCTTATTGATAGTGATCTTATTGAGTGAATATCAATTACATGTTACATGTCTTTAAGAAGAGAATTTATAAAAAAAAAATAAAGATATATACTTTTGTTATACGTGTTTAAAGAAAATAATATAGAAAAACCTTACATAAAATTAATTGTTTATAACTTTTATGATGGATAAACTAAAAGAAAATGCATAGTGTTTGCTAGAAATGAATAAAGAAGTCATGAAAGTTATCTTGCATTGCAAGAAAGACATACGGAGACGTGGTTGGCTTTAAAAAGATAGAGCACCCATTTGCAATTTACTCAAAGTTTAGGGTCTGTTTTGTGATTATCCCACACTAGGTTAGCCGTGCATTTCTCTTTCTACTTGCCCTCCGAACCAGTCCTTTATCTTTAGTAATATCCAAATTTGGCCCCCGTAATTTTAGATCCATCCATATAACTATTTGGTACATTCCAATTTCCACCTTTCTTTTTTCACAATTCATATGAAATAAAGGAAATAATCATCCACACTTACCTTCCACAACAAATCATTAGTTCCTCAACATGTTTAATCTTCTTGTTTTGTTATCTCGACGTCACATATTGCGCTAGGGTTCATCCTGTGGTGCACCCAGTACAAACCCAACTACGATCCGGTACCCTGAGCCCTGATGTTATTTCAAAGGCATGTGAACCTTCTTCTAAGAAGGCATTTTGCATTTCAATCCTTAAACCCCAAAACAATGGTGATGTGAACAACTTGAAACAAACCATGTTTGTTTCAATCATGGCGGCATCCACTGAGGCAGTGGCCAAGTCAGAGTTGATAAGGGTTGCACGATGAAGAGAAGAGAACAAGGAGGTGATGGAGGATGGAATAGAAGAGGAGACGTTGGACAGATTGTTGCATGAGCTACACAAGCATTGTCGAAATGCTGGCAAGTGCCAACAGTGCGCTAATGACCAGGTCGGCTCTAGATGTACTGGTTAATTTAAAGGCGGCATTAACGACGGCGGAGACATATGAGAAAAGTATTGCTGGAGGGAGGAAGAGTCTTCAGCTATTAAAAGTGGCTAAAAAGAACGAAAATGTGAAGAAGTTGTGCTCAAATGTTTTGAGCGTATGTGACGTGTATGCCAAGTAACATTAGGTTTAGTTATTTGGTAAAACAGTTACAATCTGTAAATATTGTATTCAAATTTTGAGGTTTTCGAGGAATTGATTACTAGCCAAGGATTTTATCTTGCTTGATGCATAAGTAGCTAGCTTAATATTTTGACCATTTATTTATAAACAAATTAATTCTAATTATTTTACAATTTGTTAAATTAGGTTTTTTATATTTATTATATTAATTATTAACCAGCGTTTTAAGTTAATTATAATTTCTAATCAATTTATTTTTTTATTTATTATGTAATAATTTTAAACATTAAAATTATTATTTTTATTTAAAAATAAAGAGAAACGTAGAGAAGTTCATTTCATTGGTTGAGTTGTGTACATGAGAGAGGAACACATACATAAAAACTATGTTTTTACTTCGATGATAATTTAAAACAAAATGTTTCATGTATATTTTGGTATTGTTTGTAAGAATATTAAAAAAAAAACATCACATGTCACGTGATAAAATTTAACATGATATTGAAATCTTATTGAAATCCTTCAAGAGTTCAAGGCACACAACACAATACGAAAACAATCAAAATTTTTATTATCATATCTTATTCATTTGAAAAACATATAATATTAAAATTATTATTATCAAATCTTATTCATTTGAAAAACATATAATATTTAGATTAACATGTTTAACCTGTTTAATGAAATTCCAACTCATTTAACTCAATTATTATAACCCAACAACCCAATTAAAACATTTGTAACATAATTACTAATCCTTAACCTATCAACTAACAAATATAGATAAATGGATTAAACGTTTGTTTTCAATCTATATGATTAATGGCATGCCTTGACGCAACTGATAAGATTATTGTTTTGTGATTTAGAGGTAATTTGTTCAAACCAAGGAAACAATATCTTATATAAAGTGAGATCGTAAACCAATCCATTTTCACTATGAACCCTACATGAAATGAAAGCTAATTCAAGTATCGAACTACACATTAATTTATAAAATACTCACACACATTCTCTCTTCTTCACCTGACTTTCAGCTCAAGTCTCTCAGACTTTAAACCTTCATTCCGCGTTTTTACAGCTGTTTACTGTCTACAAACCTTCATCTCATCTCCTTCAATGGCTGTTTCTAGAGAGAGAAACAAGTAAACATAATAACATATTAACATTGCTTTTATTGCTTTCTACATTTTTCCATCTCCTATTAATTCATTATACTATGCGTGCAAGCTAAAGACATACCCTTTGCATTTGTATCATCATCTTAAATTCTTAATACCCATAACCGTCTCATCGTCATCAATCCCATAATTTCCCTAGTGGGTTTTCGAATTCTTGATCGATTTCACTAGTTCATCGAATAATTCACAAGAAATCAAGAAACTGCTGCTCGGATTGTGGTGATATTTGCAGGTGTTTTCTAGTGTTTGATTGTTGCAGCCCAACTGTTTGTGCTATTGTCTAGCTGAAAACTGCAGTTTGTTAGTTATTATTAGTTCGTGTTATCGAAATCTTTTAACTTTGGATCAAAAGAAAGAAATGGGAGCCAATGTCAGCAAGAAATCTGCTGCTGCTGCTGCTGTTGCGACTATTTCGAGTTCACCATCAATCGTTTTGAAAGACACACGACAGATCATTACAGAACTCGATGCGTATGAAGCAGCCTGCAGATCAGACGCTGATCTGCAGTCATTCGATACTACTCTACACGCGCGTGCCAACAATGTGATCAGTACTTTGGCAGTGGGAGTTGAAGTTCGCGCTTTATCTTTCAATACTTTGAAAGAAGTTACAGAATGTTTGTTGGAGATGAATCAAGAAGTTGTGAAAGCTATCTTGCATTGCAAGAAAGACATATGGAAGAATCAAGAATTGTTTGAATTGGTGGAAGGGTACTTTGAGAATAGCCTGCAGACAGTAGATTTCTGCGCGGCGTTGGATAGATGTTTGAAGCGTGTTCGAGGTAGCCAGTTGTTGATTCTTGTAGCTTTACAGCATTTTGATGATGATGAAGGTGTTGAGGAAAACAGATATGAAAAAGCTCTTGAAGATTTGAAGAGTTTTAAAGATGCGGGTGACCCGTTTACTGAAGAATTCTTTAAAATTCTCCATTCGGTTTATAGACAGCAAACGGTGATGCTTGAGAAGTTGCAAGTCAAGAAGAAGAAACTGGATAAGAAAATGAAGTCTATTCAAACATGGAGGAAGGTGTCATCGGTTATATTTGTTGCTACTTTTGCGGTGGTGTTGATATGTTCTGTGGTGGTGGCAGCGATTGCAGCACCACCGGTAGTGGCTGCTGTTGCAGCAGCCACCACCATCCCTTTGGGGTCAGCAGGGAAGTGGATCAACTCCCTTTTTATTAACTATGAAAACTCGATTAGAGGACAAAAGGAGATCATTAGCTCAATGCAGGTGGGGGGTTTTGTGGCAATTAGGGATCTTGATTTGATTAGGGTTCTTATTGATAAACTGCAAATGGATATCGAGGAGTTGATGAAAAATGTTGATCGTGTACTTGAAGGAGATGAAATGTTGAAAGTTGCAATTGATGAGATTAAGATGAAGTTGAATTTGTTTATGAAAAATGTCGATGCTTTAGGGATGCAGGCGGATAAGTGTAGTCGTGAGGTCATGCGGGCTAGGACCGTCGTCTTGCAAAGGATCATCAAACCGCCACACGATCAATGAAAGTTTTTGGCTTTGTGTTGAAATTGTTTCTCTTAATATAAGTATGTTCATTCATATGTTCATTTGCTTTTCTTGTTGTTAGAGGTGTTCATCGAATCGAATCGAGTCGAATTCGAGTTAATCGAATCGAATAAGTCGAATTTTGAAATTTTCAAACTGGATTCGAATTCGAATCGAATCGAATTCGAAACTTTCAAACAGGATTCAAATTCGATTCGTATTCGAAAAAAGTTCGAATTCGAATCAAATTTAAATTTATTCGATTCGTATTTAATAAAAAAATGTTTAATCAAATAGCATTTTCAAAATTCATTCGACAAATTCAATTTCAAATGCTCAAAATATATAAACAAGCATAACATATGAAATATCACAAGTTTTAAATAAGTCAAAAGGTATCAATTAAGCTTTAACATTTTAGATTATATATTTTTAAAATTTTTAATTCTTAATTTCTTTTATGTATATTCCTAAATTAATATACAAAATAAATAAATGTATGTGTGTGTATTTGAAATTCGAATTTCGAATTGAATCGAATCGAAAATCACGAATTCGTAATTCGATTCGAATTCGATAATTAGACCTCGAATCGAATCGAATTTCGAATTAGTGATTTTCGACTCGACTTGAATCGAATTTCGAGTTATTCGAATCTGATTCGAATATTGAGCACCCCTACTTGTTGTTGTTATTGTTATTTTTTAATAAAACTATTTAAAATGTTGGTTTGTTAATTGTTTAAGCAATCATAATGAGAGCATTTACTATCTTCTTCCTTTTCAAATTTTCTTTAAGGTTTTAACCAATACAATGTTTGACTATTGAAACAATAAGGTGATATAAAAAGATGTTACTTTAATTGAGTATTGGGTTAAAGGGGTATGCCACCTTCACTGATTTCATCTAGTTTGATGTAGTTCTCTCAAAGATTGAATTCTAGCAACTTTAACCGGCCTACACTAAACCGTCTCAGACACATCACATAAGATGTAATTCTAGCTCACACAACCAAACTTTCTCCTTGAGAGTAGTGATGTTCACGGTCTTGTTCAAATGGTTTTGAAAAAAATTATGGGCTAAACCGCTAATTATGATTCGAAAAATATCAAACCAAACCATCCGGGTAGTGAGACCACCAGGTTTTAACGATAACAGTTTGAACTGGATTCTTCATATTTATTTTCGAAATCGTTAATTTGTATTAAAAAATCTAAAATGATAAAGATTATTCATGATTGTTATACATATACATAATTGTGTATTTAAAAAATGAAAAAAAATAAACAAATAAAAGAGTCTTAACGGCCGGCTTAGTTTGCATGGTTGATTCCAAGTTCAAAGGTTGGATCGGTAAACCACCAAACCGCACCATGAACCAAACTATATAAATCTTAAACTGACCAATTTAGCCGATTTGCTTTGGTGTAGGCGGTTTAGTCGGTTTCTAACAGTTCACAAACACCCTTACTTAACCATAGTCACTTCTCACACTCCCAAGCCTGACACCAACTCGACCAAACGCTGGCTGCTGGAGACAATTTGATTTTATTACTTTGCAAGTTCTTAGCTTTTGTAGTCTATAGAACAAAAATGCAAACTATTTTGCAACTTTCACTTCCAAATGGTTATGGCGAGTCACCAAATTTACCATCTATGTTACAATATAAAGAGGAACCACAACCGAATATTATACAAATAGATGCTTCACAAACGAACTTAAGTATAGTACTCGATTATCTTGTTAAATAAAACACTAACCTAAGCAAGTTGCAGGGATTCTTCACGTTTTATTTCGAATACCTTCTTAAGAACATCTTCAACAGCCTACACAAAGTCCAATTTGAATGAACGAAAATCAGGAGATCTACAGACGCTATATGTTCTTGGATATCAACAAATTTGAAATTAAAGCTCCTAATAAGAATTACCTTGTCAGGAGTAGACGCACCAGATGTGACACCAATTGTCACATGGCCCTTTGGTAGCCAGTTTTCTTTTTCAACCAACTCGCCATGCTGTAAGAAGTTAGACATTTAGAATGTAAGTAAATGAAAAATAAATAGTACAAGTGCAATTTAATTGTATAGTTACAAGTGTTGTTACCATTGTCTTATAGGCTATACGGTTTCCAGGACCCACTCTCTCTACACAATCGATCCAATAAGATGGAATACCACGCTCTTCTGGAATCTCTTGTAGATGTGAAGTATTGCTTGAGTTCCATCCACCGACTACTAACATAAGATCCATTTTTTCATCCACTAGTTTATACATAGCATCTTGTCGTTCCTATAAAATGAAATAATATTTAAAATAAAGCTCATAGTGGTGGCAAATTCAAATTCTGGTTACATTTCAGCATTAGTTTCATATATATCCTGTTAAAAGTTAAAAATTTTCATATTTACCATTTCGAAGCACTAGAACTGTCATTCAGTTGCTTCAAACTGTGTTTCATTGAATAAATGAATAGGAAAACATTACTATTTAATTGTGCGTAATGTTCTCTTCACAGTTCAGTAAAACACTCTTTTAAGTAACCGTTTTTATCTTATTTACTAAGAAATGGGTAAGTATGATATTATTAGTTTTTTAGAAGGGTAAATATGATATTATGAAATTTAGAAGGATGCATATGAAATCATTAACTTTTAGAGGACATATATTGATGGATCAAGAAAAATAGCTACAAAGGAACAGGGTCAATAGTTTGCCTAAAGTGTATTGTTAACTCACACAACCTATTAAATCACAGTATTAAAGGAAGTTAAGTACTTCAAATAATAATGTATATATTTTTTTTTCAGGCTAATGCAATCTAATCAACACCAAAAATTAGTTGCTTACCCATTACCTGCCCCGCCCGCCCGCCAGTTTCACAGAGAAACACTTACTTGAGTAGCATCACAGATAGTGTTGAAACTTATGAAGTGTTCAGTGGCATTTTCTACACCATATTTACTCATCATGGTCCTCTCTACTAATTTCCCTGCAAAGATTTAAAAAAATAAAAAAAATAAAAAAATAAAAAAATAAGCATAAGATGTTGAAACTTCTAGACAATTATTGTGATAAATTAGAGAAAGTGATACCAACCAATTTCCTCTGTTTCTCCCTTTAGCATTGTAGTTTGGTTTGCTACACCAGTTTTGACTAGATCAGTGTCTGGATCAAAATCCTTGGAAACTGCAAATTTAAATTTCTGCAAGTATACAAAATTTAGAAGTCCGTATATCTCTAAAATATAAATAAGAAATCAGTATTAAATAGGTTTAACCGTTTAAAAGAGTATATACCTCCAGAAAAGCCTCTTTAGTTGAGCTAGATCCGTTAAGTTTACCACCAAGGATGTAATCACACACATATGCTGCCTGAGTAACAGAGAAAAGAAAGCCCTTTAATATCAAATGTAAGATGGTCGATAACATGGTTTTCCTTTTCTAAGACGTTGCTGTCTGAAATCTCAAACCACCTCTAAATTATGCAGGGAGGGGCGCCTCTGAAAGTAGAATGATTTTGAATTTTTTGTTTTCGATGCTAAAAAAACGCTTTGCATGCTTATTGGTCTGTTTTTTTCTCTTCAAATATATTACACTTTGCATATATATGAAAAACAAACTTGCCTTAATAATTCTTAAAATAAACTTGCCGAAAGGGGGGATTTCATAAACCCCCCTATAAACATGCAAAATATCATGTATGCTCAAATAACAAGTTTCCAAATGTATGGTGCTATTGAAGCATAATTTGAGTATGTATGATATTATGCAAGTCTGGATAGGTATATAAGATTGCCCCAAAATAAATTGTCATAAAATGAGAAATCCACACAAAGTACAAAAATAACCTCAATGTTCAGTACATCCTAAAGAGCAGATGACTGCAATCGCTTTGATGATCAAGCAGAAAAAGTAGGATAATAGAAGGAAAAACAGAAGAAGTGAACATTAATAAACATACCTCATCCATATTCTTAACAATGACATATTTTCCTGCAAAAGATGCTGTTGCTACAGTTTCCTCATGAGAATATTTACCATGAATTATAGAAGTATAAGCCCCCTTTTTATGCTTCTCAACAGAATTCCACACCTTGTGTCCCAAACAGAAAGTAAATAATAAGACGAGAACATTACATAAGATGATAGTAACTATATGAAGAAGAAGAAAAGGAGATACCTTAGATACCCAAGGGCACGTTGTATCAACTATTTGAACTTGTTTATTACTCAAAGTCAACATCTCATTTACTGCAGCTCCAAAAGCAGGCAAAATTACAACATCGCCCTCATTAACAACATCAAATTGTTTCTCTCCTTTCTCAACAGGAATGTCCATAATCGCCATCTCATCTAGCCTCTACATTACAGAAGTCAAGTTTCACTAGATTTGACACAATAGATCGATGCAAAGGGAATTCTAAAGATGATCACACGAATCACATTAAATTTTAGGAAAGGAAGAATGATGTGTGGATAGAACTCAAAAGCAACTATTACTTCACGTCAAACAATTTCTGCAGGACATATCAATTATGATGCTAAAATAAAATAAAATTTACAAACAAGTATTGACCTTATGATTGAGTTTTACAGATATATAAAAAGGATGTGGTATGAATTTTGGCGATGAAGATAAAGTCGAACATAAATATTAGCTATACTCATGAACTAGTATTAAGAGTAATCTCATGTGATGGCAGCTGCATATTGAAGAAAGTTACCATTCAGTATAGATAAAACAAACATGTAATAAGCTAATATACAAGTTCATAAACCAACCAAACAAGTGAGTGCAATAAGCAATGAAAAGATTAAAGAAAAGAAAAGGGAAAGTTCAGAGGTGTTTGACATATAAACATCCACTGAAATGTGTTCAAATGAAATGATTCATGAATCAACTGAATACATGACCTAACATGTGCTCTAATCAGTGATCATCAGTATAAAAAAGTACATGTAAGTTATTATATTTCAGTTACTAAAATGCTAATGTAAATAATTAATAATAAATAAACGACAAAAATAGGTATTGTTCATCAGAGTTGTAAATTCATATATATAGTTAGTTAAATTAATTAATTAATAAACAGAAGATAATCAGCTTAATCAAATAAGCTTATGCCACTCTATAAGTAAATTTGTAACTTTGAATCCACCTGGGATAATCAGTTTAGATTAAGCAATCTCAAACAAGCAAAACTACTTATCTTGTAGAAAAGCAATAAGCAGATTCCCATAATACCTTATTAACAGTAGGATTGTGAATAATTTCATTTGTGATCCAAATCTTCTCATCAGGGAACTGTTTCCTTGCTTCATAAGCAATCTGAACCGCACGCTCGACGCCCCAGCAAAAGCCATAAGCTTCCGCAAGCTTTACTGTAACATCCCCCCATGTGTATTCATTCTTATTCTCCTTCAGCGTCTTTATTATGTCACCTTTTAGTAGATAAACACATCAGTAAATTAATCAATACCAATTCTCTTAATCACAGGCAATACAACTTCAATTAAATCAACTGCATGTCCATCAATTATTCAATTTAGACCAAACTTTCTACACAATGAACCGTATATGCAATATAAGGCGATAAGATCGATAAACCTGATAACAAATATCTACTCAACATAAATTCAATTGTATCAATCTTATGGCCTGATTATAGAAACACAATCAATCGAATCATGTATCTCCAAGGTATGTAAAATAAGGCAATCGAACCCTACGAATAAACTTCAATTTCACCGTAAATCGATAAAATCCATCATACATTCATACAAATCATACCTAACAAGCTCTCACAGTTCAAATTATGCGAAATTCAGCCATATATCAACAAAATCTAAACTAATCGCGTAAAACTTACTGGTATACTCCTGATTCATGAGCTCGAGAGTCTCCTTCTTATGTCCAAACCCTTTCCGGTTGTAATTATCGCTTCTCGTCAAATTATGCCGAAACACTTTCGCATCGAAGTCAGAACCACCGGCTACCGACGGCGAAGAAGAGTCTCCGGCGGAGCACCGGACGGAGAGAGGCTTCCGGCACCGGAAGAGTTTGACGTCCGGCGGAGAGAGTTCTGTGTAAGTGGAGAAAGGGATGAATCGGAGAGAAGCCATCGGAAGTTGAAGGAACTCCGGCGAACGACGGCGGTAGCGGTTTGATTGTGGTTGAATATTGTTGAATATTGAATATTGTTGTCCTATTTAATGGTGGGATCATTTGCCATTGATGCTGTTTGGTTTCTATTCTAACAGGCGCAGACTCTTTTAGAAAATAACAACAAAGTATAGGCTGGAAAACGTGGGCAGGTATTAATTGATTTTAGTGACTTGATTTTGACCTCTAATACAATTGAATAATCTTGTTTATCACATCTTTCTATTTTTTTTTTTTTTTTTTAGTTTTTGACTTAATATGTTTATTCGGTCAGTATGATATGTGGGTTTTTAATCCAGTAACTTGTATAAGTCTATATATTTTTGTTGAACAGTGTTGCTTTTATAGCTCGTGTTCTAAAATAAACTAAAAAACTTGTTTGAAATCGGCTAATTTGCAAACCAAGTCAGCTCGACTCGTTATTAAAAACTTGTTTACGAACCTTGTCCATAGATGTTCAAAAAGTTCATGGTTTGAAGCCTATTTAAACACTTGCTTGAAATTGGCTTGTTCACAAATTAAGTCGGTTCGGCTCAAATTGTTTACAAACTAAACTGAGCTCGAATTGTTTACAAACGGACCTCGCTTGGCTCGACTCGTTTACAAACCAAGTTGAGCATGAGCTGACACTGACATTGCTCGTGAACTGCATGATGTTCGACCTCCCATACGCCCGTATAAGGTTCCATATACGCTTGTATTCAACATTTTATAGGTGTATTTATACTACTTTTAAACATGCGTATAATTGAAGACATATCGAGTAAAATCGTTGGTGGTGTACCCCTAACACAAGTTAATTAGTCTTTTTTTTATTTGGGCAAAACTCCATGATAAGATTTAGCACAAGTTAGTAAATAAAGAAGTTAAAGTTGATAATTGATATAGTTTTTTTATGAGTATATCTTAATAGGTAAAACGGCGATTAGGTATTTCATACTTGAAGATATCGTTGCTTTTATTATATTATAATTTAATAATATAACTTAGTAATGTAGTTTTATATAAAGTAAAGTCAGTTATTTACACATGAATGTTGCCATTATGCCATCACGACACCTTTTAACCCATATTTAAAAACAATATTTTTATACTTTTCTTCAAACAATGTATTGAAACAGTTAAACAATTCTCAACAAAATGGTCCCATTATGACTAATTTGATGCCACTTAGTAAAAAGTCTAATTTGACGGGTTACATGAGTAAGCTTTGATCATTTTTACAATAAATATAAGATATGTTTGAATACTCTTAGAAATTAGCATCCATGACACACTACTTTTATTATCTAATAATTTATAAATATGTTACTTTTAACACTCTAAGTATACGTAATAAGGATGCAAGACAAAATTAATACATAACGAATTTATGTTAGAAAACATTATTCAAGGTGACTGGAAACAAGACAACATAACTTGTTATATCATCCGTGATCTAAGATGTTCGTCTGCATTTCAACAAACACATAAAAAGATGAATCAACATGCTTGATACCGGAGTTGAAATATTTACGAACATTTGATGCGTATAGTTTTTTTAGGGATTTAAAATTCATAAAAAAAGCTGAAATTCTAAAGAATTAAAATTACAGTTGTTTTCAAAGGACTTAAATTTGAATGGATTGTATTTAAACATACAATGTGCATGAGAGATAATTATTATGAAATAAATACGATGGTAGTGGTTGTGATAGCAGTGGAGGTGATGCTATGTGTTATGGGGTGGTGACGATAACATTAGTGACAATGATGGTCAACGCGTTGTTGACAACTATGATAGTGGTGGTAAGAGAGTAAAAGTCTCTTACATTTTTAATTGAATTCATTCATCATAAAATAAAAATTAATGAGTTGATTCTAATTTCAATTATTTTATTTACTCAATAAAATGTATTATCTATAAATTTGTACTTCAGTCAAATAAATTTCAAGATGCTAAGAATTTTTTTTACATGCAATCATTTTTTAGTGGTGTACACCGCATACATGTCCCCGATATTAATTTGTCAAGTCAGTCGTTTCAATTTTTTAACAAAAGTTTAGGTTTTGATCTTTACAGTTAAACTAGCATATAACAATACCAAATGAACTTTTTAGTTAAATGAGAGCATAACCATATCAAACGTATGTATAGATTTATAAACAAATATTTAAATATGTTAATTCGTGTTTTTCATTTATAGTAAAACACCCGTATAACATCAAACCAATAATTGATGCATCATGCATGATTAACGTGTGAGTAGTCTGCATAACCCTGACCCCTCCCTTGAAAAAAATGCCCTAAATCACGTGTTTTCATTGGTCTTAACTCTTATATATCGAAGACGAGCCAGTGTCCCAACTCGAACGATTCAACTCGTTTAACCCATGTGCGAGTGCGACTCACCGAGTCACTGAGTCCACATCTCCGTTAAGGGGTCCACCATATCCAGATGCAGAGTAGGAGATGCCACAACTGGCATGCATGTTAAATCAACCATAAACAAGCAGATATCACACATTAGCGCGATTTCTCTCTCACACACAATCGTAATCTCAAATCAATTTTGATCGGAAACGTTAATGGAGCTCCGATCGATTCAGTCGCCGGTTGTCAGTAGCATACACACAAAAGGCGCCATTGAAAACCACCAGCTCATCTGCTACCGCCGACTCGTCGGATCGTTCGGTGCGAAGAGAATCGCTCGATCAAATGCCGTGAAGTTTAAGCCTCTTCAATTCAACGTTCGAGCATCGGGTATTGCTGTTACATTAATGTTGTTTGTTCGTTGTTATTCAGTTTTGCAATGTGAATTGTTGAGTTTGATAAGTTGTAGGTTGAATCTGTAGTTGTGTTTTGTGATTGACGTAACTATTACATAAATGCTGTTTGTTCATTTTTCTTTAATTTTGCAATGTGAATTTGTTGATTTTGATGAGTTGTAGGTCGAATTTGTGGTTTACTTTTTGTGATTGACGTGATCTGGTTTGATCATGGAGTTCTGATTGCGTGGAATTGGTTGCTGTTTTTGGGCGTTAATTTATGTAATTCGGTTTGTAAATGTTGTCTACTAGAGTGTAATGATTTTTGCTTCTGAATCATTGGATATTGTTTAGTAATCAATGGCAGTTGTCAGAATGATAATCCGTAAAGGAGGAAATCACCTTGCATTTCGTTTAAATAATACATTTAGAACATTGATCAAATTTAAGGTACTCTTAAATTGGAACATAAGGAAATAACAATATGCAATGGTTTTTGAATTTCTTTCAATGATATATGATTTCACAATTCACACACTGCCTCTTAATCTTTATGAATAACAATCATGTACTTTTTTTCATGTAAGGTGCAGCAACTGTTGGTTTGCAGCCTGGTGAAACGAAAACAAAAGATGGTGAGAAAGACGGAAATATTGTATTTGTTGCAGGAGCAACGGGCAAAGTTGGTTCACGAACAGTAAGGTTGATTACAAATGTCAATAAAGGCTCATTAAACTTTTTGTACTTGATTCTGAAACCGTTAAACAACTGATGGTTTGTTCAGAGAGCTTTTGAAATTAGGATTTAATGTTCGAGCTGGTGTACGAAGTACTCAAAGAGCAGAATCTTTAGTGAAGGTATAACTTTTAATAGTCATTGAATTAATAATCTTCTTCATTTTCTTGAACTATAAATAAACAAAACTATTTTTATTACATGTAGAGCGTACAGCAGATGAAGCTTGCTGACGCAACATCTGATGGAAGTCAGCGTAAGATTTTACTTTGATGATAATTTGGAAGTTCTGTTTTAATTAATATGTAAGGAAAGATGCCCACTCTGTAGTCCAGCTATAGAGAAGCTTCAACTTGTGGAGTGTGATTTGGAGAAACCGGAGCAAATTAAGCCTGCATTGGGCAATGCTTCAACAGTTATATGTTGCATTGGGGCTAGTGAGAAGGAAGTATTTGATGTTACTGGGCCCTACCGAATTGATTTTAAAGCCACAAAAAACCTTATTGATGCAGGTATTTAAGGCCTTAATTACTTTAATCTTTTGCATTAAACTTGACATGGCATGAATGAACTAGAATCTCAACTTCAATTTCAAAAGATTATGCACACATAATACTTAGGTAGTGTTTGGTATGCTGGAAACAAAAGAAAGAGTCGAATGCTCCATTCTGTTGGAATGAAAATGAAGAAAATAGTGTTTGTTTAGTCTGATAATGGAAGGGACCACTCTTGAGGAATGTGATCCAGATTTTCATTACATGGGGATGAGACTCTTTTTATATTCATTTAGTCATAACATGAAATGAAAAATTACAGGGTTACTCAAATTTCATGTACTCTGTGTGTGCGCGCGCACACATCCACAAATTCAGAACGTAAACTAATTTACCTTTTTTTTATTTTTCAAACATGACAAGAAAACATGCCTTGTCATAATCTTAATAGAGCTTTTAACGAGCTTTTGTTATTAGTAAATTTCATAATATTTGTTCTGAAACTTGAATAATGCATAAAGTAGAGATAAAATCAAACATTGTCTTTGTATACAGGATAAAAAATCACATTAATACTTATTCCATTCCCACTGGTCAACCCAGTCAACCAAAAGATATAGTAGAGCGGTAAATCCATTCCATTCCAACCAAACACACCCTAAAAAAGTTTTAGTATTATGTATTTTTTCTCATATCTTATCATTAACTATCATTATTTTCTCTTACTGTATAGGCATTTATGCTGATGAATAGTAAAAATAATCAATGATATGAACATAGTTATATTCGGCTGAATTTGACTGTGCGATTAGGAAATACTCCATATTTCTTTTCCCAATGATGAAATGTTGTTTGAGTTTAAGCAAATTGATTACTGATATAAATTATAAAGGATGAATTGAAGTATTTCCTTTAAAAATGTAGCTGCTGCTGCCAAAGCAAAACACTTTATTTTGGTTACTTCTTTGGGAACAAACAAGTTTGGATTTCCTGCTGCTGTATTGAAGTGAGTTCAATTTTCCTGATTATGTGACTTCCATATTATGAACACCTTTAATTGGAAATTTTAGTAACCATGATTTTTGCATTGAAATGATACGTACACTAATTAAATTTTTATTTCTGTCTGGAGTTTGTTTTGGGGAGTACTATGTTGGAAAAGGAAGGCAGAAGAAGCACTGCTTGCTAGTGGAATTCCTTACACTGTGAGTTAGATTAAACCAAAGGTGGCTATCTCGACCCATTTACTTATGGATGGGTCAATTTGGGTTATATATTTGGGTTAATACTGTAAAAATAATCTGCCTATTTTTGGCAGAATATAAATACCGTTTTTGATTCTAATCTTGACATTTTCTCCACTAAATAAACGCTAAAGACATTTAGTTTATATCATTCTCCACAAACTCTGAGCAAGCATTTTAGCTTCAAGAAGTGATTCACCATTGCTATCCTGCACTTGTCACGTTTCATAGCCTATTTGAAATAAAGGAGGTCGGACACACTAGATACATAGCAACATGAGTTGCATCTTCATCAGAAAAAATCCTCTCCTTCCTGCTTACATAATCTTCCATGCCTCCCGTTCAAAAGTAGCAGTCTCCTCTCTGGAACATCAGCAGGTTCTTACTTCTAATGGTTCATCTTATGCTTCTTTTTCATTGTCTTCGAATTCCAGATCACACAAGATATCTACTTCATGCTCTTTATCGCATCTCCATTTTTCATTTTTTCCAAACACCACATCCTTATTTTAATCCCATGTGAAATTGGATCATAGAGGCTATACGCATTTCTCTCCTCAGTAACTCCAAGTAAAACACACTTCTGGCTCTTGTCCTCTAGTTTAGTTTTTGTATGTCAAGTAGTTATATATATGAGATACAGCCAAAAATTCAGAAGTAATGAACAGATGGCTTGATTCCGCTCCAAGCTCTTTTAGGTGCTTTTTTAGGACAATAGTCGCAACTCTCACTTGTCTTTGTATTCCATGTTCATCACAAAATGAGTTGCTCTGGTGCAGCAGTTATATCGTTTTCGACCACACCCCACTACTCTTTTGATTGAAGGAATTCTCCATGAGTATCACCAAATGATCATAGTGACCATCAATAAATTATGGGACGGTGGTTGAACAAAAGTACACACAGTTGACATGCTTTTGCTTGTTTATTTCGTTTAGAACACTGCTGTTTTTGACAACTCTCCTACCATATGTTGCAAAGAATAAGATGATAGAAAAAAGTTGGTAGGAAATGATGTCATTGAACTAAATCAAGCTATATACAGCCTTACAGAAATAACTGGTTAGCAAAAGGAAACAAAGTAAAAACACTAAGATCCTAACAGAAAAGAAGACAAAATATGCTGAAATAAAGTACCGTTATGAACTAATTCATAACCAAATGCTGATTACTCTCACAGTCAGCAGACAGGTAGACTTTGCAAGTAACCGACGTTTACTTTTAGTTTCACAGGTTTGGACTACACGTGAAGTAGTAGTTTTTTTTTTTTTTTTTTTTTTTTTTTTTTTTTTTTTTTTGTGAAAAATGATAAAGTATGTTCATTTCCAACGGGATTTACAATATGTTTAATCTTTAACTGGTCAAATCAGTTAATAAAAATGTTTGCTAAAGAAGGGAATGGGTGACATGGGTTAGAACTTAGAAATAGCCGAAAACATGTTTTTAACAGATACACCATTCTATAATGTAGTTTTTGTGATCACTCGTATTACACAAACTATCTTTAAGTTCTTTTAAAAGTTGGAAAAATTGGTATGGGTCAACCCAAACCATTTTGACACAAGCTAAAATTTATCAGTTTTAACCTGTTACACAATCCACCCATTTTGCCACTTTTACATCAAACTGCTTCTTACATGATAGCCTTGACATGCAAACCTAATTTCTATTTCTTTTTTATTTTCAGATAGTGAGACCTGGAGGTATGGAACGCCCTACAGATTCCTTCAAGGAAACACATAATCTTACCCTCTCTCTAGGAGATACTTTATTTGGTGGTCTTGTATCGAATTTACAGGTTTCCACCAAACTTCCAATTTATTTTTATGTATAACTCATGTCTTTTTGCTCATGTTTAATGATTTATAGGATATCTGGATTTGAAAAGTCATAAGTGTGACAGTAGCTTCACCCCATACGGTTTTCCATATAAAACTGATTTAACGTTGCTTTTGTTCTTGATATCAGGTAGCAGAACTCCTTGCATTTATGGCTAAAAATCCTGATCTTTCATACTGTAAAGTAGTGGAAGTAGTTGCAGAAACAACATCACCATTGACCCCCATGGGTGACCTCCTAACAAAAATACCACCTCAACGTGCCATACCTTACCCACCTAAGGTACACAATTTTTTTAGTTCAACTACATTCGATGGAAATAACTTGCAAGGATTTTCTTTACATATAACCACTTTAAAATAATTTGCATCCCCTTATATCTTTGACTATTTACATCTGTATAAGTAAATCATATATGTAATCAGGAACCAGAAGCTACCAAAGAACCCGAACCTATTTCTGAAAGCACCATATCTAAGAGTTCAAGCATTGCCTCTGAAACACAATCCCAGTCAAAAACTGCTTCCCCAAGACCACTTTCCCCATATACCGCGTAAGCCATATTGATTTTTAAAGCCTTTAATTATTCTTATGCTTCCTGCTAAACAAATATAATAATTCCCAGTTGCAATACCAAATAATTTTCTAGACATCATTAATCTCATTATCTCTGTATTTTTGTCTTGATTGGTGGTGGCAAGATGGACATTTTGGGCAAATAGGGTAGTGGATCAAAACGTGTTCATGCTAAAAAGGGATCACTTTTAGTAAATTGACACACAACATGCTTTTTATCCATTATTTAAAAGAACATATAAGTATTAATGCACTGGTTATGATAACAAAAACAATAGTTATTACAGGAATAATGTAAATCTTTGAATTTAAGAGGTTGTATGCCTTATTATTCATTATTTGGGCATAGATGAAGGAGATAGATAGTTAAATGAGTGAACGAGAAGTCTTAGAAATGGACTTGGGTGAACCAGTTCCCCTTTTGATCTTTTTTTTTTCTTGACCCATTTGAATAAAACACAATCCTAATTGACCCAATTCATAAGTAAGTGGTTCAAAATCGTACCTTTATGTTATTATTGTTGATATTACTGTTGCAGCTATGA
Organism: Flaveria robusta; assembly: GCA_025506415.1. Taxonomy (NCBI): domain Eukaryota; kingdom Viridiplantae; phylum Streptophyta; class Magnoliopsida; order Asterales; family Asteraceae; genus Flaveria; species Flaveria robusta. The sequence goes on along the minus strand of CM046470.1, from coordinate 32,868,934 downwards.
AGGTTTGAAACCCCCTACATCTCCAATTCCAACAGCACCTGGCAGCAGTAAGGTGGTGGTTGAAGCAGTATCAGCTCCTCCTATTGTTCCTGAAGTTGGCACAAAATTGGAAACAATTACTGTTACAACTGAACCTGCACCAGTGACTGTAGGATTGCAGAAAACCAGACCTCTCTCTCCTTATACTGCGTAAGTCAATCTATGTAGTCAAAGGTTGATCTTAGAGGTGGCAAAATGGATAGGTTGTGACGCACTAAGACCAGTAATTTTTTGTGCGTGTGAGTCGACCCGAAACACTTTTGATAGGAGACAAATTGATCTTCAAATGCAAACAAACTGAAAATAAAACATGCAAATATAAAAGATAAATTTATTGACTTTCAAGTGGTCGATTGGATCTCCCACGGTTTACTTTAGGATCTCCCATAGTTTACTTTGGACAGGTAAACCAACTCTTCCAATCAATATTAAACATAAAAAGAATTGCAACCCTCAACCTCTCCCATGACAAACATACCCATCACCCATGAGCCTACTAAAATATGCAATGGTAATCCATCTTGAGTTAATTCTATGAGAAGGTTCAGGAACACTTTGTCATTTACACAACTTTAGAATTGATAGAAGCTCTAAATTCAACATCATTTTGTCACCTTACAATTTTCCAGGAAGTTTTTTGCCTGAATCTACATAGATAAAAGTAAATTGATCCTTGAGTAACCACTAAAATTGTTTAAATAGTTAGGAGACCTTGATGAAAACTTTTAAATACTTGGCTAGCCTGTGCATACTCTCTCACTTTTTAAACCAATTATTGTGTTAAATGAGTATGAATAATCTATTTTTTATTAAAATAATTTAGGACGCTTTATGCATAACCAGTGACCATTCATTACACCTGTTTAGAAGCTAGAAATGATGCATCTATTAGTTGTGCAGCTTACTTTAAATGTTGTACATGCAATAACAACTTGTACTTCATGCATAAAAATCAATACGATACTGTAGCTAACTGTTTGCAATTATATAGAGGAATAATAATTCAGTTTGCTTGACTTTGGATCCGTTTGACATGTTTCCTTATTTTTGTTTGACCTGTTTTCCTCGTGAGAGAAAAATATCTCGAATCAAAGCATTCACAAGTAATGGGTCGAAATTTTCGCATTTAGTTGAAGCTCAAACATCAGTTGTAATTGGTTTTTGATAGAGAAAATGCTATGTGTCGCTTAGCGGACCAACAAGCAACGTTCCTGGATAGTTCATAGCAGAACAAAGGAAGGGACTATTACATATAGTTTATGTTGTAAATCTTTGATTTTTAAGAGGCGGTATGCGCAAATTATCCATTATTCAAGCATTGATGAAGGACTGATAGTTATATGAGTGACAGAAAAGGTTTCGTGAATTATTTTGTTTTTGATCCGTTTGAATAATACATAACCTGAACTGGCGCATTTCATAAGTGGATTGAAATGGCTACCTTTAGACTCTTATTGACACTACTGTTACAGCTATGAAGGTTTGAAACCCCCTTCATCCCCAACACCAACACAACCTTGCGGCAGTAAGGTGGTGGTTGAAGCAGTATCAGCTCCCCCAACTGATCCTGAAACTAGCACAAAACTGGAAACAATTACCATTACAACCGAAGCTGCTCCAGTGGCTGCAGGATTGCAGAAAACCAGACCTCTCTCTCCTTATACTGCGTGAGTCAATCTATGTGGTTGCAGGTTGATCTTAGAGGTGGCAAAATGGATAGGTTGTTTGGCATGGGTTGACCCAAAACACTTCTGATAAGAACCAAAGAAAATGGAACATATAAATAAAAAAGATAAGTGAATCGACTTTCAGGATAGCGATTGGCTCTCCCACATGTTACTTTTGGCTCTCCCATAGTTTACTTTGGGCGACTTCCGACCCACGTGGCTTGTTTCCTTTTTAGGTAGATTTTGTTTTACCAGGTTGACTCGTTAGAGATAAAATAACTCGAATGAAATCTTCACCCTTAGTTGAAGTTCAAACATCAGTTTTTAATCTGTTTTTGATTGAGAATATGATATGGGTCGCTTTCAGATGGCCTTGGACCTGGATAGTTCATACTTCATAGCAGAAAGAATGAAGGGATTATTATATGTAGTTGATGAGTGTGTGCATCTATAGAATTTTATGTAGATCACTTTCAGCTTTAGCTTGAGCAGGAGAGATACCCTTATGACTGGGATCTTCATCTTATCTGTTCTACTTTGCTGTTTTTCCTATAAAATACAATATTAAGTATCGATCCTTCAATATTCTACTTGTTGACAGTTATGAGAGCCTGAAACCACCCTCCTCTCCAACCCCAACACCAAGTGGATCCAAACAGACCCCATCTTATTCTTCTGCAACACCAGAGGCAGAATCTACTACTGCTGTTGATACTGCTGCAACGAATGAGGTTGGAAGTGAAGTCAAAGAAGAGCCTCCTCAAAATTTGACTTCCAGTAATTCACCCTACAATGCGTAAGTTTATCTTTAAATAAGGATTTATCACAGTGCATACATTCCTATTTCCACTTGATATTTATTAGAGGTGGCAAAACGTGTTGTTGATTAAACATGTAAAACGGGTCTGGTTAAAACTAGTAATGTTATGTGGGGGTCAAAATAATGGAGCAGCACTTGCCTTCTTTTTATCTTCTGTAAATAAATTTATGTATTATATAAAAATTATAACTGTACTCTAAAACAATAAGATAATCTTTTAAATAAAACTTTTTAGGATGTCCAAAGCGTTAGTTACACTTTAGATAACTCCAAGCCTGATTAACTCTTTCGACCTGTTTCAGTTTTAGCTATCTCTAACAGTTTATTTGTTTGGCTTGTTATTAATAAGATGCAGCTCGAAGTGGCGCGTTCCATATAAAGAAATATTCTGTTATGTTCAATCTATTGTAGTAATTGAGGGCTATTTTCTTCTTTTAGATATGAAAATCTGAAGCCTCCTACATCACCAAGTCCAAGTACCCCATCAGTATCACCGCCACCAACTGCCCTTGTAGACAACGGGTCTCCTATTGCTCCCACACCAGAAGATACCTCAGCTCCCCCAACAGTGAAGCCCAGGGCACTTTCACCGTACCCCATGTACGTTTTCTTTTATTAAGTAGCTTTTTTGCTCTTCTACGGTCTCGCATTATACCTGGAACTAGATGTAGCAACTAGCAAGATGGATGGGTTGGATAGGTTTGGTAACGGGTCAAAACAAGTTTGGTTTGAAATTAGTCATCTTTAAGTAGGGGTCCAAATCAAAAGGGTTGGGTTAGGATGACCACAAATACATTTTATCCATTTTCTAAATTTTGTGATAAAGAAAGTGCACCCAAGTATTCATCTTTTTTTTTTTTCATCAAAGCTACGTGCATATTGAAACTCCTTTATAGGTCACCTAAGTATGTATATGGTTTAATTTATAGCAACCAACAACATGTTATCATATAGCTAAATTTTTGGAACATCCTAGTTTTTTTAACACTGAGTTATTACGTTCTGATAGATCGCTAAACTAAAGGGCATTTTGTCTTAAAACATTTAAAGGAATTTTCTTCATCAAGCATGTTTTTTGCTGGATTAAGTATAAATGAAATCACATGCATATACTTGGGTGGTCTATAAAGCAACATAATATTTTGGTGACTAGGGGTGTAAACAAGCCAAGCCGGCTCGCAAGCTATTCGGGATCGGTTCGAAAAAAGCTCGAATCGAGCCGAGCTTAAACGAGCTCGAGCCCGAGCTCGAGCTCAGATTATTGCTCGTTTACTAAACGAGCTCGAGCCCGATCTTCAGAAATCGAGCTCGAGCTGGCTCGCGAGCCTAAACGAGCTTTTTGTTTATATAGTTTTTTATTTGCATATTAAATATATATAAATACATATTTACGTAAATTATATTATTAAATATATTATTATGATAAAAAATAGTTAAATAATATATATTATGTTATATATAAAAAGTATGATTATAAATAATTATAAAAGTAATTATAAAAAAAAAAAATTTAATAATTTAACAATAAACGAGCCGAGCCCGAGCCGAGCTCGAGCTTGAAAATTTTCTGACGAGCCGAGCTCGAGCTTTATAAATAAAACTATAAACGAGCCGAGCTCGAGCTCGAGCTTCCTAAAACCAAAACGAGCCGAGCTCGAGCCTAAGCGAGATCGGGCTCGGCTCGGCTCGTTTACACCCTATTGGTGACCTTAATGAAAAAAGTCGAATACTTATGCTCTCCACAAATAGTATCCTTAAATGTTTATAAACAAGTACCGCATTAGTTAGGTCAAAGTTTTAATATCAATGCAAAAATACATTCTAAAACTAGAAATAAAATGATTAAGAAGGTTGTGCTGATTAAAAGTAGAGTTTCACCCACATTCAATTCAGTTATCCAATTTGACATGTTCCCCATTTAGCTTATTATTATTTTTTTTAATATTTGGCCCCTTTTTTAGATTAAAAAGAAAACACAACCCAAATCGATCCGTTTAAGCAAACGGGTTGAAATTCTTTTATTGATCCATTTAAGTAAATAGGTCGAAATTGCTATGTTTATTAGAACTAATGATGTGGCTTTTCGTTATTCTTATTGTAGGTATGAAAACTTGAAGCCTCCAAGTTCTCCTACTCCTTCCACTCCTCAATAAATGATGAGCTTAAAACAATCAATGGCATGACTTCATATTTCTTTTGGTGCACTTTTTAATGATGGAAATTGGTGCAAGGAGATGTGAAAAGTATATAAATATGTATAGTAGATCCGGAATGTAAAACAAGCTTAAGAGGCATTATTAGGCAAACAATCGAATTTCACCCCATTTTTTCATTGTAATCTTGAAATCGGTACATGCATGATGCACATACATTTATGGATCATATCTATCTCAAATTTCAATTGTGATAATAACAGGTATCGAATACTATAGTGTTAGATGGTTCAGTAGTTTTGGTCAGTTTTAACAAAATTATTGGCCAAATTGTTAACTAAGGTTTTGAAATACGAAAAGCCAAACATACTAGTGTTGGGTGCATCCTCCGGACTTGCCGGTTTGGTGGTTTAAGCCTATTTATATATTTCCAGATTCTTTAGTTGTTATCTATATATTCTAAAACTAAAAAGAATAATAAAGAGGTTAAACGGCCTGTTTCAAGTTCTAAACTGTTAGTCAGACCAGTGTCAACATAAACGAAACCATGAGTTAGAACACATAAGTCTCATCTCAAATCAATATACTTGCTTCAATTTATATAATTCAATGTGTTTAACTGTTTAGCTAACACCCAATATTATCATCTTGTTATTCTAATAATAACAATTTGAAGTAAATGTTTATAGTAAATAGCGCGTGCCATCTTTTGGTTGGGTCACGTGGCACGATTGACTTTTCTTTTATTTTTTTTTTTTTCAAATTTCATATTCTGACATACATACATACATACATATCTTACTTTACATTGCTGTTAAATAATGTGAAGTAGAGAAAGTGGTTGAGTTTGATGTCTAGGTAAACAACATGTCAAAACGTGCAAAGCATCAGATGTTTATTCATGTTGAATTTATATAGGTTTAAATCTCACGATATACATAATAAGTTGTTGATTTAAAAAGTTGATTTTGAATTGTCTTTGTCGTCACAAAAAATATGTTTAGAATAGCATAAGATCAACATACTTGTTTATGCATATGCTTATAGTTATTTGTATATTTTAGTTGAATGCACAGATAACTTGATCCGTTAACATTAGTAAGTATATTACTGCATTCGATTCTTTTAAAAATGTGTTATCCGTCCATGTAGCGTGGCTATAACTACGTTTCAAGTAAATAGTTTTTTTAACTTTCTAAATTTTAACATGCCCGTTGTAATCTAATTTTTGAGCCTGCTTGAGAGCATGGGTCATTCCTCTAGGATCTAGTTAAAAATATTTGCAAGATACCGAATGCTTTAAACTGATCAAAAAAAGTAGAGTCTTTTTCAATAAAGCAAAAAATTTTTTGACACATGTCAGCTTCTCATATATATTTTGTCACATATCACTACCATAACAAATCAACCATTTAATAATGATATTAAGTGCTAATGATATAACGTAAATTCTTTTCAAATTAAGGACCTAGCAATATCATTAGGCAAACTAGTAAAATTAAATATTATCAGACAATGAGTTTAATTTTAATTGTTAAAAAATAATGTGATTTATTTAAACAACTGTAGGGAATAAGGAAATAAGAAACTTTAGTAAAAATATTTCAAATTAGTTTAACAAATATTAACTGTAGTGTTTTTCAATCAACGAATGTTAATAATAAACTGTAAATCATACCGACAGGTTCGGTTTTATCATTTCACCAAAAAAGTTTATAAAAGAAGATAAGCCACTAAACAAATCAACGATAAGTTCGGACAATTTAATTAATTAAATTTAAAGTCAACTTGATGAACTATTTAGGTGTAATTTATTTCAAATTTGAGGATGTTATCCATTAGTAAATTAAATTATACACAATAATCGTCAAATATTTCACAAGTGAAATGTTTGAACCATGATAAACCAGGGACATTTGGACAAAAGTTATTATATTAAAAATATTATTCAACAGTTTAATAAAACTAAACATCATTTTTTAGTTGTAACAAGAGCAATGACCGTATTCATCACATGAACCATGACCACTTATACAAAGTTTTTCGCAATCCTTATCGTTATTACAATGAGGAACCTCTCGTTTGATGCCACCATCGTTACTATGTAGCACGTGCGGCGATGGGGTCATCATCGATCTTTTATCTGCAAAAACACATGGCATCTGCAAACCTGCAAAATGCAACATGTTTCATTAGCATTAAGATGGGAATTGGACAGTTCAAGAATTGCATATTGAAAGAGACCAATAATATCTGATAGGAACAATAATAATATTGTAACTAAAAATGTAATATTCAATGAAGTTCCTTTCATGTTTTAACAATTGTGGGTGAAATTAAAGTATTTCCTTGATTGATTCATTCTTCAGTAGAGAATATATACACCCAAGGTTACCATAATTTTAGGCTATCGTAATAGTAACATTTGTTAAATAATTAATTAATATACATATTGTGACTTGTGAGAATTCTTTTTTCTATATTTGCGTATATTGTAATAAATTATGATACGATTCTGGTAACAATATATTTAGGATTCTTGGTATCAACAAACGGTTATATATATATACGGTAAGGATCAAATGTTAACCTTCCACTATTGCGATAATAGTGTTATCTTTTGAAAATCAATTAAAATCATTATTTTTTTGGTGGAATAACATTATTACACATATATAAGTATATGTTTTTTTATGTATATATGTAAATTTATAAGTTTAAAAATGAATTTTTGTTAAATGGTTTTTTTTAAACCAAATGTTTAATTATAAAAACAAGTTTAAAAACAAATGTTTAAAAAGTGGATATCGTTGTTTTACTACTTATATTACTTACTTATACGGAATTTCAATTATATATTATCTTAGAATATTGTCCTAATAATTATTAAATTTTCAATTAATTTAATATTTTATTTATTAAATTCGTATATTACACAAGTTATTATAGCTAGTATGTAATATGTTAGAATTTGTGGTATCTAGAGGTTAATGACTGTATGTAACATGGATTTTCATGGGTTATTAAGTTGTGATACAAAATGAATTTTTTATATCATAGTAGAAGGAGTCCAATTGCAACTATAAATCATATTTAACAAAAAATACTAGGGGTTTAGGGTTTGACTTTCTCAGTACAATGGACGAATCGGAGAAGGCGTCGGAAGCCAAGAGAACCACCGTCGGACCACCCTCCGTCGTCGCTTACCTCGACCCCAACTATTGGTAATAACATTTATATCATAGATTCTAGTACCTTCGAATCTGTATCTGTTGATAATTGGATCTTTACAGTCACTAATTCTGCAAAGCTGATTGAAATTTATATGCATATTGTTGTTTCCAACAATTGTTATGTATTAGTTTGATTATCGTTGATAAAATTGATTGCGTGATCATCAGGAATGAGAGGTTCAGTTCTGAGGATCATTACGAATGGCTTAAAGATTACTCACATTTTCGTCATTTGATCCAACAGCATATCAAATCAGATTCTTCAGTATGTTGTTTTCTCTTTATTCATTAATATAAGGGTTAAATCCGGTTGTTTGAAAAAAATTATCATTCTATCCGAAAGAAAACATGAATTTACCTCTAAAAGTTTCCTTAGTTGTATCAGTTTAAGTTCAAAAGTTCTATCAATTGTTTCGGTTTCAGTCTAATTTACCTCAAATGATGAACTTTTGAACTAAAATTGCAACAAATGATGAAACTTTTGGATTGAAATTGATGTTGTTAAACTTTTAGAGGAAAATGGTTATGAGCAAAATCGAATTTAACTCTTAAAGAAGTTAGGGAAAATATTTGATAACCACCAATTTCACTATATGACTATTAGTCAACCCCAAAAATGTTTATCAATTAAGAGTTTATGACATGATACTGGAATGTTTTAAACTATAATCAATGCTCTGAAGTCTGAAGTACTTTTCAAACTGGAGCAACAAATGTAGTATAATCTTGGAAAATGACATAGTAGTCTAGCGTGGGTAGCCTCGGAGTTTCAACTGCCCGACCCTCTGATATGAAAAAGAACGTGCTTGAGTCCTGTTTTAACAAGTTAAAATCATATGCAAAATTGTTCTGAAATGTGTATTCATATGCTTTAGTGAAGTATTTATTTGTAATAATATAATGTTGTAGGTATTGGAGCTTGGGTGTGGAAGCTCACAACTGTGTGATGAGCTATATAAGGAAGGAATTACTAAACTAACCTGCATTGATCTATCTCCAGTTGCAGTTGAGAAAATGCAAAAAAGGTTGTTTTCTAAAGGGTACAAAGGTTTGTGTATTTTAAAATTTTCTATTCTACAACTATAATCTTGTTTGTAATTATTTGGTAACTATAAAGTTTGATGGTACTTTTTCTGTAATTTGGCTTATTTGAACTTAAAATGTACCCCTTTGTCTTGCTCTCGATAATCTGTATGTAAATTTTTATTTATTTTCAGTATACTTTGTGATGATTTTACGTATCTGTGATGTGGTATTTAGTATATACTTCTGTTTGCAGATATCAAAGTGTTGGAAGGCGATATGCTGAATCTTTCTTTTGCTGATGAATCATTTGATGTTGTTATAGAGAAAGGAACCATGGTAAAGTGTGAAAACTATCAAAACTAAAAACATAGATGCCTATGAAGATATTCTTTTTGGTTATAACTTGTTGTACAGTTGCTCTAATGTTTATTTTTTAAATCTTAAGTTCTTAACAATTCAAGTTTAAATCTTGTTAAACTTGAAGGATGTTTTGTTCGTGGACAGTGGTGACCCGTGGAACCCACGGCCTGAGGCTGTAAAGAAAGGAATGGCTATGCTTCAAGGTGTTCATAGGGTTTTGAAACCCCATGGGATTTTCATCTCAATCGCATTTGGTCAGGTACTAGACAATGGCTACTTAGCAAGCACTACTCACTAGGACGGTGGATATTCTGACTAATGTGATTGTGAATGGGTTGATTTGAGTTGTGTTTTATCTCTAATGGGTCCAATAAAGCAATTAGCTAAAAAGAAACGAACGATATTTGCCCAAAGTATACATTAATGCATACAACCTCTGATATTCGCCCAAAGTTTTTCAGGTCAACTCAACCCGTAGGAAAAAGAAATTAACTATAACCCCCATTTTAAAATGTTACCCAACCGCCCATTTTGTCATCAGTTCTCGTCTTGCATTGATCTGATAAATTTCATGTTGTGCAGCCACACTTCAGACGTCCACTATTTAATGCTCCTGAGTTTACATGGTCTGTTGATTACACTACATTTGGAGATGGATTTCATTATTTCTTTTATATCTTGAGGAAGGTTAGTTCAATGAACCTTACAAAATTTTATATTTATTGAAGAGAGATTTACTTGTTTACGCGAATAAGTGATTTTGCAGGAACTATGGACATGTATGCAGTTCGAATGGTTAAGATTCTAAAAATTAGCTAATAAAATGGAATCAGATTTAGCGTGTCAAAAGTCGCCCAAAGTGCATTGAAACTGCATTATACCTCCTAAACCGTTTTAGTTTAATGATGGACCATCATGGTAGTTAAAAATTAAATCATAGTAAAAATTAGTTATCTATGAAGTTCAAGAGACAAAAAACAAAACTTTTACGGGTTGGCCAACATCGCCCTGCCTTTTTAAACTGTTTTGACATGTACTAAAAAGTTGCTCGTTCTAATATGTCACCCACGCCTCTCAGCATGCTTATTTTGCAACTTTTTAATGAATGAACTGTAATCTACAGGGATGTAAATCAATAGATGCTGATGCAGATGTCAAGAAAGTTGAGACACCATCTCTATGCCTTTATCAAGATGAATTGGACAATGAAGATTACTTATTTCGTACCAACATTGATGAGCTTGATGATCAAAGATGACACTGCAACTGGAGACGGGTAAAGACCCGTTTCAGGAAACAATCTGGTTTTTCTGACCCTGTCTTTTAGGACCGGACCTGTCCTGGTTTTGGATCGTTTTGCCCCTCTTGACTTGCATCTGTCCAATCTATCGCTGTAATCGTGTCCAAATTCAAAGCTCAAAGTGCTCTTTTTGTTGTGTTTTGTATCGTTTGATGTTAGAAAACGATTAGATGTTTAGATTATGAAATATGTTTCGATTTGTAGTTCTTTTCTGGATATGGTTGATTTGGCTATGGTGCTTGCATTGTTGCATTTCTTGTGAATTTATGGTCTTAAATCTTAGTATAACTAGTAAATACTTCTATTATATAATTATACTTACATAAAACATAATATCATTTACGTTTTACAAGCTGTTTTTGAGGTAATTGCAAAAACTTAAATAAGCGCTAGGAGGGCTTGAACCTCCGACCTTGTGGTTAACAGCCACACGCTCTAACCAACTGAGCTATTCCAGCTATTTGTCTTACTCTGATTTGTGTTTCTATTTATTTATTGAATAATCTTTTTATTTATGTAAGTTTATACATTAACCCTTAGAAAGATTGTGTTATTCGTGGTGCCATCTGAATACTTCTATGATACGTGTCTGGTTACAATCGTATTGGGTTGGCGAATTTGAACATGAATGATTAATTATAAACCAAGTGTGTTTAAAATCATGTGAGGTGAACACAACCAGCAACATATTGAACGAGTGGATGGTTGCAATTAAGTTGTAGATAAGTTGAACGGAATGTTGGCTATTATAAATGGAATAAGTTGCAAACAGGTTTTAATAGGTTGAACTTATAAATTTATGAATTTTTAATTTAAATTTCAAGTGGATTATAAGTTGAACTATGATCTCTGAGACTGTCTCCAACTCAACCGTATGTGGGAGGGGTAGCATCGGAGTTGAGCTGCATTTGATGGTTTGCACGTAACAGAGATGTCATTCTTGGCTTTAATTTTTAATCTCACAAATCTAATATTTAAATATTAAAAGGTCGGTTGCATGTGAGAATAATGACTATAGTAGCATTTTACGTAAAATATGTCTGTAAAAATATGTAAAAAACTGGTATAACATGTTGTCAAGGGGGAGCATATGAGAAGGATATAAGTGTAGTCTTGCGCACAATCTAATAACAAGGAATTACCTAAGAATTGATTGTAGCAAAGGGAGCAATTATATAATAACTTGATAGCAAAGAATATCATGTTAATTTTAGAATATAGGTCGCTTTATTGATAGAAAATTGTTAACAAAAATAAATTGGTCATCTGAGTCAAACTTTTCACAAATGTGAAATTGAAAGTCAAATTAACAATTGGATGATATGTAAATATTTTTTCTAATTTTAAAAAAAATTAAAGAACTGAGAAATGGGATTATGTTTGGCAGGATATTTGACGACATGAATCATCTCTGTTGACCAAAACGTCGCCTCAAGCAGTCAAGCTACACGCCCCTCCATTCTATGATTTTATATTGTTTTAAGCAATGTTTCAGAACCGGACCGGACAATGAACCGGACGCTTTACCGTTCGATAGTCGGACGTTTCAGCCAGTCGACCGGATATAAGAACCGGATAAAATTATAATTATTTTTTATAAATATATGTAAAAAATTACTCAAAATAAAAAATTATATAAAAAACAAGTTCGACCACCGTTCAACAGGTCTGGTTTCCGGTTCGACCGCCGGTTCGACCGGTTCAACCAGTCCGACCACCGGTTCAACGTCAAAACATTTTAAGCACCGAACCGGACGAGGTTTTTTTGGAGTCCGATTCCCGGTCGGACCGGCCGTCCGGTCCGTTTTTCATACATTGGTTTTAAGTTTATATCAATCAAGATTTTTATATATAAATATTCCTTTAACGTATCAATATTGGATGTTATAGGTCTTTAATTTAATCCAAACTAAACTATACTCATTTACATATAATATATACTAACAATTTAATAATAATCCATTACAGGAGATTTCTTTTTTCGTTTTTTTGTGAAGATAAAAATGACCTAGTTATCGATACTCATAACTTCATTTTCATTGACAAATACGATTCAAGTAGCATAATCATCAAACATTTACATTTAATTTTCATTCGATTTTGTTCAGAAGGATGATTATGAATAAAATTATGAAATATACCAGCAAATCGAGTGAAAAATGAATATAAATCGACTATAAGTCTATGATAATTATAGTACTAGGATTGTTCTTAATAACTTAAGTGAAAGTTATAGATTTCATTGGCTAAATGTTATTATGATATTATTATCGGTCAATGAATTATAATTTTGATTTATTAAATTTAAATTGTTTTTAGTGATGATACAAACATTTAAACTTTAATAAATTAACATATAGAAATTAAGTAGACATCATAAAGATTATAGTAAATAGAACAAAAGGCGTTGATTACCGTGATTAACAAGATAAGTTGATAGTAACTTGTGATTAACAAATTCAAAAGACTAAACTGTGTTGCTGATATGTGTGCGTGGGTCCCATGTTCGCGACGGGTTTTCTCTTATTTTTCTTAGATATGCTAATCAAATTTGGTCACGTATCTTAACTGGCGGGGGCTAAAAACATTTGGGAACGATGCACTTATTGCAACTCTTTTTTTTTTTTTTTTTAAATATTTGTTGCATCTCTTTTTATTAAATCAGTAAAATAATTCCTTTCAAATTAAAACGAGAAAAA
>CM046470.1:32749989-32855537 GCA_025506415.1 Flaveria robusta | reverse complement strand
TGTATGCAAATTCATAATTGAAATCAAATCTGGGTCTTTCACTCTTCAATGATAGATTATGACAATTTTCAATTGTATATAGTATTTGTTTTGTGTTCATAAGTTCGATTTGTATATGTCTATCATATTGATGAATGGTTTTATAATTAGACATGGGGAGCCACCAATTATATGCTTTCTATGGTGCAATGTATTTCTCTCGTATAAGCAAATCATTTGAAATTTAAATATTTCTCTTTAGTTATAACTGATATTATTATGTCTTGATTTGATTTTTTAGATATCTAAAACAAGTAATATGACGACATTGACAGGATAACTACAAACAAATCTATTTAACGGCATCTAGCTAAATGTTTATCGTCAAAGAGATGTCAATAAAATAATAAACAAAACGAATCACATAAAAACTATCAAGCTATACCGAATCTGCTGATCGAACAATTGTGTATAGACACAAGACAAAAAGGTGAGAGATGGTATAGTTAATACTAAGGACCCATTTTGACTGAACCTGAAGATAAGTTTCTATGATATTATCGATATTGCAATAACAATATATAGCCCCTACAACATCATTATATGTCAAAAAACTAAAAATAGTTAGTTTTGTAAGTTTTACATCTTAACAATATACTAGATTTGCTAAAAGACTAAAGTCAACTACAAATACAACATTCTTTAGAGTCACATCTATTAGTCTAAGCTTCTAAAAAAGTTGCATGTTATGTCTTACGGGTACTAGAACCGATCAAACCGCACATGACTATGAATACGCTAATTTTAAGAGTATGACAGATACATTCAAATAATTATAGAAGTAAATTATAGTTTTCATCTTGTATGTATATATCAATACAATTTTTATCCTTAAACTTCAAATAATCACAAAAATTATCTTTTTTTTATTTTAAAGTTGTTACATATATATTATATATAAAAAGCAACTATGTTGCTACAGTAATTTATGGTTTTAAAAATTGGACTACTAAAGTTTATAAATTGACAAAACTCCCTTGACAAGTAAATTAATACCAAATCAAGTTATTTTTGTATTTTAACTATGATGAAGTACGTTTTGACAAAGGAGTACAGTTTTTTTTATTATATTGTAACGCTCACTTTAGACAAAATATTCGTCACAAGTTTACGACGGCATGATCTTCGTTGCGACGTATGTTTTGTGACTATCTCAATGTGTTCAGTTTTTACATTGAAATGACTATCGTTACGTCATGTTTTTGTATCACGGTTTTACGTACAAAGTCACGTAGAGTAAGACAGGAGAAAACGACCAAACTCCCGTCGCGTAGCGGGGAGTAAACACTGGTTAGATGTCAATGCATTAGTAAAACTCAACAAATTTATCCTTAATAATAAAACAAAAGTTTGTAAACATAGCAACCTTGGATGATTCCGGAACCAACGGATTTCTTGATCGGAAAACAAAATATACGTTAGATTTTCGAAACTTATTTAGTTTTCGATCAACGGTAAGTGTATTCAATGCATATAGAAAGAGATTCGTTGTAATTTGCGATCGAAACGTTCAATTTGGATGATTTCTTCACATGCATACTAATTGTTCGAGAGAAATTAGGGTTCTTCGTTAGATTCTTGTCGATAGGGTTTTTGTAGGTTTATACATTCGAACAATTGCTGATGCCGGAGGTGGATGAAAATCGAACGCTAATAGTATTGGTGGTGATAAAAAGAAGAAGAAGAAGGTGGTCTACAATGGAAGCGTTGGGGATTCATTACATCTGTGATTGTAGTTTTACTCACCGTATATTATTAATCCATGGCGGCATTCGCTCAATTATTCTCTCCTCCATAGAAATTACTTATGTTCTGAGGTACAATTTGATGTGATCATGTGAATTCATGCTATTGCAATTTATGTGAGAAGATATTGTGATTTGCTATTTGGATTGTTTTGTTTTTTGATTTCTTGAGTAGGATACTTGTGAACATACAGGGGTTTGTTGAGGATGCTGTTGTGATTATGAGAGCATTGATGAAATTAATAAAGCAGTTTTACATCCCTTGTTACAAGAGCTTGTTAAGACCCCTTTCTTTCGATATTTCAAGGTCTTGTTTGATCTGATACAGTAGTTATAACTTGCTAATTACTTGTTTAAACTATAAGATTATATTTATTGTACATGTGGCAGGTTAAGTTATGGTGTGATTGTCCATTCTGGCCCGATGATGGCATTGCCGCCTGCGTGATTGCAGTGTATGCGAGTGTCCAGAACATGAATTCCAGAGTCTTTTAAGAAGCAAGTACTGCATATTCTTCCTAAAGATGATCCTTTTTGTCAAGAGGGAAAACCTGAGGCTGCTGTTGACCGTACCCTAGATGATAAATCGTTTAGAGGCTGGGTAGAAGTTGATAATCCATGGACTCATGATGATGAAACTGATAATGGTAATACCCAATATTCATTTGGATATGGTAAATATTATGTTTGACAGTGTTGATTGATATTTTGATAATGTCAGGCGAAATGACGTATGTGAATCTGAACTGAACCTGAACGTCATACGGGTTATAGGGGCCATCAGCAAGAAGAATATGGGATCTATATACTCAGAAAATTGTCCAGATGTAAGTGTGACGTGTGTGCGCGCGCATGCCTATTTACTTGGTGGTGATATTAAAGTGCAAACTGCACTAAATATAATAACATTACAGTTTTCCTTGATTTAGCAACCAAGTTTTAATTAGGCGCAAAACAGAAACCAACTTGCACTATGTTACCAATTGTAGCAGCTATGTTGATTTTATTACTGTTTTTTTTCAAAAGTTGCTGATATGGTGTCTTGTTTATCCTTCTATTGTGTATGTATATGTTGCATTGCATACGATTGGAGTCTTTTACTTTCGGTATTGCTTTAAAAATAAAATAAAAAAGATCATTTTTTTTTCCAACTTTTAAGGAATTTCTTCTTTTAACATAAGCAGTTTTTGCAATGTGGCTTCTGATGTGAAGGTTGGCATGGAGTCAACCAATGACACATCAAACTATACAGTAAAACCAACTAAATGAGTTGGTTTCTGAAATAAGTAATAAATTGTAAGTTGGTTTCTAGTTGTGCCTAATTAAAGTTGGTTTCTAACCTTGTGAAGGAGGATATTGCATGATGTGAAATGACTTATAGAATGATCCTTTTTGTGCAGATGCATATGGAGAGACATGCCCAGAGAAGAAAGTACTATACAACTATATCTGGTTTACACTCCTCAATTTCAAGCCATATAGCTGCTGATTATCTCCTTGATGAGACTGCCTATAAGGTTCATCTTATGTGATCCTGATTATGAAAAACATTATGCTATATGAAGAAACTTCCATTCAGGAAATATAATAAAAACTGACCATTTATTGGCTACATTTACAGTGGGTTCAACATAATTGATGCACAATCGCGTCTCGAAACATTTTGATCGTGTGGAAAATTTGTATTTCTCTTTCTTTTTGTTCTTAGAGCTGGGATAAAAGTGAGTGCTCTTTGACATATTTTACGTGTACTTAATGATTACTTGAACAAATTTACTTTCCTATTCCTTTTTTTGAACTATGTATGTCACATGTAACAGGCAGCTTCTTATTTGGATCAAGCTGAGTATGACTCTGGTAACCATGTGGAGGATTTGAGAGCTCCATTCTTGGTTCGACAACTGGTTCACGATTCTAATTGCAAGATGCGTGTGCTCTTCCATTTAATGAGCTGAACTGTGGCAAGGCCAAGGAGGGCCTGTACTCAGGCAGCAGATTCAAAATCAATTTCGAAACATCAGGTTTTTTCTTTTCTGATAAAACTTAAATGACATCAAACATGCTTAGGTCCATTGGAGTAAAAATACTGAAGTGAGGGGTTATTTCTGCCCATTTAATTGTGAGCATTTATGTTTAACCCCTAACGAACTGAAGTGAGGTAGTTGTTTCTACCCATTAATTATGAACTTTGTGTTTTATTCCTAACAGATCAAACTAGAAATAACAATAACTTGGCAAAAAGGAAATTGGTTAAGCGGGTCAAAAGTCCCCCAAGCATGTTTTTAATGCATAACTAGGAGGTCTCTCACGCTTTGCCACGGGTACGGCTACAAGTCGGGGTTGTTATACATGTATATTTGCACTTCTCGGGCGGCTTTGGAACGTATAAAGTAAATGTTACATGAATGTCACAACGGTATATTAGAAATCTTAAAAGTATAACGTTGGTGTGGTAAAAGCAATAAATTATCTAATTGAATTAAAAACTTTTAGTTAACTATTTTTAAAGAAATCAAAAGGATATCAAAAAAATACAATATTTAATTTATATTTACATAATTAAAAAACAAAATAAAAAAGAAATTGCAAAATAAAAATAAAAAAAACAAATTATATGAAATGGAGTCCATACAAATTGAACCGGCGAACAGGCGAGAAAGAAGTATATGAGTACCAGTTTGTTAGTAAAAAAAATAGAGAACTCAAAAAAGTGACAATGAACTGTAGATTCCTTGATAATGTTTTATTAGAATATTCTCTCAAATCTTTGGATTATTGTAATAATTTACTTTTTGTTTTATCATTCATAACCATACTAAAAAAGTACTAGTTTTTTTTGTTACCTGTATTTAAATGCACCATAGCGTGCCTAGGCGCCCCGTTGAGGCAAGGCTAACTGCCTTGCGGCCATCATGGTGCTCAGGCCAAGTTCAGATGAAGTTCTGGCCCTAGATTTCAGCATGATCTACAAATTCTGGTCTAAATAGATTTGAAGAGCTAAAGTTGGTCTAAAACATCCCAATACTGTGCCTGAAACCAGCAAAAACCGTCTAAACTGGCCGTAAACCATCCTAAACATGTCTGAAAAATGGATAACTTAATATGTGCCTTGCTTTAAAACCCCTCTTTTTAAGCACATTGCACCTAAGACCAAGGCTCACCTTTTGCGCCTTAAGGGCGCCTAGCGCCTTCACTACTTAGCGATTCACATTTGCCACATATAGTAAGCAGAACAAAAGTTTTTGATGTAGTTTTTCTTATTACTGTTATGATCATGTTTGTAATTGAATTTTTTTTGTACCAGTGCACTCATGGACTGTGTAGGGTGTGAGAAGTGTCGTCTTTGGGGAAAACTTCAAGTTCTTGGATTGGAACTGCATTACAAATCTTTTTTCTATTGATGATCAGGGAACCCCAGACCACTGTTAGTATTATATATTCTTTTCAATTTGTTTCACTGTGCTTACATTTGTAGTTACTAGAAATGGAAAATGGATGGGTTGGGTAATGGGTCAAAACAGACAGATTTGGTACATGCCGGATCAACATAAAACACTTGGTCAAAGGCGTACACTTTTTACAATAGTTATTATGTAAAATATGATATAGAAGGTTTTATGCATCAATCTAACTTTTCATGCCCATTTTGTTTTCAGCTATTCTTTTAAAAGTTGTTTATATTTTGTGCTTGACCTGTAAAAACATACCCCGATTCATCCCATTCATTAGACAACGGCTGAAATGTTCACCTCAACTTTTACTACTACCTTCCTCATAACAGACTTCTTTTTTAATTTTCGTTTGTGTTCATTTACAGCTGCAGTTACAAAGAAATGAAGTGATTGCATTAATCAATCTACTAAATCGACTATCAGAATCTCTTATCTTTGTGCTCAAATGAGAGATAAGGTCACTATAAACCCTCCTGCTCAAGAAATGGGTTTCATTCCCAGACAATTGGGGATCATTAATAGCTCAGTGGTACAACTTTGCTGCAAACAGTTTTCTCTATTTTTAAGCTTTAAGTGATCTGGAAAGTTAAATTTGAACTGCTGTTTTCAGTGGAAGAAGCTGTCAAAACTCTAACCATAGATAACAGACCAATCCGCGTTGAAGATAAAACCAATCAAAGGAAAAGATCAGTAAAATGTAGTCTGGATGATTATGATGGTGTTTTTAGGCACTTCTCTGCACATTGTCCTGTGGCATGCTGACAAGATTGCGGATGAGTTGGAAAATGCGTCAAACAAGTTCCTTTGGTGTTTGTCGTCGGATCAAAACATGTATACGATGTTTGACTTTTCTTATCAATAATTAATGTTGTGATTCTCATTATAGGCATTAAATTTAGTAGTGTTAACCTTTAGATGAAACAAAGTAGGAAGTATGACAACCTTTGGTTTAGGAAAGCAAGTGCTTATCATTTCAACACCCTAGAAGATATAAGAAAATAATAATAGTATTTGTTACTTGTATATATGAAATATATGATAACCATAAATGTATTCACTGGCAAAAAATAAGTTTCAACATCATCCAAATGACAAAAAGAGCAATACAAGAAGATCAAACATTGATCTACAACAAGATGCATCATCAAATCTTTTCCCTCCAACCTCTTCCTGTTCCAGTTTCCTGCTATCATTACAATTTCCAAACCCGAGCTTTTAGACTACGTGAAATGTCGATTTTGTCCCTCTTTACAAGCTCAGATTCTATTTCTATGTACAATGTAGTAGCATACAAGTATGACAAAAGACAAACTAAACGAACCTTTTCTGAAAGCCCGTAACTTTCTGCTTGGAAAACTAGAGAGGTTGATCATATGACTCGTGCTAAAATGTTTGGTTGTTGAGAACCTTGTATTGGGACTTTTGTCGTAACAAATAATCATAGGATGAACGTGTTATGTTTATGCTTACTGGTATTATATCTCGATTCCAGCTTCTTTAAAGGCCTGCTGCCATGGTACTTGATGCTTCTTCAAGTGTTCGTCGTTTTTGAATGGTATTAAACGCTTCGATTACATCACCTTCCTCCCATTCATTGAAGTCATCGACTCCAATTCCACACTCTAGTCCCGCATTCACCTATTCAAGAAAAGAAGATTTCCTTAATGTAATAATAATAGCTTTCATAAAATCATCTTCAACACATGAGTTGCTCAAAAAACTCAAAAGACGAGTATAAATGTTTGTGGGTCGACCCGCCAGTAAAACCCCATGTACCTGCCCTTTTGTGACCCTGTCGGTGGTCGTAAGTAATGTTGAACCTACTATACCTCTTCACATCTTCCTTGATCCGTCTCAAAGAATCAAGAACACCAACAAAAATTGTCTTTCCTTTCCGCAGAACCCTAACTCCACAATCTTTTGTTACTTTTCCCTCGGTCACCATGCATCCAGCAATCCGCCACTCCCACTGCTAAACACTGCCCGAACATCAGCAGAACCATTGGCACTTGATCCTGAAAGATACCAAGAGCTTTTTAACTTAAAAATACAAAAAGAAACCAACACATTATATAAAGACCCATGATAACCCTATACGATACCAGATGTCATGATTTTGACCCTTTTGTGTGTAAACGGGCCAAAAGGTCAACTTTAGAACTTTTACCACATGGAAAGAGGTTTTTTTTTTTTTTTTTTTTGTTTAAACTTCATAAACCGGTCAGCCAAACCTGACCCGATCCGTTGCCCAACCCCCACTTGTTGCACCTCTAACTATGGAACTTGAACAAACCTCAACAGGGTCTAGTAATCCCTCCATTGCTGCCCGCACATCATCTAGAAGATCATATAAACTTTGTAAATGCGTACTTCAAGCGCCTTATTGTCAGCATAGCTTTTAACAGAACCAGATGCTTTGACATTAAACAAAATAATGGCTTTACTAGCACAGCCAGGTCAACATCACTGGTGCTCACATCGCCAGTTGCTTGTAAAATAAATTTCAGAGTAACATCTCTTGTGGGAGCTTTGTAAGGCTGTTTTTCACACAGCTTCGATCGATCCCTAACCATGATAACATAGTTTAAACTTTTCTCGAATGCATTATCATATACAAAAGACAAATCCCTTGTGTGTGTACCTGAAGGTCGACCTTCATAATAATGTTCAGTTGGTGCAAATCTAATCCAGAATTCTTGCCCGATGTAACCAGAAGCGAAGGACGAAAGCGTAATTTTACCGTCCCCAGCTTTGGCCAATACGTCATCCCGTAATAATATTGCTCGTTCCTCTGCCCTCTCTCGAGCAATATCAAGTGTGTCAACCACCTCAAATTCATCACCAGCAACTGGGACGTTGTTTAATCCTATCACCTGCAAGTATGCATTTCTAGTATGATTTGGGTTGAACACATCATTTTCTGAATCTAAACGGGTCAAATGGATTTTGGTTGAGAAAGACAATTTTAGAACATGTCAGACAGGTTTTGTTTAAAAGGGGTCAACAGGTTCAGTCAAGATGAGTAAAATGGATTCGGGTTAAAACAGGTATTTCAACAAGATCCAAACGGGTTCGGTTCAGACAAGTTGTTCCTAACAGGTTAACTGGTTTGAGTTGAAGCAGGTCAAACAGGTTCATGTTCAATGTGTCATTTTTAGTATGGGTTGGCAAAGGACAAGACCAACTAGTCAGAGACAAATTTACCTGTACTGGTATTGATGGTCCAGCATCATCAACTCGCTTTCCAGCATCATCAAATAAAGCTCGGACCTAAAAATGTTGTTTAAAGGGATGTTTTGAGCCATCAAATAAGATAATGTAATCAAAAGCCATCTTTTATGGTGAAGATTTTAAAAAATATTAAACATGGTTAATTAATGTTTTTACCAACCTTTCCAAAGGCTTCACCGCAGACAACTACATCCCCTTTTTTAAGCGTGCCATTTTGCACAATAAAAGTAGCTACGGGTCCTTTGATTTATCAAGACCAGCTTCAATTACGGTACCCTTTGCATTTCTATCACGATTAGCCTTCAATTCTTGCAGCTAACAATCAAGAAAAAAGAACAAAAAATTAGAATCTCAAGCTAGTTGATATGTATATATAACATACAATAGATAAGTTTACCTCTGCAACAAGCATGGTGGTTTCTAACAATTCATCCACATTCTTGCCAGTAAGAGCGCTGATCTGTAACAGATTTTATATTTTAATCAACAATACCAATCATGTAAAGGATATTAATATTATAATGAAAGAGTAAGGGAGTCTGCCCTGCACCTGAACCATAGGTACATCACCACCCCAATCTTCTGGTTGACAACCGTTTGAAGAAAGCTCTTGCATAACTTGCATTACTCGATCTGAAGCTCCCTCCTTATCTATCTACAAATATCAAAGAAATGAATGTAAAAGATTAGCAAGATATGTGGCCAACATTTGCAAGCTCAATGATTTGATTACACTTATTGTACCTTATTAATGGCAACGATTATTGGCACACCGGCTGATTTTGCATGGGCTATGGCCTCTACTGTTTGAGGGCGTATCCCATCATCTGCAGCCACTACAATAATTGCAATATCTGTAACCCTAGCTCCACGCGCTCTCATGGCACCAAAAGCCTGCAAAACGTTGTTTTTTGGTCTCTAATGGTCAAATTTTATAAAACTTGGCATTAAAGTAAAACGAGCACACCGGCTAGGTCAAAAGTAGCCTAATGCTCAAATGTGTAAACCTCCTAAAATCACATTATTGAAAAAAAGATTATTATTGTCATAAACCCAACCAATTTTCGGTTCTGCTGTATAGCCTCTCAAACTTTTTTGCCAGTGATCGCATCCCTCAACTTTTTTAACTTGTTGAAAAAGCCATTTTTACTTGTTGAACAGGTCAAATGCTTATGTGGATACCACATGTATGAAGATATATATAATAATTATAATAACCTAGTAAAGTTAAGTGATGTAAGTATATAACCAATATAAACAAAAGGCAGGCGATTGAACCACTAAAGGTTAAAAGTTTATTCGTATTACCCAACATTAACCCGTAAACTTGTCCAAGATAATTACTAGCCTGTTCAACAGGTAAAAATGGCATTTTCAACAAGTCAAAAAAGGATAAGGGAGATAACCAGTACAAACAGAAAAAGTTAAGGGACTAAACTGCCAAAATCTTGATTGGCTTAATCCAAAGTAAAGCCTTCTTTTAACGCTTTAACTTTTATGATCTTACTGATTCCAAAACAGGTTACAAAAATCTTCATGTGTCAGCCCAACCTGACCCGAATTAAAAATTACATATTTTGACCGTACCAAATATATAAGAATCCAATGGATTTACCTCATGTCCGGGAGTGTCAAGAAAAACACATGGTCGCATTGTACCGTCAATAGGCACTTGGACCTTATACGCCCCAATTCCTTGTGTAATCCCACCAGCTTCAGAAGCTGCCACCTGTTAAACATGGAGAGTGAAACTTCAACCTCCAACTAAAATCCAATTTACAGCACATGCTAATATCATGTTTTCTTCATTCTTTAGTCGAAAACAACTTAAAACTACACCAAGAAATAACTTTTAATCACAAAGACGTCAATTAATTTTGAATGAAATAAAGTATTGGTACCAACCTTGCTTTTCCTGATATAATCCAAAAGTGTTGTCTGTCAAATACAAATACCAAAAACATAGAAGTAGTATTAGCACAAATTAACCGTGAAACATACTTGAAGCACTAACTTTTGGTAAAAATCCTTACTTTTCCGTGATCAACATGACCCATAATGGTGAGAACAGGCGGGCGATCTTGTAAATTATCAAGATCTTCTTCATCTAAAATTTCTTTCTTTTTCGCCATTTCCTCAATTTTGGCTGGACCCACATCAATGACTTCCACATCATACTCCCGACAAACCATTTTAACCATTTCTTTATCCAATTTTGCACCCCGTCAGGCTTGATGCCCTTTGCGTAAAGATGGCCAAGAATTTCACCTTCACTAACCGCCAAGTTATAGGCTAATTCATCAATTAACATACCTTCTTCATCAACTTCCATGAGTTCAACTTTAACCGGTTCAGCCTCCCGGGCTAACCGCATTCTAACTGCTTTCCTACTAGCTTTACTCCATTTTCTACCCTTTTTTGCACCCGGGATTGCGACATTAAGCTCTGACGTCTCATCATCATGAATTTCATCATCATCGTCTTTAACTTTGGGCCTACGAGCCGGTGCACCACTTTTCTTTCTAAAATCATCCTTAAATTTCCCAGGAGCCGGGGTCTTTCCTGGTTTAGGTGGTGCTAAAACGGCTTGAGCTATCAATGGATCAACAGCTGGTCTTTTAGATGCAAATTTATCAATCAAAATAGGCCCACTTCTCTCTTTTGTTTTTGTAGCAGAACCATTTTCTTCAGCAACAACAGGCTTTGGGGCAGCACCTAAATCTTTCAAGATGGGTGGTCTTTTTACAGGTGGAGTTGCAGATGGTTTTGATTGT
Source organism: Flaveria robusta (assembly GCA_025506415.1). Taxonomy (NCBI): domain Eukaryota; kingdom Viridiplantae; phylum Streptophyta; class Magnoliopsida; order Asterales; family Asteraceae; genus Flaveria; species Flaveria robusta. Next base: position 32,844,296 of record CM046470.1, on the reverse strand, counting down.
AATTGTGGTTGAACCCTTTGAGGTGGCTGAGGTGGTCTTAGTGGTGCAACCGGTTGACTTTCAACATTCTCGGTTACCTCCAACTTTGTATTCTCATTCGGGACCTTCTCAGTCTTTGGAGCTTCTTTCACAACCTTTTCTACAGTTGCAATCGGATTCCCTTTCCGCCACACACTTTTAAGAGTTTTAGCTTTTCCAGTAGGTGTCGAATTAACCCGACTGCCATAGTTTGTGTTTGGTGATGAAGGTGGTTTTTTATTTGGGATTTGTGTGTTCTTATTTGTTTCTAACTTCTCAGCTTTTTCCAACACCTCACCCAATGACTCAATCACCTTATTTCTCTCTTCTTCTTCACCTACCTTTGAACCACTTGAGCCCGAAACTTGTTCTGTCTTCGTCTCAGATGGTTTCAACACAGGCCTTCTAGCTGGCTTAAGCAAGAGATCAGCAGCATCCTCATTGCTACTTTTATTAGTGGCATTAAGCGACACCGAAGTCCCTTGATCAGCTATAAAACTAGTAGTCACAGAATATTTACAAATCGAACATACCTCCACCTTCTCCCAACCAACAGGCTATGAAAACCACAAGAACTACTGGGAAAATAAACTCTCCTAACCGATAAACGGGCGCCTTCCAATTGACCAGAAGAACAAGTGCAGGTACTACCCAAGCCCACTAATGAAGCAAAAGAAGCCATAATTGCACTCTATATAGACACCAGCATCACTTTCTCATCCACAGAGACAATTCATCAAACACCTTATCTGCAAATACTCTAACAACACTAGCCACAGCCACTTCCCCCCAAATTATACAAATGGGTCGATTCAAAACCTAAACAACAGGGTTTCGACTAACGAATTCAGAACAAGATACGATTTTTATGCAAGAAATTGAAAACCCACAAGGGAAGATGATCTTTACCTCTGAAAATTTGGGGGTTTTGCGTTCTTTGTGGGTGGATTGGGATATAGTTAGCAGAGGCGTTAGTATGGGTTGCAAACCGTGTGGTTGTAGAAGAAAGGAGAATGGGGATGAAACCAAGAGTGTTGGTGTTTGTGTGTGTGGCTAATTCTATGCCTCTCGTCAAATGATAACGATCCATGTGTCTGATAAGGTTCAAGATTTCTTTTGTTTTCATCCGACTAAAATTGCAAATTCCTTTCCCTAAATACAATATTTTGTTTGCTTAGGAGGGATATTAGATACCAGTAATTGTCGTTCTTAGATACTTTCTTTGGTTACACACAATATAGTTTAATTTTTTTTAAACGGCGGCAAATGTGCGACACTGATTCGAAGGATATGTGTTATTTTAATCGGGCTCACCTATCTGTGTCCCAACCGGGACCGCACCCTAACCCCCTCAGGAGGAAACCTATTGTTAGGAAAACTCAATGGCTCAACTCTAAACATATTGCTCAATATAAGACTTGAACACATAATATCTTTAATATTTACATGTCATGAGTACCTCACAGTATAATTTAATAGATTTTAGTTTTATCACTAAGTTACTACCGGTAGCTTGTCATTGATACCAGGTTGTCGTTGATGTTCAGTTACTGTTGATGAGTGTATATTGACCACTATTACTACTAATGATTATTAGTCATGCATGTATGGTGCAACTTCTGGCGTATGATCAATCAACGAGACAATATAAAAAAAATTCCACATTGTCCCGAAAGCATATGACCCCTTCGACCCATCGAAGCGCTATCCAAAAAATCTCTAAGAGGGCGTGCCCCCTTGGAACCCGTGAGGTTCCTAAAGACCGGAAATCGCAATAGTCTCGTATAAATGTATACGTAACACTTTTTTTCTTGATATTTATTATAATCTTATTTTAATCTTAAATGAACTTGATAAAAAAAAAGATGACATTAATAACAATAATGCAGTGTTAGTGACACCCTAATTTTATGAATACAGCTAGTTTTGCGTAAACATGCCTTAATATACTATGGCTTAACTGATAAAAGGATTTATTTAAATGTGTTTGCTTAATATATTTGATAGAAAGAAGGAATAGAAAACATTAAAAAATAATAAAAAAAACCTCATGCAATTCCCTATAAATTAGACTATTTTAAAATGTTAAGCTTGTTAATAAAATAAAATTTTCTACTATGTCCATTGGTATGTATTTAAAACTTCTTAAAGCCTAAAGAAATACTTCAAATTTTTCTACGATGTCCATTAGTATGTATTTAAAACTTCTTAAGCCCAATAATATGCATTTAAAGCTTTTTGAAATCTAAATAAATATTTCCACTCAAATAAAAAGGTAAATAAGAAGCACACTGCACACACGCGTCAACACCATATTCCTCTTCATCAATTTTTTTCATTCCTCTATCATATTTAATAGTTACTATAATTAGTAATAATATTATTAATTTTTTGTAGACTAAAAATAAATTTTAATGAATTAAAGAAGTTTTTTTATTAATGTTATTTATAAAGAAATAAATTTTTATAAATAAGAAGTTTTTAAAAACATCAGAGTTTTTTAATAATACAAAATATAATAAAAATTGATGCTTTTAAAAATTAATACTCAAAAATCATAAAATGTAATACATTGAAAAAATACAAGTCGTAGCATATTTTCCTGACTATTTTTTATTTTTCAGTTAACTAGCTACTATCGACTTGTTGTGATGTGATGATTCTTCGCCATCGGAACTCGGGCTATTACGTATTTATCATATGCGGTTTTATTGTCGGTCATTGCAGTCATCAATCCACCTTCCTACCTCGTTCTTGTATATCTCATATTTAAATTCTTATTCAAGCGAGGATCAATAATATCACAACCAGCAGTATTCATCGCGTGATATCTTGTTTCTATATGAGACATAAAAATTATAGAGACCTAAAAACTAAAGCAAAAACAATTAATTACTTAATTATTATTCTTTTTAGTTTTTAAGAAGTAAACAATCTCTCAGGGATATATAATATGCACTAATACACCTCCTGCTTGTTAAAATATTTCCCAATGTGAAATCACACATCCTTTCAAAAACAAAACACATTTTTTCGTGAGATTCTTTCAAGTACCTTAAGCCTAAGGAAGTTTTCAAATGAGAGGTAAGAGGATGTGTAAACTATGTAAAATGATAAACCAATATCTGTCAATGTGGGGCTAGCCCACTTGGTAGAGGCTTTGCCTCTTAAAGTGGAGGTCCTGGGTTCAAACCCAGGCATGGAGTAATTTGGAGTAGTTTAGGATAGGAGTAGGGTAGATTTGCCGTTCAAAAAAATATATATATATATAAAAATATATATATATATATATATATATATATAAGAAATATCTGGTCTAGTTAGAGTCAAATATATTAACTTTCAACCAACTACAAGTGTCCGTCTTTAACTTTTATTCAATTTTATCATAATTCAATTTGTCAGTTACCATCACATTTTGTTCAGTAGGAGCTTTAGTGATTTTGACCATAATGCAAGCAATAAAGACTTCTCATTTGATTGAAGGAGTCTCGAAACCCCTTCTATTGAGTGAAAGACATCACCACCATTCCATCATGCTTCACTAGTTAAGGATAAGAACAAGGTTTGATTTCATGACTTCAACCTTCGTTGACATGCAATATCTTCGATGAAAAAGACGCAACGAGAAACTGAGAATTGATTGGTATATTATTCAATTGGAATTTTGATCAAGAAAGTTCACACTTATTTATCTTATATTTTGAGTAATTATTTTTTTATAGTTTAATTAGTTAAAATATGAAATGACCAATATGCCCATAAAAGTTAGGGGTGTTTAAAATCGGATATCCAAATTTCAGATATCCAAAAATTTCGAATAATGGATTTTACTATCCGAATACGTATATGAAATTTCGGATATCAGAAGTTATATCCGATCTCTAAAAAAATATGTATTATTAATATTTTTATAAAAAAGTAATATGTTTTGATTAAAAAGATTTCTGATATCCGAAGTTTTCATAAAAATATCTGAAATTTCTAATTAATATTTATTATTTATTAATTTTTAGAAAAATATTTCAAATAATTCGGATATCCGAATATCCGAAAATACTCAAAATCACTATCCGAGTCTGAAATTTTGAATATTTCGGATTCGGATTTTCAGATATTTCGGATTTGGTTTCAGATTCGGATATTTTTGAACACCCCTACATAAAGTTAACTAACCAAACTAACACCATTAAGTTGAGGGATCATGGATGAAAACAAATAGTGTATTTAGGGATCAAATTTGCAAGAAATAAGTTTAGGGAGAAGATATTATTTGAGTTTTATTTTTTGACAACACAAAGACTATTTATGAAATTATTCAAAAGAATATAAGAACAATTAAAGTTCGAAAGGGAACAAAATTTTAAATTAAACATCACACATGTTGAATCGTAGTCTGATTTAGCCTAAATCGGTTCCTTCGCCGACCCTTGTCGGCGTTGTCCATGTCTTTCTGGCGGCATCATGACAACCAAAAACCAACCTAACCAATCTTATACCCAACGTACAAACATCAAATGCCATAAAGAGATGTTGCACCCTCTTCCTCATTGGGGACCACCCCTACGTCAACCAATCTCACTCGCTTTAACTCATACAACAGACATCACAACCAATATTAAAATTCATGAAATGACTTAACATTATCAACCCATTGTTTTTCTAGAAAAATCTTCATAAGCTCGTTTAGCCATCGAACACTCGGCTGTGATTGTCTTGTGAGTTTTGGCACCTTTCAATTGGAACACCGAGGGAAATTCCTAAATGGATCAAAACCAAATTGATAACAACGAATTTGATGATTTTGGTATGTTGGATGTTATTGGGAGAAGAGTTGAGTTGTTCTTTTCCCTTTTACTTTTTAAGTTGTTGACAGATATTTCACATGGGTTGATAAATGTGTAAATTTTACAGTTTAAAAAATTTAATAGATTTTGTATGGAGGTTAGTGTTGAACACGAAAATGTTACAAACTTAACAACCACTAAATATTATAAACACCAATTTAGAGGTTTGACGTAAACAGGTACTTTAAAAAACCTCATAATGTATTTATATAACTTTCTTAAATTTGTATTTCTTTTACCAACTAGTAGTATTCAAGCTCGCTCGTTGCGCGAGCATTTGGCGTGTAACATCGGACCATGTTTATGTAGAAACAGGAAACACAACATGAATAATAACTCAACATACACATCTAAGGCTCAGAATAAGTCACCCGTTGTGGCTGCAATCCAAAAATAATGCCACGCCAAACGACGGGCGCGTTTTTATGCATCATCACTGCCTTGTCACATCAATCTGTACTGTGATAACAAATTTTGATTCACAGACTGAATGATACATATAATATTATGAAATGAACATCCCTGTACCGGTAGTAATTGCATCATGTATATATATGCAATGGTACACCTTATCACCGGCTTCTTGCACAGTCTCCCACCGCCTACAAATCAAAATTAGGTGACACGGGAAAAGCCATGAAACAGAGCTTTTAAAGTCTCAGATGTGCTTACACTCATCATCATCGACCCTTCTGTGAATATATGACCGAGAATCACCCTAGCCAACAAAACAACTTAACAACATGAGGCGACATCCACAACCACATTCTATTACGTTTCAGATGAGCATGTGCTCAACATCATGGACCCGACGATAAGCCTCGGCTGAACAATTGCTCAACATCATCGACCAGTTACAAATAATCACCGACAACATCAAGAATATTCGAATCATAGCATCAATGACGTATTACTCAGGTGTATATGCACCATTGACAAACTAATCAGCAAAAAAAAAAGATTTTGGGATCTAACTTCATCTTAATCAAACAATAGACCCAAAAAAAGATCTTAGATGAACAGGTTCTCATCTTCATGGACCAACCAACTTATAAAAACCAACAAAATTAGGGAAACCCTTGAATTCAAATGATATCCAACAAAAGACTAAGATTCCGGTTAAGAAACCCCAAAATCATAGACCAAATATGAACTGGAATAACAAATATGGAGATTCAAGTTTCGAAACCTCAGTTAGGGTTTTGAACTGCAATTCAAACCCAAAAGCACCAAGGTAAAGTCTCAAATGAGCCCTATGTCATCGTCATCGACAAATCCAAGGATTATAATATGTCGGGACACCAGAGAACGTGAGAGACAACCTTACAAGAAGGCTTTGTCGCCCTATCACCATTGTCGATCCACTGATTCAATAACTCCCACTTTACATAAAAAATGGAGAGAATCAGTGAGAGAATCGGATAGGGAGGCAACCTTACCTAAACGGCGGCCGCCTCGACTTACCGACAAGAAACAGATCATCGCCACCGGTGGTTCGGTGGCTACTGTCTATACAAAGGCAGGTCGGGGTAAGGAGCACCAAGAAAACAGAAACAACAACAACGACCACCACATCACCGCCCATGGACATCGACCGGCGGTCGAAGCCTCTGTACAAAGCACATAATCACAAACCGGATTAGGGCTCTCAGATGTGCAACGTGCAATCATCATCAAGCAAAAGATGAAATGAATCGGATGTCACGATCACATAGAAGCCACCAAAGGCGGTCGACAGACCACCGGCGGCGTCAAAATCGACAGATCTAAGCCGATTTCAACATGCACCACCGTCCATAGAGGCGGCGATACAAGGGTCCATCTGAACCGTCACCGACAAACAAAAGCACCAACCACCTGCCGACATGGACCTCGCGTGGCCGGCAGACGGCCGAGGATGAGCCAAAGATGAGAAGAACCAGATGTCACGTTCACGTAGACACCACCAAAGACGATCGACTAACCACCAGCGGAGTCAAAATCGAAAGATCTAAGCCGATTCCAACATGCACCACCGTTCATCGAGGCGGCGATACACGGGACCATTGGAACCGCCACCGACAAACAAAAGCACCAACCACCCGCCAACATGGAACTCGCGTGGCCGGCAGACGGCCAAGGCGATACACCCTGTGAACACCACCGATGAATCCTCTCTGTCTAGAAATAGATCGGAGGCTAAAATGGGTGACCAACCCACTTTATCTCTATAAACACATTTGGGGGAGGGGGTGATATGCAAACCCAGAAAACTTTAGCGGCCAAACTACTATCAACTTAAAACAAACTGCTGATGAACTTGGTAAATTAATATATAGGTAAATGTAACCTTGTTTTTAACTATTTTTTACTAGACAAAAGAAAACTTCTTAATTAAAGAAAACACCAAAAAAGTTGTTAGTTAATAAATATCAATTTACATTTATATATAAAATTCCAGTTTAATAGTGATCTATAAGCCGCATCTTAAATCATACGCTAAGAAAACCATGAGCATGTTTATACTATAACGATATTAGAACAAAATATTTTCATTCTCATCAATCTCAAATAAAAACCGCAAACCAAGGCATATGTGCTCCTATTGGGGTCACGACCTATCTTCATCATCATTCTTTTTACAAGTATTTATTCTTACGTAGGATGATAATTATAAGAAAAACTCGTTATCATGACACAAGTATCACACGATTTATTATATCCTATCTGCTGGGGGTTTACTTCAACATACTCAAATATATATATATATATATATATATATTTTATATTGTTTAAAAATGTTTTAAACATAATTTATCTATATATGAAAAACCTTGTGTGATCAGCACTAGGTTTACCTGTATATGTGGTTTGACCACACAGGTTTATTGACTTGTCATTTTACCCTCTCAATATAAGTTTAAAGGGGACTATAAGGGGTGAGGCTTTAGAGAATGGTTCTCTGTGATAAGCGTGTGACTGTCGCACCGCCGCCATCGTCGCACAGCCACCACCCCCGCACCGCCACTCCCGTTGTACGGCAACGCTGTCACTGTCACCGCCGCAACCGTCGCACGACAACCTCGCGATTGTTGTGTCGCCGTTGTTGCATCACGTCACGCCGCCACCGCCGCCGCCGTCACCCCTCACTTCAGTGACTTCGCAACCGTCGCTCCGCCATCACTACATCGCAACCGTCGCACCGCAACTATCAACCATCATAGTTGGCACAGCCGCCATCGGTGCTTGCCACCGCTACCGGCCAAGCCCTAAAAGCTTAGCCATGGCAGCGGCGTTTTTGCACTCCGGTAACATCTTTCTTTCCCTATCTACAACATGCAACAACCTTTTCTTGGTCATCGTTGGTCTTGATGGTGGTGGTCTTGATGGTGGTGCTCTTGATGATGGGGCTTTTGATGGTGGTCTAGATGGTAGTGGTACGGCCACCTCTCTTGCTCTTTCTCCTTCTATCTACGATACCCTTTTAGGGTTTTTGAACGTTGGTGTTTCTGGGCAGTGGTTCTGGTTTAATATCCTATATATGAATAAAGGATGGTGATCATCAGTTGATTTACTTGTTTTTACAATACGATTTGTTCTTGGTTCCACGTTGCCTTGGATGTCTTTTGATCTTGCATGTTGGTTTATTAATTTGAGGTTAGTGTTTCTAATGGGCTGTGATGAGTTCATGGGTCTGAATAAAAATTGATTAAGGACGTTAGCTAGGCGTGGAAGGGTTGGAGGATGGCAGGTTATTGCCTGCAACCCGCCCTCCAGCCGTGGTGGAGTCATTGGTTTGCACACTCTGAGCCCGACATTAAAATGGGAAATTAGTGATTTTAACAGCCTTTGTTCGGGTCTTTGTATTGTTGATCTAAACTATTGTGTCTCCATGGGCTATTATGTTTAAACTTTAAATGAAATCGTATAGAGTAAATGTTGGTTCTTTTAGTTTCTTTTAAAGGTTTTGTTTTGTTTAGGCTATTGTTTTGAATATTGTTGCTAACATGTTTCAACCATACTTGGCTTGTTGGTGATGAAAGATGGTTGTGCCTAGGCTGATTTGGAACATGTTTTGACCCGTTTGATAGGCGATAACGATGAATTAAAACACGGGCATTGTTTTGGCGTGGTAGATGTATTATTTGCGGCCACAATAAATCGTTGTTTCCGAGCCTTTAGATAAATAGAAAGTCTTTAATTACCTAACCTATTGCGAAGTGCGGGTTAGAAAACAAACTAGTTATAAAGCTAAAACTAGTTCTTGTTTCTTCGCTACGCGGCGGAGTCCACTCGTTTTTTCACACACAATGCTACGTTACTTTAGTCGTTGTTGAGTCAGCTCGTCGGAAATTATTAATGCAAACTATTATGGTCAAACTCTAAAAATAATGATGGGAGACCATTCGTTTTTCCCATGCCCACCACCACGTTACTTAGGTCGTTTACTGTCCAGCTCGTTAGTAACTGTAAAATCAAAATTTTGTGATGAAACTCAAAAATACGAAACCTTAGTGGGTAAACTTAAAAAATAATAAAGCCTCATTATAAATAGTTTAATGATCAAACTCTAAAATCCTATAATTTAATGCCTAAAATCAAAAAAACAAATCGGCGGCCAAACAACAAAATCATAAGCTTTACTCATTAAAATTAAAAAAGGCAAATCGGCGGCCAAATTATAAAATACTAAACTTTAGTGGCAAAACTCAGGAAAGTAAAATTCAATATAAATAGTTTGGTCGTCAAAGTCTAAAATCCTATACTTTAATGGTGAAAGTCAAAAAACCAAAAGTGAGAGTTAAATGTGAAAACAATTAAAACTAATGTGGCTTTCCAAAAACCTAGGGGTGTTCAAAAAATCCGATATCCGAAAATATCCGAAATCCGATCCGTATCCAAATCCGAATAAACCAATCCGAATTCTTATTCGGATATTCGGATCGGATCTCATCCGAATACGAATTCCTTATTCGTGTTTCGGATCGGATTTCGGATTTCATAATTTTTTTATTTGGATTATTCTGATATCTGATCAATCCGAATAAGAATTCAACTATGTTTTTAGCCCAATACTCATTAGCCAACTACTTATTATATTTTCAACTCAATATTAAAAAATATTAACACATTTAGTACTCTAATCCTAAACAATTATACAATAATGATTGTTGTTCTAAATTAGAGAATATAATCTTCGGGTTTTATATAATTAGCTATTATGTTTCAATTTGGGTTCACGTTAACTTTGTATTTTCAAATTTTGTATCTTTTATTATGATTTTAAACTTATAAAATGTTAAGAAAACAAAATTAGCAAAAAAAAATTAAGAACAAAAAAATAAAAAATTTGTTATTTAGTTTATTCGGATAAATTCGGATTATTCGTATATATATCCGAATCCGATCCGAATTGAATTCGGATAGATTCGGATCGGATAGAGATATCCTTATTCGGATCGGATCGGATCGGATTTCGGATAGGGTCCTGAAATTTTCATATCCGAATAATCCGTTATCCGATTCGATGAACACCCCTACAAAAACCAAAACGAAAAGGGATCAATTAAAAAACAAAAAGTATTGTGCTAATTTGAATAAAAACTAAATATCTACTATTCATTTTCCTTCTCTGTTAATAATAGAGTAATTATGGATTGGAATCAACACTTTATGACATAAAAAAATGCTAAAGTTAAAATAATGCAAAGTCCACAGGATCACGCACGATTCACGTGACCAGGGAGCTACAAACTCTTGTAGTCGGCTACGATCCATATAAACGTAATATATATAACAGCACCATCAGTTTCAGTGATCAAACAGCACCAAAAGGATCATCAAACTCTGTGTGTGTGAATCAATGAGGGAAGAAGGAATCAGTTCATCTGGAGACCCCTTACTTTTCCCCAATTCACCTCCGCCCACCGCTGCTGCAAGGTAAACCTAACCCTAATTTCGCCTTCATTTGTTTCAATTTCATACATACACACCTTAATTGCGACTTTGTTTCAGGGGTTTCTATATGAACACGCTTCAATAGCTATAATGTGCTGTTGAATTGCCTAATTTTAATTGTTAATACCCGAGTCGTGAGTTATCGGTTTAGAATTAGGGATTTGGGAGAGTTTATGTGGGTTGTTAAATTGGGTATCTGAATCTAGCTTAATTGGGTAGTTTATTGATCGTGTTTTACGGATCCACAGCTTTTTAATTGATGTTATGCTTGTATGTATTCGATTTTACCGACTAACGCTATGTTCCCGAGTTCATTTAAGAAGAGAAAAGAAAAGAAACGGAAGAAAAGAAATAAAAAGTTGTGTTCCTGAGTTTTTTTTAATGAAAGAAAATGGAAGGAAAACAAAAAAGTTATGTTTCCGAGTTTACTTATGGAGAGAAAAGAAAGGAAATGGAAGGAAAATAAAGGCTAAAAACAATCTTTCCAAATCGGAAGAAAACGAAGAGAAAAGAAAAGAAAGAAAAGAAGAGAAAAGAAGAGAAAGGAAAAGAAAATGTTTCCTTTCTTTTCTCTTGTTAAGTAAACTCGGGAACATAACGTAAGTAGATTTTGTTTCCATATAATCGAATTTCTTTAGGTCTTGAAGTCCAATTAGCGTTTTTAAATATAATTTGCACGTTTGGAACTTTTGTTGTCAATTTATGAGACTCTTAAGTTGAGTTAAGGAAGATACATGTGATAAGGCTGATTTAAACAACACAGAAGTCAATAGAATAAATCAGGTGTGGCATTTTCTTTTAGCTTATCTGGTAAATGTACATGTGTTATAACCATCTGGTTTGATTTATCTACAATGTTCAGCTCTGCTGGAGCATCATCACCAGTTGTTGCCACAAATGCTGGAAGTACTGATTGGCTGGGCCATGGTCAGGGGTCCAAAGGGGGTTCACTGTCTCGAGTTAGTTCACAAGCCATGTGGATTTCATTGAGTACAGGTGCGGGTGGTTCAGCTCTTGGTTCTTCCAAACCTTCATGTAGACCATGGGAAAGGGGTGATCTTCTAAGACGATTATCCACATTTAGTCCTGCAAATTGGTTTGGAAAACCTAAGGTTTGAATACCATTTTGTTTAATGTTTAATTTAATCTATTCTTGTCGATAATGCTAGTTTACATTATAACTGTCTTTCATGCAGGCTGCTAGTTCACTTTCCTGTGCTAGGAGAGGTTGGGTGAATATAGATGTTGATAAGATTCAATGTGAGTCTTGTGGGGAAAACCTGAAATATAACGCACAAGAATCATGGGCTAGTACTGAAGGTGAATGTTGATATAATTAACTTTATTTGCCAGGCTGGTATATTTTTAGGTTTATACTCTTTCAACAGGTGAAAATGGTGACGAATTTGCTAACCAGCTGGATGAAGGACATAGTGCCACCTGCCCTTGGAGAGGAAACAGCTGTGCTGAAAGCCTGGTTCAGTTCCCGCCTACCCCACCATCTGCTCTGATTGGTGGTTACAAGGACCGTTGTGATGGACTAGTTCAGTTTCCTTATTTGCCTGTGGTAGCTAATTCAGCTCTTGACCAGATGAAGCTTTCTAGAGGTCCAGAAATTGACCGATTTCTAGTCCATTCACCTGCTTATCCGGCAGACAGTATGTCTGATTCTGAAATAAGCATATATTTACGTGTAAGATACTACTGCATTACTAATTTGTTCTTAACGTTTGGCGAATCTTTTTACTAAAATTTGATAACTTTTTCTATCATTAGGCCCAGAAGTTGATAAGCCTATGTGGATGGGAGCCTAGGTGGCTTCCTAATGTTCAAGATTGCGAAGAGCATTCTGCTCAATCAGCTAGAAACGGTGGTTCATTCAGTCCTATTATAGATCATGACCCATTACAAGATCGAGGGCCGAACAAGAAACCTTTCTCTAATTCGACCAAAAAAGGTTCTCGATTCAGGTCAAAATTCGAATCTGGATCACCGTTGTTGGATTGTAGCTTATGTGGTGCTACAGTGAGGATCTTGGACTTTGTTCGTGTCAATCTTCCTGCTCGTTTTGCTCCTAACAACAGCGATGTTCCCGAATCGAGTAAAAAGATGGCAATTACTCGTGGAGCAAGTGCTGCTAGTGCCATTAGCGGTGGGTGGCTGCTGATGGGGCAGAAGAAGAGCAGACAGAGGATGCTGATGAAGCTGCAATGTCAAATGTCAGGATGGATTTAAATCTTACAATGGGAAGTGGGTTTTCTACAGGACATGGTCATAAAAGACCGATATCTGAATTATATCAAGATGGGAATTTAGGTCGGGATCTAGTCATCGGTCAGCCAGCTGGCAGTGAGGTTGGTGATCGTGCAGCATCATATGAATCTCGTGGTCCTACTACTTTTAAAAGGAATGTTGATGAAGGTGGGTCCACAGTTGATAGACCACATGGGTTGATTAACCAAGCAGATAGTGTTGAGGGTGTTGTCATTGACCGTGATGGTGATGAAATTAATGACAGTAAGACGTCCACTGGCCCATCTAAACGGTTTTGTGAGTCATCATCTGGTGCGGGTCCTAGTCAAACTCTGTATTTTGATATTGGCCAGGCTGGCCCATCAAGCCAAGGCCATGAACTTGCGGCACGGGCTTCTTCTGTTATTGCAATGGATACAATTTATCATAGTGAAGATAATGATTCTATGGAAAGCGTTGAAAATCATCCAGGTTTTATCGATGAGGTTAACTACCCCTCCACGTCAGCTATCAACCCTGACCTTAATGAAACTTCAGACATGAACCATAGTATCCAGGCTCAACAAAGCACATGCCCTCCAATGGGTTGGGTCACCAGTGAAGTAGGTGTTAGCAGCACCAATGATGAAGAAGTACTGAATACTGAAACTGCCACTGCTTACAGGAGGGACGGTCCTAGCTTGGCGGTTAGTGGTGGTAGTGTTGGAATGGGTGCAAGTCATGAAGCCGAAATTCATGGTTTGATTCATAGGACAGAAAGTGTTGTTGGTGACATGGAACCGGTTATTGGTGTGACTGAGAATCAAGGTCAAACCGGTGAATTTGTTCCTGAAGAAATGCAACAAGAATATTCTGGAAGGGGGGATAGTGGGTCTAAGGTCGTTGGTTCGGTCAAAGGTGAATCTGTTGAGAGCGGTGAGAAGACTAGTGATTTGAATCTTTTACCACATGAACAAAACTCGCACCCTTCTCTTTCTTGCAACGCAGTTGTATATTCAGGCCTTGAAGTATCAAAAGATGAAGTGATGCAGGACCGCAAGTCATCTCCTAATGAAGAATGTGGGTACCCAAGTTTTCCGCCTGCTAATGGATTAGGTATGTAAATTATCTTGATTATTAAGGAAATTAGATAACCAGCTGTTTTGAGTGTTTGTTAAATAATGATTATTTAGATAAAAAGGATTATATATGTGAAGCCACAGAGTATTCAACTATATTCATTAAGGTCTCCCAAGTATGCATCTAGTTTCACTTTGACCAATTCCAATCTCCAGACAATGAAAATGCCCTTAAATTTTTTGATAAAACAAATTTTTTAAATCTGTAACATGTTGGCCCGTTGTCAAATGGGCATTTACTTTGGTGGACTGCACATACAGAATCCCCTCGAATAAATTTGGTGGATTGCACATACAGAATCCCTTCGAGTAAATGAATACATAAGACGGTGAGTGATGATGAAGAAATAAGATATGTATTGTAAGATTAAGTAAAAGTGTCTCAATTCAGATTAAAAGAGACAATTTTAGTTTATGCCATTAATTTTGTTACAGCTTTTATAAAACCGACTATTTTAACAATTAGATAATCAGAAGCAGAATCTCTTTTTGCAAACACTAAAAGCTGGTTATTTGCTGCTAAATTATGTATGTTTTTATTTTATTTTGTTTAGGGCCTCCAAATGGAGAAAGCAAATTTGAAGAACCTGTTGAGTTTGATCCAATAAAGCATCATAATTTTTTCTGCCCTTGGGTTAATGGTAATGTTGCTGCAGCTGGGGTTATCAACAGTAACAATGGTGCTAGTTCAAGTTCTAGTGCTTTAGCTCTTTGTGGCTGGCAGTTAACTTTAGATGCTTTAGATGGCTTTCAAGGGCCTGAACAAAATCAAAATGTTGAATCTGAATCAGCTGCATCTCTGTACAAGGTATATCAACCATTTTTTATCACTTAGTTTAACTAAAATGATGATGAAAATGAAATAGAGTATTCTTGTATCTACGAACTCAAGTGAATACAATTATTTTTTTGTAATTATGGTATTAAACTCAAATTTCTCAAAAAGAAAGATAATTAAATAATGTGATTTTCATAATCCATATGATAAAGGATAAAAGTATGTCTTATTGATAACATTTTTGTAGGATGAGCATCAAGGTTCTGGTAAAAAACTCATGGCACGCCATTCCTTCAACAGAAGCCGTGGCCAAAACTGAAAATAATTATCCGCTGGTAATTTTTCATCAACTTTCCCTACAATTTGCTTATTCAAAAGTGGTCATTTTATGGTACGGGTCAAAAGTTCAGTTGACCCTAATCCTTTCTTCTATTATCTTTATGAGTAATGATATACATGTTTTATTGTTAACCTGTTTGACCCGTTGAAGATAAAACATAATACTAAACGACCCATCCACCTGCCATGAACACCCATTTGTTTTTGTTTGCAGTCTCATGTAGCAACTACAAGGACAACTCAACAACTCTTTGGAAGGGAGCATTTGACAGAGTTAACCATTTTAGTTCTAGTATTTATCAAAACCCTCATAATTATGAACGCACCTGTAATGATCTATATTGTTTTAAAAAAATTTCATCTTTGTTTCTTCTTTTAGTGATCCGTTCGAATCTATGATGAAGAGATTTTTGTGATTTGTAGAAATACAAAGTGGACTTTGTTTTTAAGTTATAGGATGATGATGATGTTGCAAGATTAGAATTGGAGTCATTCATTGACTGACTGAACCTTGTTTACAGTTAAACTTGAGGTTTATTTGATCTGAAATTCATACCTTAAGATGCTACATTAATGGTTGGTAACTTGACGTTCAAGTTTCATATAGACTTTTACTGTGTAGTTTCTTGTGGATCAAGCAGCGTGTATGAAATTATGTTGAGTTGTTGACCTTGAAGATCCGTTAGTGGGGGACACAGGAGCTGGTATGGGGAGACAAATTAGGTCAAATACGTTAATCCGTAAAAAGTACCTAAATTAGTTACTGTTAGAATAATTGTATGGATGGTTCATGTGGTATGATCATGTTACGGTTTTGGTCCTAAGGTTTTATAAACTATGGTTTTGGTCAACATTGTTTGTTGATGCGTAACTATTTTAGTCCCTGGGACTAATTGACGTTGAATTTGTTAAGCTTTATGAATCAATGATAATACCTTCACTGTTACTAAAATTAAAAAAATATGTTGAATAAACTAAGCCTACCTTATTTTCCCCAGCGACCTCCTATGGATTCCAAAACCTTCGATCGCATTTTAATCATCTTCACCTCGTGGCATGATTGATAGCAATTGGGGGTTTGTTTACAATTCTTTTTTAATTATCATGTCGCTTATAGTTCTTTTTTTGTTGTCAAAATGAGCCAGTGATAGTCCCGTCTTCATAGTCAATTCTAAGCCTTGATAGTTCAATCACCATTTCTATAAGAGCGCACACTAGTTTAATGCTAATCAACTCCCCATAAATCTTCTTACATGAAGCGTGGTGTAGATTTGATAAACATGATTGAGAAGACCATTTTTGGAAAAGCAAGTTTTGGTATTTAGTGACACGCTACCACCAAACGTACACACAAAGTAGTCCATCTCATGAGATAATTCTAAGACGAAGAATTGATCCTTGAAGGTTCAAGATAAAGCAACAGAAGTTTCTTGGTTGCGTGCGTCAAGGTAGCTACCGTTGTACAAATTGTGAAACAGTTTAGTCGTATCTAATTGGTGGTACATCAAATCAAGGATAGCTGATTGTTGTGAATCGCTTTGGTGCTTCTTGATATCGACTTATTGATTTGATGATTTGAATTTGGTTCCACCTGCTAATGGAAAGGTATTGTTTGGCGATTTCTTCATCAAAAATTAAAAATTGCTGCACCATGGATGAATGTTCTGGTCTGTTATGTCTTCTAAGAAATCACTGTACGTTCCCAAAAAATATGTTAGATGTAAATTTTTTTACAAGCACATGACATAAATGAAATACATACTACTTCTAATATATATGGGCCATCTGATATTTGTTTTAGATAATCATGAAAATCTTTCTACTCTAATAAAAAGATAACTAGTAGTGACACGTGACACTATCATATTTTTCTTATCAAAATTTTTCCGCTTTTCTCTTATATTAAATAAATACATTAATTAATAATTTTATTTAATTCTTTTTTAAATTATAAATAGTTTTTTAAATAAATTAAGAAAGAAATCCTTTTATTAATGTTATTTCTAAAGAAATGAATATTTAAAGAGATTTTTCTAAAACATCAAACTTTTTTAAACATGCGAAATATTTTAAAATTGGTATTTTTAAAAAGTAAAAATTTTATAAACCAAAAATAATTAAAATTGAGATTTATAGTAAGGAAATTTTTAAAGTTGATATGTTTTTAAACGGATTGTTTGATATATAATACTTAATTTAGTTTTTGAAAATACAAAAAAAAGTTTAAAAAGTTGATATCATTGTTTATTACTTATAATCCTTACTCATACGTAATTTCAATTATATCTTATCCTAGAATATCGTTTCATAATTAATAAAATTTTATTCTATTTAATATTTTATTTATTCAACCTGTGTAATTCACGGGTTTATTAAAACTACGGATTTATTAAAACTAGTTATCTGTAATTCTACAAGTTAACTATTAATTGTTATCCACATAATTGTTGAAAATATGAATGTGAATTTTTTTGGCTACTGTAATATTTTTCTTGCATAATCATTTTATAATGAAAATAATTATATATTAATCAACTTGATTTTTGATTAATGATGTTAAATGATCAAGTATCTAACTGATTCTTCAATATAAATTAGGAAAGAAAAAAAAATCATGCATGAGAAATGAAAAACAGGTAAGAAACAAAGTATGCATAAAATTTATAGTAGATAGGAATTTGAATAATAGTTTAGATGGATAAAATAGTTATTCTGTGAAATTATTTAGAGATCCAACCAAAAAACATTTATTGGCTCAATACTTACTGGTTTAAAGTCTTTTATCTAGTCAGACTTTTTACTGGTTTAACAATTAATCATACAAAGGTTGCCAAACATCCTCTAAGATCATTTAAGAATTACTAAATGTCTTAAGAAGTACCAGCACTAAATCAATAGTTTATAATTTAAATTTTATATTTTTTATACATAGTTGTGTATGTTTATATACATTAAAAAATATTAGAATAACATAAAAAAAACTTATCAAACTAATGTTTGCATATGTTTAACTATACATATGTAGATAGTATAACCTATATATGACTTGCACATGTGTATATTTTAAATTCATATCATTTTCTCTTTTTAAATTTTAAGAGAAACAATTAAACATGATATTTCAATCATTTTTATATAAAACATAAAAAAAAAGTTGAATTGATAAAAGTTTCGTAGTTTTGAAAAAATGTTTATTAGTTCTCAAATGATTATAATCCTATTTGTTTAATATCTAAATAAAAATCATACAAACCAAAAACTCATTTAGGCTTGCGAGCAAGCTAAAGCTCGATATTTGAAGCTCGAGCTCGTTAGTAAACGAGCCATGATATAAACTCAAACTCGGGCTCAAGCTAGTTTAAGCTCAGCTCGATTCAAGCTTTTTTCGAGCCGATCCGAGTAGCTTGCCAGCTGGATTGACTAGTTTATATCTCTACTTTTTTTGGTTACACACCTTGATTATACATATTATTCAACTGAGATTGTGATAATTGGACGCGATCTGAGTTTAAATCGGATCAAGATTTGTGATTCCTCGTAGCTTGTCATAACGTAATCGAAGGGCACAAGTGCATATGCACCACACTTGTCTATGATAGTATAACACATCCTCGTATAATCTTTTTATATGAAAGTATAAGATAAGATTTCTATAAATGTATAAATTCATAGAATATAAAATTAAAAGTTCAAGTTACAACTTACATACAAGAAAGAAAGCACAAAGAACATTCATAATCAGGCATTACTTATCTTCACTGGTCTTATTCTTGTTCTTCATGGGAACCAAACAACTATATGGTTTTCCAAGAGTCAACGCTCTTGATTCCCGAACTCAACGATCTCGATTCCTTTGTTACGACACCCAACAGGTGCATCATACTTGCTGAAGAGCTATACGACGAGATTAACGATAGCAAAATGTAGCACATCACCACCAGAAAAGTGATGATGATTGATGCTGTTGCTTGTCTACAAAAGTGGCCGTAGGTCCCACAGGCTTCGCTCCACGTCACCTTTGTATGCCAAAAACGCCACCTCTTTCGCCACAGCACCCGTTGCCAATATCAAGTATGTTGAAACCTATAACAATGTAATAGGTGAGGTCCTGTATGCTTTGTTAAGCTAATATTGAAATAATCATCTTTAATTAGTCAACTAATTAAAGGTCTTAATGACAAGTAGTTTCGAGGTAAAGAGTGTTAAATGGATCGTGTTGGTAAGTTAAACCTGATACAATATAAAATTTTTTTAACACCAACCTGGACGTGATACGAACTAAAAGATCTATTAGACACAAGAACGCAAACCTTATATGAATTTTGTTGGTTGAACGAACAATACTCACTTTATATGAGATTTTCTTGTTAATAATCTTAATCAAACTTACAACAAAAAATGCAAATTGTGTATTTGTGTACGACACCTAAATACCTAATCAGCATAAAATAAAAAATCTAAATTTTCAAATTTATTTTAATACTTAACATATGTTTATTTTCAGAAATTTCTCATTTTGTCATTTAAAATTTCAATGATCATCTTGAAAGAACAATGAACGACACATCAAAATCAAATAGATTAAACTCATTAATTACCTGAAAGCAGTGATGTTAGAGTAGGATAAAGAACCATATTCATTAGTCTCAGAGTCCTTAATCATGACAACCAACGCAGCAACACACAGCCCCACCGGAAAAAGCCTCAGCAGCGTCTCCGCGATCCGGATACCAGAGCTTACATCGTCTTCTCGGGACGGTCCAGTTGCAGAATCGCGGGTCTTTTGGGCCATAGTTAATCACAAAGGTTGCAGCTTTTGTGTAGGAAGAGGTGAAGAAGAGTTGTGATTGTGATAGTGTATGTGTATGTGTATGTGAATATGATTGTTGGTTTGTGGTGTTGCATTTGGATGTCGTTTTATATGTCATAAATGGTGGAAGTAAAGTTTATGGAAGTTAGGTGATGTTACATTCAATGCTTTCGTTAAAATGAGGCTTTATACTTTCTTTATGAGGTTAAGATAGGAAAAAAAGATGCCCCTAATTAACATTCTGGTGGTGGTATACGTTGTGCAAAATATGATGATTTTACCTTAAAATTTTTTATATAAAATATAAGATTATTTATGTTATTAATTGACCTTTAACTCGTGGGTTCGTGTTAACTTTTCGACGTTAGTTTCTTGCACGGTCTTCCGCCACTTGCCCCTTCACTTCGCGGGTTCCCATGCCCCAACAAGATTTTAATGTTAGCTTTATTCAAGACCTTTCGCCCCGCCTCTTTCAACACGAAGTTTTGAGACAATTTTTTTTATTTTAGTTTTTTCCATTGATTTAAGCTGATTTATTATTAGCGATACTACTTGTATAGAACTGTATAAGTTTTATTGGTACCTCTATCCAATAAAGTTATAGATCATGTCACAATAGCCCATTCATGTACCAAGTTATATAACACTAAAAGATTCATATGCACCTCATGAGACCATAAATTGTGCCTCCTAATACATATCATTTATTTCATATAACACATGACTGCTCATTATGTGTGTTAATTATTTGACATGACATAAGATTTTGTCAAAACTTTCTATATAAATGGCAATATGTTTCCTCATTTGTTTATTCAATTATCTTCGTTCATTGCATCATGTCCACCATTACTTCACTTATTTAATATTACATATTAGCAAGTTTATTTAGTAAACCCGTTAACAATGTCGGGTTATAAAGACAACTATCTGACATTATGGGGTGAATTTTCTTGTAGGATACTAGTCATTTCCATCGATATGGTATCACATTTATTGAATTATTTGTCATTATGTTTGTAGAAATCCAGACATATCGCTTTTAAAAATAAAATAACTTGTTCTAAAGTGTTCATGTCACTTGAGGACTTAATGAATTATGTTATCTTAAAAGAAAAAGAGGGAAGCACCATTTGTTAAGAAAACACTTAGGTCTCATTACTTCATACATTTGGAAAAGAAGAACACTAGGACTTGTTTCAAAGTAAAAAGATTGCTTATGTTTGTGGTGCCAAAACAAATATACAAATTTGATTATTTATAACAAAACAATAAAATAAATAAAAATATAAGTATGTTTATTTATATAAAAAAATATTAAATAAAACATATGAGTTGTTTGATAATAATACTTACTTATCATATAGTGTTATATGGCTGGTATGCCTTGACCACCAGATAAAATCCAACATCATTGTCACCGATACGAATTACATTGATGTCACTGGTGTACGAGTGTACCATTAACCAAGAAACGAGTGTGATATACCAATAACTACTCTCTTGTTTGCTATCTGTTTGCTATCCACAAAATTGTAGTGATGAATGACACAATTGTATCTATTTTGTTAGCGGCGTACCATTAGCTAAGGTGGTAACGAACTTCATGTTCAATGGTTACTTAACCTTCAGTTTGTTTACGTGAACACTAGTTTAATCTAATCTTATAATAATTTTAATAGAATTAAGTAACAACTTTTTATCATTTTTAGTCTAATCCTAATGTACTAAATTAGTGTACCACTTGAGGTTTAAAGTTTAAACTGTCGAACAACTCTTTCCTCCCGAGTCCCGATGCAACAACGACCACCGGAATAACTTCCAGCGACCTGATTCCGGTGAACAAAGTGGTCAATGCTGGTGGTCGTGCGACGGTAGGACGATCACCGTCGTGATCTTCACATTGCAGCTATCTGAACCGCTGATTCCACCTTTCACCGTCGTACTAACCCCAATCTTCACCGGTGACTCACGGCGGCAATGGTGGTGAATTGGTGATAAATTATCATCAATCTGGATAAGGATGCCCCACACTACTGATCATAGAAACGAGTGGACGAAATACAAACACAAATTTGGCGAATTGCATCACCACATTGGGTAGAGAGAGAAAATGACGATGGCTACAAACGTTGCTCATGGCGTCAATCACCACCACCGCCACCAGATACCACGGCGGCAATGCTTCAGTTTCCACCATGGACGGACCTCCATGAACGTGAGTATAGTAACTTCATATCTGAAGCATCCAATTACGCTACGAACGCAAATTAGGGTTCCGAGATCACCGGTTATCCGTCGATTCACTAGAATTTCTGCATCTCTTGACCTAACCGAAGACAATGTGAAGCAGGTTTTAGATGATGCTAGATCAAAGGCAAGTTTCAGTTTCAAATAACAAATCGAATTTAATTATCGCTTGCATCTAAAACCCTAAATTAGGTCTGATTTCTGCAGTTTTCACACATATTCGACACATCAGTTGGAATGACAGGTGACCTACCTTTCAATTTTGGTTTACTTCATTGAATTCATAGTGTTATCAATCTTACTGAAAGCATAGGAATGTGAGTTATGAAACAGGAGTTGCAGAATTAGCTGAAGTTGATGGGCCATTTGTGAAGATTAGACTCAAGGGTCGGTTCTGGCATGAACGTTCTCTGGTATTAGCTAGGCTTGGGAACTATTTGAAAGAAAGGATCCCTGTAAGTTCATTCCACTGTGAATTTGCAATATGATACGCGTTAACTGTTGTTAGCAACCTTGGTCGTCTGATGGCAGAAATGCTGTTTGCAGGAGATACTAGAGGTGGATATTGAAGATGAGAAGCAATTGGATGACAGCCCTGAAAACTTTTGATGTTTTGGAATCAAGATTCATGAACACCACATAGCAGATTGTTGTAAGCATTCATCCAATTAGTAACTATGAACCAAGATACTTTTAGAACACATGTTTCATACGTCGAATTCAATATCTCATCTTGGTAATTCACTAATTTGTGTTCAATTAGTTACAATTTCTGATTTTCCATGATTGATCATGCAGAAACAATAGATAAGTTATCAACAGAAACTGTTTAGTTGCTGGTTAGTACCAGAGTATGATCAAACCCTGCAACAGCTTGCAGAACATTAGTACCTTCTGAAAACTCAACCAACATGGGTTCAGGCTCATCTGCAGAACTACCCAGCCCGAGCCGCCCGTTTCTACCACACCCCCATGAAAAAACTTCTCCATCCGTCGTGACAGCAATGGAGTGCACACGTCCGCCTGAAACTGACAACGGGTTTTCCCCTAATAGTCCATCAACAGGCAATGGGATGTTTTGGGACCCACCCTCCCAAGCTGAGAATTCTGACCCCAACCCCATGAATAGATGCCTGAAATGCCACCACCTCCGTCTGCTGCTGGGATTCGGCATATTGCTAAAGAATGGCCCAACCCGCAAGCAATGGAGACAGGGTAGACACTTATGTCAACTGGAAGAAACTCCATATCTTGTGTTGATCTGCCTAATTGCCCATATGCATTGCTTCCACCACTGAGTAAGGTTCCATCACCTGAAACAAGAACCCAAGATTTGACAAATTACCAAAAATAAAGTAACCAGCTTTAGTCAAATACATGTTCTGGGTAACTGCCACTGTGGTAACCTACTATTTTAACTCGTTACCCAAAAGATAACCATCAAAGTCTCAAAAGTAAGGTAATCTTCCAAGTTAGTCGGTTTCCAGATAGCACATTTTGGCCGTATAGGCGCCTCATAAAAAAAATTCAAACTTGATCAAAGTTATCAACATGTAAAACAAAATCTTTAAAAGTTTCGTATCTAATAATGAGATTCTTGATATAATTTTGTGCAAAATAACTTGGTTAATAGTAGTCATATGTTTGAGCGTATTGAGTTATACAATCAGTAACCAATTAACCATATCATCTAGGTACCAAAGGGTGGGTTTAAATATAAAATATCAATCACATCCGACTATGCTATCAGATCCATATCCGATTTCTTGTAGTGATTCTTAACCTGTTGACCACAAACCAAATCAAACCAAGAGTGCAAGACAATACAATGCTCTAACATGACTTACGCAGAAGAACCAATGTGTGATCCAGCCCACATGACACGTCAGCAACCTCGACGCCTTTCAGTTCATCAATTACACAGGGTTCCCAGATTATGGGCATATCGTCCTCCTTATCCATAGCTTGCAAAACCAGTTTCTCAGCATCCTCAAGCTTCAAACCTGAAGACAAATTAGCCTTTGAATCAAGCGGTGAAGCCCCCATAATCCTCCTCTTTCCTAATCTACCATCTGCTGAATATCCCCAACCAAACAACCTTCCATCTTTGGTAAGTGCAACAGCATGCCCCCATCCAAATGAGACCTGCTTATTACAATCTATCAGATGTTTTGGCGATTTAAAAAACGATATAATCACAACCTTCAGGAGGGGGGGGGGGGGCGCGAGTCCATGTAACAGGATCCCTCTAACAAGATCTCACTGTTAGAGGTTCGAATCCAGCTTTCACTGGTTTTTGCCTTTTACAAGGTCACCTGCAAACTGTTTTTAAACTGATATCATATGACTGCTTTCAAAATTTAATGCTAAACACCCCTAGGTTGAAGATGATATTCAGAATCATTAATACTACCTTAAGAATGGTAATTAGACCACCTTAATAATCTCTTCATCATCTAGAACTTTCATCCTGGAGGGAACAACAGCCTCTGAAACCCCAATTCCAAGCCCTAATTGACCCCTCTTCGATTTCCCCCAAATCCACAACGACCCATCGACTCCAATCGCCGCCGATACAACACCAGATGCAGACGCCGATCGAACGCCACTCAATTCCATCACTCTCTGTGGCTCGACCCATGATTCTCTGTTACAAAACGAACACCAATTTAGTATTCAACATTAGAATCAACCTAGTGTTTTGCAGAGATCGTGAACGAAAAACAAACATACCTAGGGGAATCAATGGAACGCCCAAGCTGGTGTTCGACATTCCGGCCCCATGACCAGAGGTGGCCGTCGGAAGTGACGGCGAGAGAGTGGTAGTGGCCGGCGGCGACGGTGGAAACGTCGGGAGATAGGGTGGAGATCGGAGTTGGTTCGTACGCGTCGGATCCGATTCCGGTGGCGGAGGTTGGTAGGCCAAGGGCGCCGTGGCTGCCGTCGCCGAAACTCATTACGGTGGTGGCGGTGGTGGTTATCCGGCGACGGCCGGCGACGGAGTTGAACGACGCCTTCTTAAGAAGCCGAAGCATCATTTCTAGACCTGATTTTTGTTTTGAATTTGATGATTTTGATCTCGTTTTTGGATGTCCGATTGTATATCGCTTGTATTTTGATTATTGATTGAATATAATATTATTCTGGTATAAATAAATCAAAACAATAATATTAATTCCAAACAAAGTCTTTACGAGCAAGTTGGAGGTGTTTAGTGTAGTTTGATTGGTTTTAACTTTTGATAAGGATTTTTAAGGTGAATAGTTAACAATAGTTCTGGAGAACTGCAAACCAAGCGAGTAGGTTGGGTGTGTCGGTTGGACTAGAGGGTTTTACCGTTTAGCGATTCGTTTTTGATGATTGGTTTGAACATGTTTCATGCGTGAGATGAACTTGTCTCGGAATGATATACAATTGGATCCAGGTTGAAAATTATCTAGAGATTTAAATAATATTTGTTTCTTTAAAATATTTTTATATTTAGTTTAGAGTAAATCGTATTTTTTGTCCTTTAGTTTTATAGCAAATTTCAAGTTTCGTTATTATACTAAGAAAACTACAGTAAACGTCCTTTACGTTTAAAAAAAGTTTATGCTGGATAACAAGGAAATGGACAATATCTTGTAATAATATTTTTTTAACGGCCAGCGAATAATTTTTAAACCCGGTCATCTGGGTAAACTCATTAGCAAAAGGCCACTCACGCGCACAAATACAGACAACACTGGTGATTCGGCCCGCCCGAGACTTTAACTCATGACCTTCACTTTGGAAAGTAATGAGTGATTCCTCCCAAACCAATTGATCTAAGACTTATTGGTTGTAATAACTAACAAATTGTATTTATACAAGTTTATTCATTGTTAAAGTGCTTTCCTTTTTTTTATAAACATGAATTATTGTAGGTTTTGTTTTCTTTTATACAAGTTTATTGAAACCTTTTACTAATTGGTAGTTCAACACCGATCATCTTACCAATCTTTAATGCTTCCTAGCCGTTAAAATGTCAGTGTTGGGGTTGGGGCTATTTTCCAACTTGAAAATTAGGAATATTCAAACTTTCACCCATTCAATAATTTCCGCAGATTCAGTTTTTTTTTTTAAATTAAATGTTAAATATAAAATAGAAATATATTATTAATTAAGTTGATTAATAGGAAAATTGGTTTCTAGAGGAATTGATAAACCATTCACTCTTAAATGGAGAAATTAAAGAACAAAAGAATAATAATGATGTAATGTTGATATCACATGCGAAGAAAATAAAAAATTGATGATAACTCTTTGAAAACTAATAATCATTAGTAGTAAATCATCAAATGCAATTGTGATCAACCGTAGCTGGGTTCTCGACACTATCTATGTGGTTTTCAGAGTTGAAAACCTTTGGCGGTCGCTTTCCATATGCTTGGTTGATGAAAAAAATGATAATCATCTATACTAATGATCATCATCTTCAACTGAGATCAATGATAAAAGGATAGTTAACACTATCTGTGCAACCAATAGCAACCAATTTATTGTAGATTGAAACCAACCATCAATAGTAACCATGTTACTATTGACAAAGCTTTTAATAAAGGTAACTGGATAATTACCAATTATTTAACAGCTAATTGACACACTAACATTATGGTGATTCCTAACTATATAACAAAAGCTTTGATGGTTTCACCACTAATATTACTTAGTCATTTCTCTTTGAATTACCCATTAAGATTTCGAGAGTACTATCTAAATATTTTAGTTTGAAAGGAATATATTTGAGGCATGTAGAAAACTAAAAATCAAATCCTGGATAAATTAAGAGTCGTTTGTTCACTTTTAGATCAAAATTATTAAGTGGTTCACTCGAATACAACTCAAATTTTGATCAAGATCAAAGTATGAATTTTTGTGTGTGTTATATAAACCAGAAGAAGAAATTCGAGAGAGAGACCAAAATGACAAAACAATTTGATTTCAGGAGAGGGTGGAAGAAACTGTCGTTTGGCAGTTTTTATTTTTCATTCAAATGACTAAAAATACGTCTTTTTTCCACTTGAATTTCACATGTGAAATTCTGAAAAGATAATTTTAAATGTATTTTTTAAAGAAGCAATTTCTACCAATTTGACCCCAGGAAGGGGTTGCCACCCCTTGATCCTCGCTACCACAGGTGCTGCACCCGGACCCCCCGCCAAGGGGCGTTGCCCCCTTAGGACCTCCATTGTTTAGGGACTTCACCCCTAAAATGGTTTTCAATCGAACATCACAACAAACTCAAACTGTCAAACAAGTGTGCGTTCTACACCTCCTGAATTGTTTGATGTATATTATGATTATATTGGTCATTAGTCGATCCAATCTACCTATCTACCTATTTTAATAAAAATATAACTAAGATAGAACATGTCAACACCACATTGATTATAACCAAAATTATACGCTTCTCTCTCGTATTAAATAACTACATTAATTACTAATAATATTATTCAAATCTTTTTTAGATTAATAATAATTTTTTAATAAATTATGAAAGAGATCTTTTTATTAATTTTATTTTTAAAGAAATAATTTTTTATAAAATAATAAAACTTTCTAAAACATTAAAATTTTTAAATACAAAATATTTTAGAATTAGTTTTTTTAAAGTAACTAAAAATAATTAAAATTGAAAGTTATAATACGAAAATTTTTAAAAATGTCATTTTTTAAAATGGTTTGGTTTGAAACAAAATGTTTAATTTTCTAGAAATTAAAAGGTTTAAAAATGATATCATTGTTTTATTATTTATAGTCTTTTTACTCATATGTAGTTTCAACATATCTTATCTCATATTGTTTTATAATTAATAAATTTTAATTTTATTTAATATTTTTTTTATTCAACCCGTATAATACACAGGTTTACTAAAGATAGTCACAATAAAATATCTAACAAGACACATACAAACCACAAAACCTACATTATTGGCCCTAAGGCTCGACCCGACCCGACCCGGGCACCCCTCTTAGGCGAGATCCATTTCTCCAACCTTGTTTAGTTGCTTCATGACTTGTTCTCATTGAAGCTGATTCATTTTCTTTTATAGTAATATGAATGATAGATCTTCTCCGATCTCCAGAATGATATTAGATAGGGCTGTACAAAAAGTTCATGGCTCGAATTTCGCTCGAAGTTTGCTCGAGAAAAGCTCGGCTCGAAAAAAGCTCATGTCTAAGCGAGCCGGCTCGGCTCGGCTCGAATTCTAAACGAGCCGAACTCGAGCCAGGCTTAGCTCGGTTCGAGCTCAGCTCGTGGCTTGATTCGTTGGCTGGGCTCGTGACTCGGTGCATAAAATACACACACACACACACATATATATATATATAGTATAATAATAATAATAATAATAATAATAATAATAATAATAATAATAATAATAATAATAATAATAATTACTACTATTATTATGATTATTATTTTTATATTAGGATTTTAAAAAGGTTTTCTTAAAATAAAATTGTATTCTTTTTAAAAACATTAAGTATTTTTTTTAAAATATATATATAACTTGATAGTAAAGTGTTTATATTCAAAATAATGATATTTATTCCCTTAAGTACGGAGTAACCAACAAAAGTCAAAAGCCCTAATATATATTTTTTGTGTTTTCATATAAATAAATTAATGTGAAAAAAATAAAAAATAAAAAATTAAATTGAGCTGGCTCGAACGAGCCACGAGCTGGCTCGAGCTTTTCACGAGCCGAACTCGAGCCGGTGTTTTCAGCTCATCAAAATTTTCTAGCAGAGCCGAGCCGGCTCGATAAGCTTCGAGCTCGAGCTCGAACCCATCTTGGCTCAGCTCGGCTCGGCTCGTTTACAGCCCTAATATTAGATATTGTCTTCAACAAGCTATCCTCACATTATTATTTAATTATTTGTGAATGACAAATCTTCTCCGGTCTTCATTTTTAGAACCGCTCATTTCTTAAATTCTTTTCTTAAACTTTTTGTTTTTTTTATAAACGTCTTTTTACAATTGTTCATTTTTTAAAGCTGTTTGTTTGTTTAAAGTTGTTCATTTTTTAAATTCCTTTGATTTTTAAAATCTTTCATTTTTTGAACTTATTAATTATTTCTAACGATAATTAGTAAGTTATACAATAAAATATATATCAGCAACGACTATATTTCTAGTGGTTATTTTTGCAATGACTATGTTTCTAACTTGTTTAAATTCCTAACATTTAATAATGAAACGAAAGATTTAAAAAAGACGAACGATTTGAAAAACGAATGATTTTGAAAAATATTTTTATAAAAAAAATCTTTTAAAAATTTGTATATATTTTTATTTTTAAAATGTGTTTTATTAAATAATAATCATAAATATAACAATGAAAAATTTAAATATTAAAAATTAAAACATTTTTTTAAAATATACAAATGAAAAACTTATTTAACGGAGAAGGAAGAATGAGGTGGGGGTTGTTCTTGTTTATTTCAAGAATTACATAAATCGACCCTTAAATACTAAAAAAAGTTTTCAATTTACATAAATAGTTCATGAGGTGTAAATAGACAAATACTTTTATACTTAATAGAATAAATTAACAAAGTTAGTTTTAAAAGCCAAAACTATTATGATACATGAGTCTGATATATTAAAAAACTAGACTAAAGACCCGTATAATACACGGGTTCAATTAATAAAAGTTGTTTTTTATTAAAAAGATTTGTAAGTCGTAATATTATTGTTAATACTTTGTGTATCGATTTTTATGTTAAATTTTTAAAATAATCTATATCTAATATTAGTAGATTTTATGTATCAATACTTATAAGTCTAAATAGTGTATAATATGAAATGAACTTATAAATAAGAATTTTAGGTTATATTATATTGAACATAAAAACATCCATAAACCTTCGAAAATTTCTTTGTATACAAAATTTGATGTTCTGTTTGTACTTTTATCATCATTATTTAATATTAATAATTTTAATACAGCATAAAGGTCACCATGTGTGAACACTGGTTGTTTAAAAAACAAACCAACTTTGAAGAAAAATTTAATTACAAAATATCTCTAACAAAATTTATAGAATCAGGACAAAATTAATTATATTTTAAAACTATTTTTAACTGAATTTAATGAAACTATCAAACTAAGAATAAACAAAGTTAATTATTTAAATACTTTGAGCTATACGATATGACAAAAATACTATGTGATGAGTGTGGGAAGAAAATTTAAAATACACAACAAAAGGTTATGTGTCAATCTAATTATTATTTTATTATATAGTATAGATATAAATATACAAACTTTCATTTATTTTTAGTTTATTCCTTAAATTTTGTTGACTTTTATGAGAATGTATAAAAGACATAGACAGAAACATCAAACTTATGGTAAAGACCATTTAAAATTCAAACCTAGATGTGAAAACATTGTGTGAATATAAAATCTAAAACTATAACATTAAATTGAAAAATATAGTACAACACAATGTCAAAAACAATTGAAAATGTTAGAAATGGATATAACATAGTCATTGCATGATATTAGTTTTCTTTCTTTACTCAGAATGCTATATAACACACCATATTAGTACAAACTAAGTGTAAAATAAGCTTTGATGATTATATTTATATTGTAATCTGCAATCAAAGAGTATGTTTATAACATATGAACTTCCACATAACTACTTGTAACATGTTTTATCTTTCCCTTCTTGAAGAAAAACATGCACAAGCAATTACCGATTCATCACACCTGCACTTATACATGCCAAATATTTGCAAGGCTATATAAAAGTACAAATAAGATTTGAAATTAAAAAACTAATTATAGAGTCAATACAAGTACACGTCTTCTTATATATACTATTTCAACTACATCATATTTTGTGTAATTCGATACATAATTGATATATTAAAAAAGCACCAGAAGTGTAATTTTCAAAGATATAAAGTTATAAGTTAGAAGGACAAACCTAAAATTGTAACCGACACTTAATAGTTTTCAATGGGTCATCATACCAAATAGACATTTTTTTACTGCAAACTCTTCTTACTAAGATCTTCATCATCAACATCTTTATCTTCACTTTCTGCAATTTTTTGTTTCTTTCTTTTTAACACTCATAGGATCCCAACCTACAACTAAGGAAAAAGAATATAGGCAAAGCTTTTCTTAAGTTAACATTTGAACAACAAAACATACAAAGACAAGATAATCCTAATCCATACTTATATAGATAAAATCATGATCTAATCCATCCAAATCACGGAGATGTTATAATTCAGGAATATTTAAACAATTTTTGTTGATATCATTCAACTTAAAATTTAGAAATATTTAAATTTTTTGTTGACCAAAAACATAAATCAGTTTCATGTTTGCATTAACTAAAACTAAATCAAAGTTTCATGCTTTCGTAAAAAAAACATAAATCAGTCAAATTGATGTAAAAAACCAAAATACTAAAGTTTATCTTAAAATAAAAATCGAAATCCTTAAATCGTACGGACCACTGCTACTGTTGCAATCGAGATTTGTGTATATGAGCATTGAATTGAGACTTTGCAGAAGAGTTGTTGTAATTTAAAACTTGGAGTGTGAATGATATTAAATAGATCAATGAAGGCGTAAAAAGATCGGTGAGTTGAACTTGAAACATAACGTGATTTGGGGTAAATCGAAACCAATATATGCTTGTAAATTGAAAAGAATATGAAATGGTTCATCTTTTCATTTGAAAATTGATATCATGATTTGGGGAAATAGAAACCCTAAATTGATTATTTAAGACCCTTGATTTGATGAAACATCTAAAATTGTTTTGGAATATAATACGCGTATAGGGTTTCTTCTCATTTGCATAGGACGAGTGAATTAGAAAACCTTTATTTGCTTGTTTGAATAAGCAAGAATACAACACGTTTCAGTTCATAATTCTAATATAATACAACCTGTAAAAACTCATTATATTAACTGTTTGATAGAGATAGAGTCAACTTGTTATTGAATGGGAAAATCAGTCCATTATAACTTGTAATCTATTTCAGAGTTTTATTTTGAAACCATCACAAATGCCCTTTATAATAAGTTTTTTTTTCAAAGTAGGATTGATAGAAAAATAATTTAACAAAATGAGTGTTTTAAAAAATATGTATCAAAATGGTTTTTTAGTGGAAAGTTAATTTTTCTCATTCATAATATGATTGGATAAAAGTATTTATGTTTTTAATAATGTTATTTAAGTGAAGTTAAAAGTATAAAGTTTTAATAAAATAAAAACCAAATTGGCATTTGTCATGATTTTAAGAAATGTTTTATAGTTATTTTTATGAAGGTTTTCTTAAAAACTTTGCAATAACATTTATTAATACAAAAATATTAATACTCTTTCATCAGTATTTTTTACGTCTTCTTATAGAATACGTGTTTTTATATATAAAAGATCTTTTTATGATACTAAATGGTTTATATTATTTATTTAAAATAACAATATATATTATATAACTGTTTTAAACATAAAGTTATATATAGTAATAATTTTAGTAAACCCGTGTAATACACGGGTTGAAAATATAAAAATAACATAATTCATAAATGCATAAATATTTCATATGATTAAGTTATGTATTACTATAACAATGAAAAATAAAAAGTTACATTTATAAATTATAAATATTCGAATATTTTTTTGAATAATATAATATACAATTGACCCATGTACAATTTAAAACCAGTTGTCTTAAAATCACACTAACCTAAAATATTTAAATTATATCAATAAATATTTTTTTAATTTTTTTAAATTAAATCTTATTTGGCTATAAAAATATGTATAGTTCAAAATAATATAATTACACAATAAAGTTGATAATATAAAAAATTAAATTCAAAATAAAATGAATTATTACTCTTTATTGAGTTTCTTAAAATAAAAAGTTGACTAAAATAATATATTAATTTAGGCGGAAAAATTTTATGAGGAGTTTTATGAGAGTGCCATGTGTCATATTAGTTACTCTTTTATTATATACTATAGATAGATTTATTTTTGGGTTGAAAATGTTTTTAACTATCTAAAACACGAGCACCAAATAGTAATTTACTCTCTATTTTTATTTCCATTATAGTTGCCCATTTATAACTTTATACAGTGGATTAAAATTAATTAAATTACACTTTACCTTACCTATTTTCATATCATACAATGGTTATACCTATTCCGGTCGTTGCTTTTCGATTTATATTCTGAACTAGTTTTAGTAAACCTGTATATTACACGGATTGATAAAATAAAATATCAAAAAATAAAAAATATTAATTATAAAACGATATACTAATATAAGATATGATTGAAAATTTTCTTATTATAAATAAAATAAAACTTTTTTTAAAACAAAAGCTTTAAAAAAATATAATTCTAATACTTTCTTATTAAAATTTCTAATTTTGATTATTTTTTTAATACAAATTTTACTTTTTAAAAACAATGTTTTTAAAATATTTTGTATTTTTTAAAAGGTTTGATGTTTTAAAAAATTTCTTATTTATAAAAATTGTTTTTTTAGAAATAATATTAATAAAAAGATTTATTTTCTAATTTATTAGAAAACTATTCTAATCTAAAAATAAAATAAATAATATTATTAGTAATTAATGCGATTATCTAATATGAGAAAAAAACAAAAAAATTTTAATAAAGAGGAATGTGGCGCTGCCACGTGTCCAATTTATTTACTTTTCTATTAAAGTAGGAAGATATCCAAAAATCTATAATAACATATATATTCATATAAATATATTTAAGTATTTATGTATTCATTATTCTTAAATAAATACGACAATATGTAATTTCTGAATACCTTTCAACAACTTCTTTCAAGTAATATTCTAACAAAATCTAATATTCATAAATTCCCAAGGCCACCAATATAACATGTAACAAGGGGAGATAAAAATCTCTTATCCAAGCAAGTGATCTGCCACATGTGATAACCTCATTGGAACCAAAGAACCCAAACCTAATCTTCAAATTCAGGCTGGCTCAACACCAACCACAACCACAACCACAACCTCACTTGGTCCACCACTCTTCACCCTCTACCTTATATTTTCACCAGCAGTTCACTGGTGGTGGCACCATTGCACCAACAACCTGCAAATCTTTTCAAGAAAATGGCAACACAAGCATTGGCTTCATCATCATCACTCACCTCCTCAGTTGAGTCTGCAAGGCAGATCCTTGGAGCTAGACCATTTCAGACACCTTCAAGAAAGATCTCTTTTCTTGTCAAAGCTGCTTCCACCCCTCCTGTTAAGGTAAACTATTAGATATATCATATATGTATATGCATGTATGTATGGATGGATGTATCATGTATGTATTTTATGTGTGAGTTTGATCAATACTTGATGGCTTATGTTATGTGTATCAGCAAGGAGCAGACAGACAGCTGTGGTTTGCATCCAAACAGTCTCTTTCTTACCTGGATGGAAGGTAATTTATGCCATAAAACTTGTTTTTTAATTTGATTTATTTCTACAACAGAGAGTTAAAGATTGACTTTTGAAGTCAAAGATATGTGCTTTCTAAGTCAGGCATGAAATCTTGAATATGGTAGTGACTAAAGAGTGTTCTTGATGGGTATTGTAATCAAACATCTATTTTGAAGATAAAAGATTTTTTTCCTACAAAAGAAAGAGAAGTATAGACTTATGAAGTCAAAAGTCGAACTTAGTGCATTTGAACTTATAGTTTGACATGAAACCTAGAAGTTTATGTGAAGTTTTAGGAAACAGATGCTACTTTATTATAGTACAGTATTAGGAAGAGGAAAAACTTTGTTTTTAAGCTTGAAAATAAGCATCGGTTCCAACAAAAGAATGATAAAGTTTGACTGTTAAAGTCAAAGCTAAGTGCTTTAATATAAAGATTGACATAAAATCTAATAGTTGCTCAGAAATATTTCTAGTAGTATGATTTAAATCTATAATATGTAGAAAAGCCTTTGCCATTGGTTTTCTTCACCTAAATGGCTAAATCTTTGAATTTAACAGTCTCCCAGGTGACTTTGGATTTGACCCACTTGGTCTTTCAGACCCAGAAGGCACCGGTGGGTTCATCGAGCCCAAGTGGCTAGCTTACGGAGAGGTCATCAACGGACGGTTCGCCATGTTGGGTGCAGCCGGAGCCATTGCACCCGAGATTCTTGGCAAGCTTGGGCTCATCCCAGCCGAAACCGCCCTCCCTTGGTTCAAGACCGGTGTCATCCCCCCGGCTGGCACATACGACTACTGGGCCGACCCGTTCACCCTATTTGTTCTAGAAATGGCACTTATGGGCTTTGCAGAACACAGAAGACTACAAGATTGGTACAACCCGGGTTCAATGGGAAAACAATACTTTTTGGGCCTAGAGAAAGGCTTTGCCGGGTCGGGCGACCCCGCATACCCAGGCGGCCCGTTCTTCAACCCGCTAGGGTTCGGAAAAGATGAGAAGTCAATGAAGGAATTGAAGCTAAAAGAGATCAAGAATGGTAGATTGGCTATGTTGGCCATTTTGGGCTACTTCATTCAGGGTTTGGTGACTGGTGTTGGGCCTTACCAGAACCTTTTGGACCATTTGGCTGATCCAGTCAACAACAATGTGTTGACCAGCCTTAAGTTTCACTAGAGTCACAATCTTCCTTCCTATATGTAATATCATGTGCAGAATTTCTTGAAATATTATTATTAATTTGTAACGGGTTTAATGATATGTTAAGGATACCAAAACCTTGTTGTAATATGTAGTTACTAAACATGTTTGTTTGTGCATGCATGTACTTGAGCAAAACGGGTTATGTTAAATCTCATGATCTTTGTAACAAATAATGCCAAGAAGTGTTATTATCTCATAATGACATAATGGGCTTCTTACCCTCACTTGGGCTTGGAGTGAACCCATTATGCAAGAGTTGCAATTAAACATTTAAGCAGATATTTATTTTCGCTTGGTAACCATGTTCTCTAACCTTCGACAACCAAAGTCCAAGGGCACATATAGCTTGTTTTACTATACCTAAATTTTGTTTGATTGTATATAGAAAACCAACAGAATTTAATTATAAGCATTTACTAGAAAGTTTATGGGTAGTTAATATTTTTATATTATATTTATAAGGATCCCACTGTGAATGCTCTTATACATACAATTGTACTCGCTTGAACACTTAATTAGTAAACTATCATATAGATTTAAATATTTAACAACAATGAATAAAATAAAGTATTATGAATCATATATTATAGAAATGATTTTTAGAATTTAATTAAACATGAAATGACTGCTTACATAATTAGATTTCTAAGTACATTTCATTATTAATTGTAATAACTGTAAAATTGAAGTTGTACTCTAATTAATGGTATTTATAATCAATATTATTTAGTTATATTTGTGTATATAATCATATGATTGATATGTGTGTAAATTATAGTTAAGATAGTCAAATCATAAAAAACAATTTCTACCCTTAAACTCTTAATATTATGTTAAACGTTTCTCAAATGTACTGTAGCATAGCATAGATAAGAAACATAGAATTAGATTATAAGTATTTTATTATCTTATTGGTGCTTAAAGATTAAAGAAAAAACAGAAATTCAACTAAAGAAGACGATCCTGCTGGGGGATTTTAGGCTTTTTTTTTTTTTTTTTTTGCTTGTTTTTTGTTCACTCACAAAAGTCATCCTTACAAAGTCCTAAAAAAATAACATGCTCGAATCAAAGAAAAAATAATAATAATTATAGAAACTATGCAACATACCCAAATATTTTATCAACATCATATTAACACATCTTATCAAAAACTCTGCTCTTATAACGTACTACATCAATCATAGGTCTGAATTGAAAAACAGCCACAACAATGATCTTGTTGAGTTCATTTGAACCTCAATCATTTGAATCGTGAACCTGAACAGGTGGTTGGATGAGATTTAGAAATTTTATTTTACCCTTTTGGTTTTTAAAATATTATTTATTATTTATTTCATGTTTCATATATATATATAAACAAACAAACTAACTAACTCACTATATCTCACGTATAATCTGACTATTTATTTGCTTTTTGAAATTGATTCTGCCAGAGAATCGTAAGACAACGGACTACACAATCAATTAACTTATAAAAATAAAGTTTAATTTTCTAACAGTTAATCAATTAACCAAGATTAACTCTTCTCTATTTTGTAAATAGTTATAAAAATATGGTATTGGATTTTGAGCTTGAAGAATATATATACTCTACTAAATTTAGTAAACACGTGCGTTACACGGTTTAAATAAATAAAATCAAATATAATAAAAATTTATTAATTATAAAATGATATTTTAATATAAGAAATGATTAAAATCTTTCTTATTATAAATAGAATGAAAATTTTGTTTCACAACAAACGTTTGAAACAATATCATATTTAAAAAACTTTTTTATTATAACTTTTCATTTTAATTAATTTTTGTTTATAAACATTTTACTTTTTTGAAAACACTAATTTTAAAATATTTGTATTTTTAAAAAGTTTAATATTTTTGAAAATTTTCTTATTTTATAAAAAAATGTTACTTTAGAAATCACATTCATAAAAAGATCTATTTCTTTTTTAATTATAAAACTATTTTAATCTAAAAAAATCAAATAATATTATTAATAATTAATGTGATTATTTAATAGAAGAAAGAAGCGGGAAAAATTTGGTGAGAAGGAATGTGGTGATAACATGTGTACTTAGGGGTGTAAACGAGCCGAGCCGAGCCTGAGCTCGCTTATGCTCGAGCTCGGCTCGTAAAAAAATTATCAAGCTCGAGCTCGCCTCGGGCTCGGCTCGTTTATTGTTAAATTATTAAAAATTTTTTATAATTACTTGTATAATTTTTATATTCAAAAGTTTTATATATAACATAATATTTATTATTTAATTATTTTTATCATAATAATATATATATAATAATATGATTTATGAAAATATATATTTATATATATTTAATATGTAAATAAAAAATTATATAAAACAAAAAGCTCGTTTAGGCTCGCGAGCCGACTCGAGCTCGATGTTTGAAGCTTGGGCTCGAGCTGGTTTAGTAAACGAGCCATGATGTGAGCTCGAGTTCGAGCTCCGGCTCGTTTTAGCTCGGCTCAATTAGAGCTTTTTCCGAGCCAATCCCGAGTAGCTTGCGAGCCTGCTTGGCTCGTTTACACCCCTCTGTGTACTCATTATTTACTATTTTATTAGAATATGAAGAAGATAAGAAGATTCCTACATCTAATTTCTATCGTTTTCTAACAGATTGTACGTATATTGTTCTCTATATATGTTGGGTTTTCGCTATTAATAAAAAAGAGTCGTTTTTGAATTTTGTGACTTTAAAAACTACCGACTGTTTGCTATGTTTTTCCAGATCACTTTTCCAACACTTCTATCATTCTAACTTCAGTAATTTAAGTATATGATACGTGTCACTCTCCACGTTCATTAGCATATTCATATTTTTTTTGTTTCTTAATTATATATTTTATGTCGGCGAATAATATAACCACTTTTCAAATCAATCTCAACCCTTGGATTTGGCTATATTAAATCCTAGCCGTAATAAGTCGGCAGTTGCTTTAATCATAGGAGGTTACAGGCAGTTCATCGGTTTCTTTTTCCCCGCTCCTTCTTCCCCTTTTTCCTCCCCACTTTCCTCCGCTAGCCGGTAACTTCCACTTCAACCTGAATTATGTGATTTTCCCAAATCAAGATCGCAGAGATAATGATGCTTCATGTGGATGGTTTTTGAAGATAACCAGAATATGCTCATCAACAACTAGTGGATCATGGATCTTGGATTTCATTGTTTGATTAAGATCCTTCAATTGTTTGTTCCAAAAAGGATCTGAGAAGCAAAAATTAGGTACTTTACGAATTAATACAAGCCCTAGAATTGATGATTCATAATAGGGTTACTTTTATCGAATCTGTTGATGTGATTGTCTAAAATTGAAAAATGTTTCTCTTTCTTGAATAAGAGACGTGATTAATTACTTGAATCACCATCTTACATCTGCAGTTGGTTGAAGCTGGAGGTGATATTCGGTGCTTGCTATCCTGAGCAGACAATGCAATCACAATTGTTGCTATCGTACTTCTTTATCGTTCCTCTTTCCTGTATGAAAGAATTTCGTTTACAATATTAACTTTGATGTAGGATGGATGGGTGGCCAACCATCCTTTTTAGCTATCAGTTCCACCAAATTCTCATAGACACAACAACTAAGGTGTGTGGATTTTTATTATTGATTGATTTGAGAATCCATTCTGGTGAAAAGAAGATTAACCTGTTTTTATTTGCTACAGAAATCAGTAAAAAAAGGTTTGTACCCTTTGAATGTAGGAGGAGTTCAAGGGTTATTCATTACTTTTGATGGTGATAGGGAACGACAACCTTCTCAAGAAGTTGTTCAAGTTATTGATTTTGTATGTTGTATCTTAATTTCTATATTCTTCATTTAGTCCTAATTTGTTTGTGAAGTTTGAATATTTTCTATAGTTTATTTCCTTTACATAATATTTACATCATTTTGAAACTCTGCTAGAATTCAAACACCAGGTGAGTGTTCCTGGTTAAAGGCAGATTCTAAGGGGTTAGAGTTACATGCATAAATGAA
This sequence comes from Flaveria robusta, assembly GCA_025506415.1. Classification (NCBI taxonomy): domain Eukaryota; kingdom Viridiplantae; phylum Streptophyta; class Magnoliopsida; order Asterales; family Asteraceae; genus Flaveria; species Flaveria robusta. The sequence goes on along the minus strand of CM046470.1, from coordinate 32,804,260 downwards.
TGGTGGTTCAAAGGTAAACCTTTCATTTAGGGTGTTATTTTGAAGTTTTATTGTTACGTGTTAACAATTAATTTAGTTATATTTTGTACATTTGTGAATATCTAAGGAGGCAGTGGTAGGAACAATGAGGTTGCATTTTAACCTATTTGTGTCCAATTGAGTCAATTATGTTGTAGGTGTCAGATTTTATATGGGTGAAATATTTAATCTATTTGTTTATCTTATGATGTTCTTTATTTATTTATGAAATAAAATGACTAAACATCAAGTCATCCCTACTTGTAATGAATTATGAAGTGGAGGTTTAATCTCTCAAATATGTTTTGTAGGCCTTCGCTCGATTCGCTGCTATTTATGGTGGGATCATTATGTTGAATAACAGAATAAACTTGAGTGCAAGGCCATCCATATCATACATTGTAATGAATTTGTTTCCAAAGTCCAGTCTCCATCATTTTATTGGTTTTAATGATTATTAAATTTTGAAAACTCTTAGGTTGAGTTTGATGAAGAATGAAAGGTTTGTGGCGTTACTTCCGAGGGTGAAACAACTAAGTGCAAGAAAGTTGTTCACTTGTTTGTGATCCTTCATATTTCCCTAACAAGGTACAACTCTTCTACTATATATGATGCTCAACTATAGATGGCTATATTGTATGTTAGAAAAGAAAGAGAGATTGGTCATTTGTCATATTAATTAAACTTTCATTTTTATAGCTATAGTCAGTCTACATTGTATGAGTAAGAATATTGCTTAAAAAATTAGTAAATAAAAAAGTATTTAATAACCTAAAGGAAGTTTATTTAAGCATGATTGCTAACAGGTGAGGAAGGTAGGAAAGGTGGACAGAGCAATTTGCATTATGAGCCATCCAATTCCAAACATGAATGGCTCACACTCAGTTCTGGTTATTCTTCCAGACTTCCATAAAGCAATCGGGTTGCGAATCATGTTGAATTAACAAAGTGGATTTTGTCTCTCAATCTCACAACTCTCGATTTACAGTGAATGCAAAGAATAGAAGTGTTTCACACAAAAGCTTGTGTATTTTCTGGATACTCAATAAACAAAGATTACAACGATATAAGGAGAAAAATAAATTGACTTGCTAACCTGTCATCCACTAACACATAGTGGAGATGCTACCCACTATCTTGAATAAACAATAAACTAACTACCCACTACTTAGAAACAAACAAAGCAGTAGTCTAATAACAAGCAGGAAATAAAATAATAGCACCACTAATAAACTTAAAACCATGCACACGTATGAAAGCCATGCACAGCTAGTCGATGTTGTACTTTATCAAATCAGATATGTGAGATTAAATAAATTTCTAAATAGTTAATATTTGTATTCCTCTTGGTTTTATAATTTAAAATATGGTCATGTTGTTTACCAAACAAATGTTTGATACATTTGCTGTTCAATGTTCATACTCCCACATTGTTGCTCCCATTAAAAGGGAAATCCAATGCGTTTGTATCCACACAAGTTTCTAGAAACTGATCAACTTGAAATTAAATTAAAGCTAGGGCTTGAACTATTAATGAAATCTTTATGATTAGATATGAACCAGTGAACTAGCCATCTTTGGATAGTTGCTTTATATCAACAATGAACTTTTATAACAACTCATTTCTCCATACTTATTTTTATAACAAATAATGGAATTGTAATTCTGTTTCTTATGCTCAACAGAGCTATGATGCAACAACTCGCTTTCAATTGATTGTAGTTGATGTGCTCAACAAGAATCCAATGATCATTAGGAAGGCCCCAAATTTTGTTTTGCTAGGCCCTTTTCAATTTCATGGTTCAATGGTTCCATAACCCTTTTGCGATTAATGTTGTCGCCCTCATTCTATCGGCCCATCGCACTAAGGACATGAGGCAACAACTAAAAATCACATCAGATCACTTCAATCAGAGGCAAGTACAAAAATTAAATCACAAGTTTAAGAACTGAGGTTCCATCTATTACTAAATATCTTGACTTTTAATTGTTAATTTGCGATTGTTGATTTATTTGATTGATTTAATATCAAAAAATTGCAATTCTTGATTCCATAAAAACTGTTACTTATATGATATTGTTAATTCCATAACAACAACTAAATTATGTTAATCACTTACAGTCAAGACTACCTAAATTTCTATAGACTTGATATTTACTTAGATTCTCATATATTGTCACCTTTTGCTTTCAATTAGGTACCGTAAAAATGCTGTTTATGAAGTTTGCTTTAATAAACAATTAGGTGCAGCAAAATGCTAATCATGGAGGTGAAATTTCAGGTGCTCCAAAAAAAACTCTTTTTTATCCATATTTATATATATGCTGCTAATAGGTTTCTTTATGTGACTAATCTATTTTACCATTTGAATGGTGATCATTTCCTATTTGATTACTGTTATTAATCCTTTGCTTATGTTCTGCAATCCTTGGCCTCTTAGTTTTGATTTAATTTTGGCATTGGGCATTGGTTGTATCAGTTGATGTTAACGTGCGGCATTATTACATGTTTATTGATAATTGTATATTTGTTATATTCAGATTTCATGAGTAGAATTTTTACAGGGTATGTTGTTGTTTTATCTTGATTTCATTAGAGAGTAACTTGAAGCAACATGCCCACTTGAGGCCTTGCAGATGCCGTGTGAACCTAAAAGGTTAGTGAATCGAATTCTTTTTTGACCTTCCATCATTTTTGTTGGGTTGCTTGAATACATGTATTTGATGCATTATTTTTTGTTTAAGCTGTGGTTAATTTTAGCATAATTTGGCCAGTAAACTACTATTATCTGACCTATTGGTAGGTCTATTTTTTGCCACCAACGTTGGTGGTATGCATGCCAATACAACTTTGGTTACCGAGTAAAAAAGGCATAATTTTAGTTAAAATAAGCTTGGTTGGGTACACCTACTAAAATTTACTTTTTGTTTATTTATTGAATTTTATAAAGCCTTAAATCTTAAAACAATGTAGAAGACAATAAACATTTGGTTGCAACCAAGGGCTACTCTAATAGCTAAGTTTGTTTAACCTCTTAGCGGTAAACACTAAACCCAAATTACCTCTTATATACTTCGGTTATTGCAAGTTTTGTGTTTAAATTTTTCTATATTATTAAGGTTTAGACAAACAGAATAAAAATACATTTTAAACATGAGTGTGATGTATGATAACTTGATAAGTGCATATTTGTTACATTTCAAATAATTGATTATCTTTTTTCCACACCTGATAATTTTATTAGGTACCAGTGTGATTTTATGCATCGAGAAGGCCTTGTCTTGAGTTGGGGTGGCGAGGGAGGATGTGAGCTACATAAATGACAAGCTACATCAACACTAGCCAAAGACTTGAAGGAATACCATGCTCTTTATTATTGTTTGGCCAGAACCAAATGGTTTCAAACTAACCAAATAGGCAAATACACATAATTAATAATAAACGAGATGTTTTAACCTGCATTAAGAATGTATTTGTAGTAGTCAAATCCATGATTGGTCACCTTTTAGGAGGTACTTGTAGAAGCTACTGTATTTGTATTTAAATTTAAATGCAATTTAGGTTTTCTTTATTGATAATGGGCAATGGTTAAAATGAGGAAATCAGCTTAAAAATAATACGGGTTAAAAGTTTACTTAAGTTTATTACACAATTTGGTTCATATTGGGTTTTATTGCACGAGTTGGTTATTCAAAACAAGAGCTTTAGTTATCTAAGAGCATCCATAACCTGTTTCTGAAAAATATGAGTAGAATCTTTATATTATATAAAATGGTTTTAAGTGGTTGTTAGTGTAATAAAGAGAAGTTACTGTTCAACTTGTAAATTTAATAAAATACTGTTCAAGCTTTATAATTTTAATATTTTTAAAAGTGTTTATAAGTGGATGAGAAATAAAAGATAATAATAAAGCTATAAAATTATTATTTAATTGAAAAGGTAAAAAAAAAGCATTGCTTTTTAAATAGTAAAATAAATTTCACTTTTTAGTACATCATCAATCATTGATTTAATAGTTTTATGTAACTATAACATTAAAAAACCCGGCCACCGGACGGGTATAAAACTAGTTTGTTTTAGTTATATATGCATGATCTACATGATCTTAGGTAGTGGGTTTAGTTTTGATATTTTGCATATTTAAGAGTTTGTACCGTGAATTGTTGAAAGTGAAGTAAATTAGTTTAAGCCTTGTTTCTCTCTATTATTTCTTTAGAGTCTAACCCGCTTAAAGGGACTTATCATTTGAGAGATTGACCATCTCAAATCGGTATATAACAGTGTACATGATCAAATAGGGTAGGAAAGAAGGTGCATGTCTTCGAAATGTAAAATCAAACACTTTGCTCTTTTTCAAACTATATATGTTTAAAAAAAACGTGCAACATCCTCAAAACATTTTATCAATATATCATACAATGCATGTGCATCAATATATTGTTCGTTCAAACGAATTACTAGTATGTATCAACAAGAAATAAACTATAAATTTTAAAACGATAGGACTGAAAACAAATTAACAAGACGGTTCATATTATATTGTACTTCTAATGACTAATTAAAGTGAAGAATACTCTGTAACCTTTTCTAGAGATCCCAAAATGGCAGAATACGCAATGTTACCGATGTATGAATGGATTATCAATCACCATGATCACCTCCACTACAACCGCCGCCACCCCCGCCTCCCGCATCACGAGAACGACCAACAGCAACCTCGTGGTCCTTAGTTTTGACGTCTTCCTCGTTAATCATCTCGACTTGACCGCTTTTGCTAGTAGTATATACACATTTAAACACCATGCCAATGAAACATAGAGACGTGCGACACTACTATAAGAATAACAGGAACTAGCTAGAGTGTTTATGAAGTAGGATGATAGCAAAATTTATCAACTTTTACATTTTATTACATTTACACTTCGACAGACTGTTTTCAAAACAGGTTAAACTCATATAAACACTTGCTTATTTTCATCCTCGAACCCATGCTTTCATAATTCATATGGTCTTAGAAGATTTGTAACTTATACTAGAAATTTAAATTGACATCTATTATAGTTTTATTAAAATATTATTCTTAGTAAATCATCGTTGAAATTTTTTTGGAAAATTACAAGGAATATGCATGAATGAAAGCTCCCTTTTGATTGTTGCGTTTCTATTTTATCAAAGGGCAAATTAACATACAATACTTCTAAACCATACCACCATAAACTACTCTTCATCGGACGTAATTTAATAAGATGACAGGAATATGGAATATCCTATCTACTCTATTTTATTAAATTACTAGTCATCATCATCCATAAAAAAAAGACTTAAAACACCTTGAAATCTCACTTTAAACCTTTCAAAATTATTTTCTAGAACAATAACCTGCTTCTATAATTTCTCAAGGTATTAACAACTTTTACATTAATTTTTCTAACTATTCTATCTATTTTTAACAGTATTATTATATGCAGATATGAAAAGATAAAATAACTTAAAGTTCTAATAATAATAATAAAAGAGGATATATTGAATGGAAGGTTTAAAAAACAACGCTCTTAGATTCTATAAATCAACAAAAAATAATAACAAAAGTTCATCGAACCTTAATATTTATACTAGATTTTGACAACCTAAAAATAAATTCAAAATCCATTCAATATTACTATATATATTAATTACTTATGTCGGTAATTACAAGCATCTTTCGTGGTTTTAGACATTCACCACTAATATATTATAATTTTACAAATAGGTCCCTACACAATCAACTAATTTTAATAAATTAAATGAAATGATTTCATATAAATTTAAACAGGTTATAAAATAGTCGGGTCAATATAAAACGTTTCCGTGTTTATTTTTAAGTATGTTTTGAGTTGTTCTACATTTCAACGTAAGTTTTGTTTGGAAACACATCGCGTCAAATATGAATTATATGATAGGTTTTCATTCGACAACATAAATTCCGAGTTATTCAACAAAGTTCGAAAACAAGTCGGGGCGATTGTAATCTATACTTTATCACGCAAAATACGACGTCACAGCTCGTGTTTTTTATGTACGTTTTGAGTTGTACTACGTTCTGATATAAATTTTGTTTGAAAAAGAGTTTGGTCAAATCTAATATTTTTTCATTGAACGGTATAAATTTCAGTTACTCTACGTTTTGATGCAAATTTCATTCGAAAACAAGTCAGATCGATAATAATTTATATTTTATCGCATCTCGTACCATCCCGCGGCAACGCGCGGAGGGTTAAAACTAGTTTAAATAATAAAGGATAATTCAACCGATTCAAATTCAAATAAGAAGAGATAGATACCCTGGCCCTCATCAAATCAAATATGTGATATGTCTTTTAAATGGGTGGAGTTTTTATTTTTCTAAAACAAATAACTTTATAAAAGTTTACAAAATTTTAAATAAATATATAAATACTTTGTATATTTTCCCAAATACTTATTTTCTAGTACGTATAAGGTTAAATTTTTTTAAATAAAATTAGTTACGCGAAAATCTATACTAATAATCCTTTACAATTTGGGACACGTGTCATCACGACTTTTCATCTCACAAAAATTTCCCGCCTAAATCTCATATAACAAATTTTTCGTAAATCATGTTATCTTATTTATATTTAAGATTTTAGTTTCTTAACTAACTCAATCACCACTAAAATTGTAGGGATTTTAAATTCCTTACATCAATCATTTCAAATTTTATTTAACCCCTTAAATTTTATATTAATCATATCACAAATTTTAATTTTTGCATTATTATCTACTCTTTTTCGATTGTGTTCAAAAATCAAGTAAGATATTTTCATCTTCTATAATTGTACCTACTATATATTCAACGATTATATTTTGTTTCTTCTATCGTTTTTTGTTGTCCGTTACTATTTTGTTTTCATAAGTTATTAATTTTATTGTTTACTTTATGTTTTATGTTTTGATATTTATGTTAGTCGCTTATTAAATATCTATTATTAGGTTTTGATTATCACAATGAAAAGAAAATCAACATTGGTTATTGTTGCTAGCAGTAGATTGATTTCAAATTAAGTCTATATTATAAGCAATAATCAAATATTTTTCGACTTATAAATTTATATTTATCTTATTTTGTCAATAAACTTTTTTATTTTTTAAATTTGATTTTCTAGGCAGGAACAACCTTTTAGTTGTTTGATTATTTCCCAAAAACTACGTTTCCAATTTTCTTTAACAAGCCATTACGTCGAATATACATAAATTTTCAAACTCTAAAGAAAAACTAAATGTTTAAAGGAGCTCAACCAAGTGAATCGCACATTCATGTATTTAATTTGATGTGTGCAACATTGATCATCATTTTAGCTATTTAACGGTGTTTTTTTCTCATCGTAATGGAGATTGAATACAATCTATTTCATCGTATTATCATTTGAATTAAAAACAAATAATGTTTAAATAATGCCAAGAAGTGTTATGATCTTATAATGGACTTCTTACCCTCACTTGGGCTTGGAGTGAGCCCATTAAGCAAGGGTTGCAATTAAACAGAAACTTATTTTCGCTCGGTAACCATGTTCTCTAACCTTTGACAACCAAACTACCAAAGTCCAAGGGTACATATAGCTTGTTTTACTAGAGTTTTTCACTAAAATGGTGTTGTTAGAAATTTTATTTACTAAAATGGGTGTTTTGAAAATTATTTATCAAAATGGGTATTTATTTAAATCTTTCTTTTCTCACTCATAATCTTATTGGACAAAAAAAAGTTTCTTTACTTAAATTATGCTATTTAAAAAGGGTTTAAAAAAAGTTTCAAAAAATCAATTTTTTTGACCTGCAACTTTATTAAAAAAAAAATTTCTTTTAAATGCTTTTAGTTCTTCACAAATGTTATAAAACCTTTTCTAAATACAAATATTATATTAATATTTGAGACGTACAAACACTGAAACAAGTGTAATATATGCATCACACATTTTGTTTTAAATATCAAAAAAACTAATGGATCTGTCTTAGTTTAAAAATATTTTTTTAATTGTTCTACAGTTCTTTTATAAACATTATATGATGTTTGTACTCTTTATCAATAATTCTTATAAATTATGTGAAAAAATTATAAACATTTGTTGTGTCTTTTAATTTTTGAACGTATGTACTTTTGGAACATGTTTGTAATTAATTTAATCGATTATAAAAATGTATTTAAGAAAAACGGTTTATCATGATCAAACAAAAAAATTAAATGATTTATCGTTAAAATTTTGCACATATATTGATTTCAATATCTTATTTTGTGTTCAGTATAGTAGTAAATATTTAACATTATAAATTTAAGTTATTGCTTTTTTAAATATTTAAATGAATGTGTGAAAAAAAATCTAATAAAATTTGACGTAACAATAGTAGATAAAATGAATGTTATCGCCTCAAATATTGATATCTGAATTTATTTTTAAAATTGTTTTAAGAAAACATTTGTGAAGAACTAAAAATATTTTATTTTAAAAGAAACTTTAATTTGAACTGCAGGTCCAAAAAAAGATTTTGTGTTTGTAAGAACTTTTTTCTTTTAACCCTTTTAAATAACATTATTTAATTAAAACTAAAGTTTTTTTTTTCAATAATATTATGAGTGAGAAAATAAAAGTTTTTAATAAATATCCATTTTGGTACATACTTTTCAAGATACCCATTTTGGTAAATAAAATTTATAACAGCATCATTTTAGAAAAAAACTCTACTAGAGTTTACCTAAATTTTGTTTTATTGTGTATAGAAAACCAACAGAATTTAATTATTAGCATTTACTAGAAAGTTTATGGGTAGTTAATATCTTTATACATACACTTGAACTTGCTTGAACACTTAATTAGTGAAGTATCATATAGATTTAAATATTTAGCAACAATTCATAAAATAAAGTAATATGAATCATATATTATAAAAATAATCATATATTATAAAAATGATTTTTAGAATTTAATTAAACATGAACTGACTGCTTACATAATTAGATTTCTAAGTAAATTTCATTATTAATTGTAATAACTGTAAAATTGAAGTTGTACTCTAACTAATGGTATTTATAATCAAAACTATTTAGTTATATTTTTTTATACAATCATAGATTGATATGTGTGTAAAATATAGTTAAGATAGTCAAATCATAAAAAACAATTCTACCCTTAAACTCTTAAAATTTATGTAAAAAGTTTTTCAAATGTACTGTAGCTTAACATAGATAAGAAACCTAGAATTAGATTATACGTATTTTATTATCTTATTGGTGCTTAAAGATTAAAGAAAAAACAGAAATTCAACTAAAGAAGACGATCCTGCTGGGGGATTTTAGGCTTTTTTTTTTTTTTTTGCTTGTTTTTTGTTCAGTCACAAAAGTCATCCTTACAAAGTCTTAAAAAAATAACATGCTAGAATCAAAGAAAAAATAATAATAATTATAGAAACTATGCAACATACCCAAATATATTATCAACATCATATTAACACATCTTATAAAAACTCTTCTCTTATAGCATACTACATCAATCATAAGTCTGAATTGGAAAACGGCCACAACACTGATCTTGTTGAGTCCATTTGAACCTCAATCATTTGAATCGTGAACCTGAATAGGTGGTTGGATGAGATTTAGAAATTTTATTTTACCCTTTTGGTTTTTAAAATATTATTTATTATTTATTTCATGTTTCATATATATATAAACAAACTAACTAACTAACTCACATATCTCACGTATAATCTGACTATTTATTTGTTTATTGAAATTGATTCGGCTAGAGAATCGATAAGACAACGGGCTACACAACCAATTCACTTATAGAAATTGTTAACTAAAACTAAAAAGCTCTCGAACAAATTTGGTATTTCAACTAGAAACAAACATGTTGTAAATCCTTACAAAAACAAATTGATAGGTGATATTTAAAAGTAAATAATTACTGTTAAAAAACCAGAAACAACACTAAAAATAATAAATTAATGCCCTAAAAAGCAAACAACAAGGCTTCATTCCTAACCCTTTTTTATTACAAACAAATAGTCGGTAGATCCTACTTAATAGCAGGGATAGTAGGAAGTTAAGATAATAACAAACATTAACTCTACTCTTCATCATCATGCAATAAAAGTTGTAAAACAAAGCTGTGGCTCATGAAAAACAACACTTTTCCTTTCTTTAAGACGAAGAATATATACATACACAACCACAAGCAACAAACTTTTAATGACAAAAGGTTAACCACTCTACATATTGAAGAAAATACACGTTCACAAGAACTTTTCGTCGCTAGCTACTCGGTTACATACACCACTCGGCCGCCAAAATTAACCACTACTGGTACCGCCGCCTCCGCCACAGACACCGCCACCGCCACAACCTCCACCACCTCCGCCACCACCGCCACCAGAGCTGTGGCGGCCGCCGGCACCACCACCATCACCACCTCCACCGCATTCATTTAAACAAATACATTGCACGCAAATGAAGAACAAAATAAATAATACAGCACCAATAGCAATATATGTTATATTCATGATGGAGTAGCAATAGGCAAAGAGATTTTAGCTAAAAGTATAAACATACCAACATATCATTATTTAAAACAGATCGATAAAATATATATATAAACACACACGTACGTACAAGCATGTTTTTGTCCTCAAGCAATATTTTCCTATGATATTAGCAAATACGTAACTTAGAGTAGAAATTTTAATTATCATCTACAAATATCTTGTTGAAATTATTAGTGGAAACTACTAGGAATATGCATGTATGAAAGCGCTAGCTCCTTTTGTTTGTTGTTTTCTGGATATATGAACAAAGAATTAATATTGCGTTCTTATATTTTTTTATTAAATTAAATTACTAACAAAAACAAAGATGCGTGGCAATATCTCACACACAAGAGTAGATTATCTAAAGGATAAAATAAAGGCTAATCTCGCCAATATCACAAGAAATATACAGCTAGATGCTACTTTTAAATTATCTATACTATATTATAATGCACGAAGTAAGGATTACAAAGCTAATCTCGCCAATATCACAAGAAATATACAGCTAGATGCTACTTTCAAATTATCTATACTATATTATAATGCACGAAGTAAGGATTACAACCAAAATTAAGAGATTTGTAAATTTTAAGCAAAAAGTACAGCTCAAAAAATCAATTTAATAAGGGTAATTATGTCTTTCTAATGTTACTAAAAAGTGAAACTTTAAACTGATTTACACTTTTACCCTTGCACATATGTATCAATTTTCTCAAGTTTGTTACAGTTATACACTTAAAATAAAGAATCTTGTTTATTAAAAATCTCTTTGACTTTAAAAAAATGAAATTTAAAAATCTATTTACACATTGATCTCTTAATATTCACCAAATTATGAGCTTTTTATGGATTGTTCCTATTTTTCACCTAAAATAGAAAAAAAATTCTTTTTTTTCATATTTTTTGTTGTATTTTTCAAGGAACACGTTGTTGTATTATTTTAAAAGTAGCAGTTCAACCGCCTAATTTTTTTTAGATGTTTCGGTGTAAACAAAACTTAAAATCATCATCTAGATTATAATTTACAACTACTCAACTACAATTTACAACTAAACAAAACGACATCTGCGACCTAACCACCAACAACCCAGTAACTCTACAAAAGTTTAAAATTTAAATATTTTTAAATGTATAGTCAAACGAAGTCCAGATAACCACTGCATGATATCTTGTATTATCTCATAAGTGGTTGTTTCCAAAGCCATATATCCGGCTCCTTCCATATGCTTTCACTCACTCTCACTCTCAATCTCACTTGTAGATGAAAAGAAAATGACAACGATTCATGTTTTTGAATCCACTCATCTTCTTTCTCAAACTATCAATTCATCATCAACAAAAGGGAAATGGATTCGATGGTTTGCACATATTTTGTTTCGCTCCACCTGTTTGCTTCGTCTCTTCTACTTCGCACCGTCGTCCATCATCATCAACAAGAGAATGGGCGTCTAATCTTGCTTCGTCTATTGTACTCGATTCTTCTCTCATTATTCCCTCAGCCTTGCTGCAAAATTTATATTTTTAAGGTTACTAGAGACCTTTTCTTTTCTGATGTCTAGCAAGTGCACCACAGCTTTAACAGTAATCAAGGATTTTTGTTGATGTATTCAGGTAATCGCTACGCTTACACTATTTACATCTAGGGTTTTTGTTGATGTAATGTACTGGTCAGAAGTTACTAATACGTTTGTTGCACATGATTTTGGTTTAGAGTCATTGCCCGCGGTTATTTTTCTTATACATATTGAAGAGGTGAACATCGGTAAGTATGATAGTTAGGATATGCATCTTACTTCTTTGAACTTTTTGATGCGTTGTTCTATGGAAGTCCAAAAGTAATATTTGATTCTCAAAAGTAGAAATACGATTTACAATTATGGTGTGAAGAGGATCAACTTATGTATTATGATTTCACCCCAATATATGTTTTCTTTAGTATCATTAGACATGGATATAAGGTGGTTTGATTTAGATTTGTTTGATTGCACAACTGATTATCTTAGTATGATCAATTTACCATATCATCTACTTTTTTTATGTTACATATTAAGATTATCATTTTGATCAAATTTTTGCTGATCGGTAGAGCGAACATGGTTGGCTTTAAGACTCATTATTGGTAAAGTCATGACAAATATAAAACAATAGACTCAAGATAAAGGTGGATGAATATGATAATTTCTTGCTTTTGGATCTCGTAGAGGAGTATAACATGCTCTCATACAAAAAGTAAATGCTATAATTAAGTTCATTATGCTCACCGTATGAAGTTCATTATATTTTTCTTGTTTATTACAGTGTGGCTTTCTAAAAAGATGTCAATGCACTGTTTAATTCTGATTATTATTTTAAAGATGGCGACAACATATATTGGTATAATATCGTGGCTTTTTGCTTCATCAAATTCTAGATCGCCTCTCATTACTTTTGGGTAAACAGTGCTCTAGATATTATTCTTTTTGGTATTTAAAACTAAGTTATGTATACTTTTAATAATTTTCCATCGGTTCTTTTATTAGTAAATTGTCTTCTTTCTCTTGATTGTCTACAGAAATTGGAAATGTCTAAGTATGAAGCTTGCATGAGCAAACATGTTTTATGATGTCAATTCGTTGAAATGGATGCTTTTGATGCTATGAAGGTAACTTTCAGTTGTGATTTAGAGACCAAATTAAAGTATACATCAAATCTTGAATATGATCTTATAATTAGTACTTAAATGGTTGTTAAGTTTTGAGTTTGATCATTATCAAGTAGCTTGTTTTTGAAATTTCTTTAGTTATTTATTTAAAAAAACATAAACTGCATCTAAATTACGCATGCCATGTATTTGACACTTCTGAAGCTTTTCAAATCTACCATACAATGAATATTTTGCAAAGCCAACTAGATTTTTTTAAGATGTGGAACCCTAACAAATGAGCTGATTTATTTTGATCATTGTGTCAAATAAATCAGCTCATTGTGTCATATACGTTCATTGTGTCATATATTTTATATCATTTGTTAGAGTTTTGACAAACAGTGGGTGATACAGACACTGAAGTGTTTACTTGGGAGTTATATTCGTCAAAATGATACTTGGGGGTGGCAGCGGCCAATTCTCAATAGTTGAAAGTATTTAAGTCAATTAACCCTTATATTTTTCAATAGTTCGTTCAATCTCGCTACTGCCAACACCTTGAATTCTATTATACTTTTAATTTCGTTTATGTAATAAACATATAAACATATCATACATATATTGTTTGTTGGTCCGGATTAATAACAAACACTTGAAAAGACACCGATATTTTTGAAAAATTCCTCATGACTCTTCTCATTATTATAGTAATCAAAATACACAAATACAAAGATTTCTTAATCTTTTATTCATACAAATATAAGTCTTGATCATCAAGACTCATAAACCGACACAAACTAGAAAACTTAAATAACTTAATTACTAACTCTTAAAATAAATCAACCTATTATTATTTCACTCAATCTTTTACGAAAATAACCATACTAATAAATTTTAATTAATCTTCTAAAAGTGAATCAATTAATCAACATTAACTCTTCTCTATTTTGTAAATAGTTGTAAAAATATGGTATTGGATTTTGATTTTGTTGCAAAATAAAAAGATTATCTCTATTTATTTTATAAGCTAGAGGAATATACTCTATTCCTACATCTAATTTCTATCCTTTCTAACAGATTGTACGTATATTGTTCTACTAGGTTAGATACACGTGTAATACACGGGTTGAAAATATAAAAACTATATAATTCATAAATGTATAAATATTTTGTATGATTAAGTTACGTATTATATAAAATAATAAAAAAATAAAAAGTTACATTTTTAAGTTATATATATTCGAATACTTCTTTAGATAATATAACATACAATTGACTCGTGTAAAATAAAAATTAATTGTCTTAAATTGACACTAACCCAAGATATATAAATATATCAATAAATGTTTTTCTTTAATTTTTTTAATTAAATCTTATTTGACTAAAAAAGTATGTATAATTCTAAATAACATATGATTATACAATTTAGTTGATAATATAAAAAAATCAAATTAAACACAAAATGAATTATTAATTTAGTTTCTTAAAATAAAAAAACTTGACTAAAATAATACATTAGTTTAGGCGGAAAATTGTTTTTGAAGAGTAACAGCAGAGTGACATGTGGCATCCTAGTTACTCTTTTATTATATACTATAGATATGTTGGGTTTTCAATATTAATAAAAAAGAGTCATTTTTGAATTTTCTGACTTCAAAAACTACCGACTGTTTGCTGTGTTTTTCTAGATCAATTTTCCAACACTTATATCATTCTAACTTTAGTAATTTAAGTGTATGTAAGCTTCATGATCAAATAGGGTCGGAAAGAAGGTGTAAGTCTTCGATATATTATGTCAATCAAACACTTTGCTCTTTTCAAACTATATATGTTTCAAAAAACATGCAACATATATGCTCAAAACATTTTATCAATATATCATACAACGCATGTGCATCATATATCGTTCGTTCAAACGAATTACTAATATGTATAAAGTAGAAATAAACTATAAATTTAACACGATAGGACTGAAAATAAATTAACCAGACGATTGATTATATATTGTACTTCTAATGACTAATTAAAGTGAAGAATACTCTGTAAACTTTTCTAGAGATCCCAGAATACACAATGTTACCGATGGATGAATGGATTATCAACCACCACGACCACCTCCACTACACCCGCCACAGCCCCCGCCTCCCCCATCATGAGAACGACCAACAGCAACCTTGTGGTCCTTAGTTTTGACGCCTTGCTGGTTAATCATCTCGACTTGGCCGCTTTTGCTAGTAGTATATACACATTTAAACACCATGACAATGAAACAAAAGACTTGCAACACTACTATAAGAATAACAGGAACTAGCTAGAGTGTTCATGAAATAGGATGATAGCAAAATTTATCAACTTTTACATTTTATTACTTTTACACTCTGACAGACTGTTTTTAAAGCCGATTTAACACATATAAACACTTGCCTATTTTCATCCTCGAACAGTCGAACCCATGCTTTCATAATTCATATGGTCTTAGGAGATTTTTAACTTATACTATAAATTTAAATTGGCATCTATAATAGTTTTATTAAAATATTATTCTTAGTAAATCATCGTTGAAATTTTTTTGGAAAATTACAAGGAATATGCATGGATGAAAGCTCCCTTTTGATTGTTGCGTTTATATTTTATCAAAGGGCAAATTAACATACAATACTTCTAAACCATACCACCATAAACTACTCTTCATCGGACGTAATTAAATAAGATGACAGGAATATGGAATATCCTCTCTACTCTATTTTATTAAATTACTAGTCACATCATCCATAAAAAAGAGACTTAAAACACCTTGAAATCTCACTTTAAATCTTTCAAAATTCTTTTCTAGAACAATAACCTGCTTCTATAATTTCTCAAGGTATTATCAACCTTTACATTAATTTTTCTAACTATTCTATCTATTTTTAACAGTATTATTATATGCAGATATGAAAAGATAAAATAACTTATAATAAAAGAGGATATATTGAATCGAAGGTTTCAAAAACAACGTTCTTAGATTTTATAAATAAAAAAAATAATAATAACAAAAGTTCATCAAACCTTAATATTTATACTAGATTTTCACAACCTAAAAATAAATTCAAAAGCCATTCAATATTTAAAGGGTGATGCTATACATATCCCCCTTTAAATTATTTTTACTTGTTATACTCTTTTCTTTAACTTTTTAAAATAGTTAACTTTTAATTATATGTTTTTTTATTTACGATATCACCCCTTAAATATGTTAAACTAAAACATTTTAAGTTTTATTTATTTTTTTTATTATTTCTTTTATCTTTATTATTTTTTGTTATTTTTAGTTGTAGTAATTATGAATGTTCAAAAAAGCCAAACATTGATAATAAATGAAAACTGAACTGTATGTGTAACTGAAATTGAATAAAATCGTGAATTCGGTTTTTGTTTCGGTTAACGATTACACAAAATTTTGCTTATTCGGTTCAGTTATCCGTATTAACCAAATAATAAACAGGTTTAATAGGTTAAATTGGATAACCAAACCAAATAAATCGGTTTAAACGGTTTAGTCGGTTGAATTCGGTTCGTTTATGACTATTTCTAATTCTAAATTTTTAACTTTTTTATTGAAAGTTTTTTTTCTAACTTCATAAATGTTTTTATTTATTTTTATAATTATATCTTATTATTTTTAAATGTTTTTTTATATCATTATATAAAAAGTGTTTTTGGAACTCTTTTTAGGGGAAAGAAACTTATTTTTAAATTAAAAAAAAATTCGGGGTAAAATGTGAGAAGTTTTAAAATTTGTTTTTGAGGGGGAGTATGACAAGTAATAGAGGGGGTATGTATAGCCTAACCTTATTTAAATGATAAAGGATTATTCAACCGATTCAAATTCAAATAAGAAGAGATAGATACCCCGGCCCTCATCAAATATGTCTTTTAAATGGGTGGAGTTTTTATTTTTCTAAAACAAATAACTTTATAAAAGTTTACAAAATTTTAAATATATATAAATACTTTGTATATTTCCAAATACTTATTTTCTAGTACGTATAAGGTTAAATTTTTTTAAAATAAAATTAGTTACTAGAAAATATTATATAACTAAAAGCAAGTGTTACATAACTGAGTTGCAACCGTCACGGGACGTGATCTATAAGCCTTTCATCTATAAGTCTTAATTATATTTTAAATCAAATATAATTTTTAACCCAATTACTTAATTAGAAGCCTTTTTTTACAAAACCAATTTGTTATCGAGAATGCTAGAAGAGTTTCATGAGTTATCGTTTAACTATTACAGTATGTCATTATATTGTTTATTGTTAAAACGTTTGTTTATATTAAACAAATATAGTTTATATAATTTAAGTCGTTAGGGCTTAGAGGCTTTTTTTTTCAGCTCGTTTAGGACACTAAAATCCTCAGTATCAACCCTGCCAGACACAGATCAACCAAACAAGACGCTTGGATTTCTAGCATAAGCTTCAGACTCAGGAAATTTTTAATTTATTTTAACTGATACAATAAGCGTACACAGAGCAATATACTTTTAAAGTAGAATTTAAATTAAATTTCTACATAATAAATTAATAAATATGAATGGACACCATTGTTATCAAATAAATTAAGAAAAAGTAAATAACATGTAAATATAAGGAAAAGACTAAGTAACCGTTATGAATGTCAACCCGTCCTATTTTTTAACATAAACGTTTATATAAATTTATATGTATCATATATTATTCGATTAGTAAACTCCAAAATTGTAATTAAAAAGTCCCAATTGACCGGCATGTATCTTACTTAATTTCATCAAAAGTAATTGACTTCATTACTCAGTCAAACTTCGTATACATATATTTAACCATCATTTCTCTTGAATCAAGTTGATAGCACCCACTGCACCATGGCTCGGTTGATTGATCTTGATGGTGACAACGAAGGGGTAACCATCGAGTTCGAGGGCTCGCACATCGTCTTCATGCTATGCATGATTCTGGTATCTATATCCATTTTATCTATGGTCATTTTTGTTTGTGGTAATGGTCATGATGCCGATAAGAAACCTAGTCAAAAGGGTAACAAAGGAGGTGGTTGTGGCGGTGATGGTGGCGGTGGAGGTTGCGGTGGTGGCGGTTGCGGTGGTTGCGGCGGTTGTGGTGGATGAGAGAAAGGTTTGAAATAGAAACAAAAATTCCTATTAGTAACAAAAGGAAATCTAAATAAATTGTCTGGTTTGATATTTATTTCTGTTTTTGTAAGTAACATACGTCTATTGAATAAACGTGTTAAAGTATAGATATTTGTTTTGGACCCTCTGCATAGGATGTTGTGGTGTAGTTCGATTGACTTGTTAATTAAAATAATTCTAATATTCATCAAAAAATTAAAGAGACGCGAAGTACATATTTATTTTAAGTTTACTATAATCTTCGGTATTAGAACCTCAATGGTTCTTAAGGCGAAACCCCGAAGCAATTGGAGTTTCACGTAGGCAACGCTCCCTTGGCGGGGTCAACGGCAGCGCCCCAGGGAGAGAGGTCGTGTGTTCAAGTCTCACTCTGAGCAAAAATACTCAGGGTTAAGCCAGGGGGTTTTCTTAGCAATAGGTTTACTCCTGAGAGGGTTGGGGGTGCGGTCTCCGCTGTGAAACGAATAGGTGAGCCCGTTTAAAATAACACCTATTCTCTGAAACAGGGTCGAACATTTGCCGTTAAAAAATATATATATATATATATAGCGGAGTGTACAGAAAAAAAAAATGATGTGCACTTTTATGTTGGAAATACGTAGGAAAACATTATTTGCTCAATTGAGACTTCCAACACTCTTGTGACACAAACCTTAATTAATTATTAAATGAACGGTTCCACGCAAGTTTGTCACAAATTAAAGGTATTGGTTATCATGGAAAATGTGTTGTAATTAATTTGCTAAATAAAACTTTGTGTCACAAATTCCCATAGAAAACTTGCCGGTTTTCTAATAGTGGTAAGTTATTTCTTATTTTCTGCTAGGTTAATCGTTGATAGATGATGCCCTTTTTCAACATCAAGTTCCTTGACTCAGTCGCCTGGTTTTTTTATAACCAAGGTTGGTATATAGGTAAATCTTTTAAAACTTTTAAACATAAAATTTCTGTAATTATAACATGAATACTGAAATCAATTAAATCGATTTAGATTTTTGTCATTAAATCTATTAAGCCTTTGTCTGACCAAAACTTTGATATTTCAAAATAGAGTTTCGGAAAAAAAAATTTTAATGCAATTTTAATGAAACAATTTACATATAATTTGACTCTAGCCAACAACTATGCCTCTTGGATCTCATCAGGGTGCGCTGTTATACTAGACTTGTTTAATGAATATTATGGTCATATTGATCAATTATCTAGTCTAATTAACAATTATTGTATCACTTCTTTCATTTTCTATTTAAATTCAAGAAATTAATCTTTGTTGTCTCCGTGATGATAAATCATGTCAACACTTAGATTTATATATACTCATGACACTATTTAAGTTATCGTTACATACGAAAGTCTTAATTAATCAATTAAACGAACAAACTCGAAGGGAAAGGAAAAAAATATTATTAATTACTATGTGATTAAAAAACTATGTACGGTACTCGAAGATTTTATCAATATGACAATATCATACAATGCATGTGAATTAAAATACCATTTGAAGAGCTCTCAAGAAACAAGAACGCTTAATTATTGAACTTTAATTTACTGATAATTATCGATAGATCAATGGATTGTCAACCACCGCAACCACCACCGCCACTGCAACCACCACCACCGCCACCGCCATCACCAAGCCCACCACTACCGCTATCGCCATCAACAGAAAAACCAATAGCAATCTCGTGCTCCTTACGTTTAACGTCTTCTGGACCGCTTTCGCCTATAGTATTTAACCATTTACACAACATGCTGATGAAGCATAGAGAAAACAGTACTAGAAGAATAACAAGAGCTACACTGATCATGGAGTAGATGCATGTAGTGCTGAGTGACTTTAGGCTAAATAACCCTAACTGTGGTCTCAGCAGATACTTAACTTATACAAATTAAAATTGACATCTATTATATTTAATATAAATATTCCTGTTAAATCAACGTTGAAATTAATTGAGAAATTACAAGGAATATGCATGCATGAAAACTCCCTTTTGTTTTTTGTGTTTGTTTGATGGATTAATTCTTAGAGATAAATGCAAATATTGGTTTGGTTGAGGTCACTGGGTTAGTATATTTATTTGTAAGTGTGGAGGTGTAAATCAAAGGAGTTGAAGATCAGTGTCGGAGCTTGAACTACGACTTAGAGGAGGGGGGGGGGGGGAGTAAACTATTTTAGGATTGGTGAACTATATATTTATTAAAAAATTTCCACTACCGGACCGAAAATTTACACTGCCGAGCCGAAAATTAATCACTACTGACGGAAAAAAGAAGCTTCGCCAGTGTTGAAGATAATTGTTGGTAATCTGTTTATTATATATTTGTTATTTTTAACAACAATTATTTATATTTTTAGAATAAATACATCATCACATGCAGCGTAGTGCAGGATTCAAACCCGCAAAAACCTTTTGTTTGTAATCACACCATTGAACCCTCAATCTTATGACTTCAAGTTAGAGTAGAAGTCTTAACGGGTTAGCTTGTTATTCAAGTTTTGTTTAGTATAAAGCCAGTTTAAGCAACTATAACTATCACATTGAGCCTCTAATTTTAAGAGCTCTGAATTAAATTTAAAAAAAAAGCCTACTTTAATTTATGTCTTAATCTGAATATATATGTAATAATCCCTAAGTTTTGTATTTTCAGAAAAATATAAGAAAAGATAACAAAATGATTGAATGTTTATGTACAACATTAGTGAAATTCATTTGTTTGCGATTATGAAATTCGGTCTAAACATTGACATTATGTGTTTTGACAGTATATAAAATTTCATTATATATGTTTTCATATTTAGAAAACTATCATAAAAGGCCTTAATTTAAAAGTTTACATTAGGCCTCAAAATATGTTAAATCACCTTGCGTAGAGATCTTCGTAATTTGTTTATTTGTGTTGTTTGATTAATAGGAAAATAGAAGTATCAGGGTTAATTTGCTACAAAGTATAATGTTAATCGTTTTGATCCAAATTGTTTTCAAACATTGTTTGACGTACTAAGGTTACAAGAACAATTATTATATAGTTTCATCAAAAGTTATTGACTTCATTACTCAGTCAAACTTCCTATACATATATTGTATTTAACCATAAGTCTCTTGGATCAAGCTGATAGCACCCTCCACACCATGGCTTGGTTGATTGATCTTTATGGCAACAACAAAGGGGTAACCAACGAGTTCGAGGGCTCGCATATCGTCTTCATGCTATGTAAGGTTCTGGTCTCTATATCCATTTTATCTATGGTCATTTTTGTTTGTGGTGATGGTCATGATGCCGATAAGAAACCTACTCGAGGAAAATAAAGCAGGTGGTTGTGGTTGTGGTGATGGCGGTGGAGGTTGTGGTTGTTGTGATGGACGAGAGAAAGGTTTGAAATAGAAAGAGTGAATTTTATTTTTTTTCCTATAGTTTGATCATATTTGTTATTTTCATTTAAAAAGATTCTCTTTCATTTGGCTTTTCAAGATTTGAAATTCGAGTAATTTTTGGAGACGTAAGCTATATTGATTGTTATCATCATTCTGGTATTGTGACAAACCAAACAATATGAGTGAACAACATCAAGTGTCAGTAGATTTACGACGAGTGAAACTTTAGAGCTTTACATGAGAGTGATAGTCGTCGTGACATGTTTTTTTATCTGCTTTTTAATACTTGAACTTGCGACGGATCATTGACGCAACGCGCGGAGATGAAAACCTGGTCATTAATTATTGAGTTCATTTCTGTTTTGCTCCTTGTGGTTTGACTATTTTAATGATTTTACCACAATAGTTTAAAAATAGCCAAAACCCTCCCTGAAGTCACTATTTTTTCTCCAAATTGCTCCCCGCCCCTAACTCCGTTTAATTCTCACGTTAAATGGTACCCACGTGCCCCTCACATGAGGGACAATTATGTCTTTTTTGTGGGTCACTTTTAACGTGAGAATTAAACGGAGTTAGGGGTGGGAAGCAATTCAGAGAAAAAATAGTGACCTTAGTGAGGGTTTTGGCTATTTTTAAACTATTGGAGGCAAAACCGTTAAAATGACCAAACCACAAGTAGCAAAAAAAGAAATTAACTCTTAATTATTATGTAATTAAAAAACTGTACTACTGTACTTATATATTTTATCAATATCATACAATACATGTGTGTTACAATATCATTTGAAGAGCTCTCAAACAAAAAAGAACGCATTTTACTAATCATTATCGATAGATCAATGATTAATTTGTCAACTACCACAACCACCACCGCCGCAACCACCGCCGCCATCACCATCACCAAACCCGCCTCTGCCGCCATCACCACAACAACCAATAGAAATCTGGAGCTCCTTACCTCTATCGTCTTCCTTGTTAACGTTGCCCTCCTGACCGCTTTCGTCTAAAGTGTTTAACCATTTAAACACTATGTTAATGAAGCACAGAGACAACACTACTAGAAGAAAAACAAGAACTATATTGGTCATGGAGTAGAAGTATAGTAGTGCTAGAGACTTTGGGTTAAATGATGACCCTAATTAAGCAGTATGGCCTCAACAGATACTTAACTTATACAATAAATTTAAATTGACATCTATTATATTTTAATAAAGATATTCTTGTTAATTCATCGTTGATATTGTTTGGGAAATTACAAGGAATATGCATGCATGAAAGCTCCTTTGTTTTTTTGTGTTTGTTGTTTGATTGATTCTTAGAGATAAATGCAAATATTGGTTTGGTTGAAGTCAGTTGGTTAGTATATGTATTTGAACGTGTCGAGATATATTTGTTATTTTTAACAGTAGTTTCTAGATTTTAAAATATATACATCACTACCTCACTACCTGCATAATGCGAGATTTAAACCTGGAACCGAATTTTTAGAATATATACATTAATACCTGCATAATACGGGATTTAAACCTGAAACTTTTTGTTTGTAATCACTCCATTTAACCCTCAATCTTAGGAGTTCGAGTAGAGTAGAAGTCTTAATGGGTTAACTTATTCAAGTTTTGTTTAGTATTGAGGCACAAATAATCATAGAGTTTAATTAGCAACTAAAACTATCACTTTGAGCCTCTAATTTTAAGGACTCCTGAACTATAGAAAAATCTACTTTAATTTATGTTTAAGTATAAAAATATATGCAATAATTCATTAGGTTTCTATTTTCTGAGAAAAATTAAAAGATTTAACTAAATGATTAAATTTTTATTTATAAGGTTAGTGAAATCCTTGGTTTGTGATTATACAATTCGGTCTAAAGTCTAAACATTAAAATTATGTGTTTTGGCACACTATAAAATTACATTATTTAAATTTTATTAGAAAACTTTCAAAACAAGCCTTAATTAAAACTTACGTCAACCCCAAAATATCTTATGTTGCAAGGAAGGCCCTGAGAGGGTGTCGGGCGTGCAATCGCACAAGGCCTTTTTGGGCCTAAAAGTTTAAAAATTATATAAATATTTTATATATAAAATGATTATAAAAGAAAAACTTATAAAAACTAATATGCAAGTTAAAATTACAACAAAATTTTATAAGTTTATCACATCTAAAACCCATTTACCCAAATAATATTCTAAACCTATTTAAATAAATAGAAAAGTTTATTTGTTGTCAAAATCCAAACTCAAAGTTGCGGCAATATGCAAAAAGGTTAAAGATATTATGAGTCAAGAACAAGAAGTTCAAGCCCAAATTGATATTTTTTATGGATTGATTAATTATTTTGATTTATATGACGCGAGAAGTACATGTTTATGAACTTAGTTTTTAATATATGGATTTTTCTTGGATTAATTAATTTTTTATGCTTTGATTATGATTATGATTTTAATTTATGTTTTATGGTTTTATTTTAATCTATGGGTTTAGATATATTCATTAACGACTTGTTTTTGAGGTTAATGTTGATGAGAGTCATGTTAAGACTAATCTTAGTTTATTTATATAAGTTTAATTCTAAAGGACCATTTTTATTTCATTTTCAAGATTTTTACAAGAGCCTCACGATTTGTTTAACAACATATACAAAGTTATTCTGATATTGCAACTTTATTTTGTTAATTGTTACAACAATTATCATCATACTATTAATTTTTACTTAAATTTATATATGCTTATTTTTTTGAGGGTTCATATTTTCAATTCGCACATGACACCTGATCTCTAAGGAATGACCTTGTTATTTAGCACCGGAATTTTTTCCCAAAAGGGTATAAGTGAAAAACTCATTTATCAAAATGGTGTAGTTAAAAAAATATTTACCAAAGTAATGTTTTTATAACTTTTTTGTTTTTCACTGCTACCCACCTTGGATATTTAAATTCTAAGAGATGATTGCATTAAATTTCTGAAATGTTATTTAAGTAGAACTTTTTTTTTACATTTTTAGAAATATTATATAATTTCTTTTGAAATGTTTTGTGAACTTAGTTTTTTCAGATCTATAATCACAGTATTAAAAAAGTAATATTATTTTATTTATGTATTTTTTTTAATTTTTTAGATAGAAATGTTCTATATACGTTTATCACAATAAAAGAACCCTAATGTTGTTTACACCCACACGTCGTGTCCATACATATACACACACGGACAATCTGATATATACTTATATCGGTTTAGTCCCAAAGGAAAACCATCAAGTTTTTTAGAAACGCTAACCCTAAACCGAACTGTTAATTTTTAAACAGACTAAATCAACCAAACTTATATCGTCACGAAAGGTTTCTAGAAATATAAATATAAATTAGGGAAATATTTAAATAAAAAGAACTCTAAAACTAAAAAATGTAAGATGTAATGTCAACCATTCATTTCTTTAATCAAAATAGTTGAGATCTATTTATACAAAAAAAAAAAAAAAAAAAAATTAGAGTGGTATTTAAGGAATAGACTCTTTTGTTGATTTTTCACAAGTTCCCCTATTTTTTTAAACATTCATAACTTTTATGTGCGATAATATTTTTTTTATAAAATTTCACCGTAAAAATGACCGTTTTTTAATCTTTAAAATGAGTAGAGTATTTTTATATAAAAAGATAATAAATTTTTATGATTTTAAGCTCATATCTTGTTATTGTGTCTTTTGATGCGGTTAATTGTGTCTTTTTGTTAGCTATTATGTTTTTTAAAATACTATTGTGTTTTTTTTAAATACTATTATGTTTTTACAAAATGATTAATTTTAAAAAAATATAATGTAAAATAACATTATTGTGTATCTCTAATATGTAAAACGTAATAATAAATTAATAACTAATTAATCTAATACATTAAAAACAATATCAAAATAACACAATGTCTTCTTATGTTTTTTGATCGTTATTGTGTTATCTTGTACACTATGAGTTTTGAAAAATACATTGATGAAATAACACCATTGTGTAATTTTAATTGTAAAACATAATGATAGATATATAACAACTTTATATAATATATAATAAACAAGGACAAAGATAACACATTATGTTATTTTTAGCACTATGAGTTTTGATAATAATATTGGTAAAAGTATATCATTATGCATTTGTAATTGTAAAACACAATGATAGAAAACTAGTTTATAAAATCTATAGAAACAATGACAATAATAACATAAAATGATCTAAAACATAAAATGTTATGATGAATACATATAACAAATGATGTAAAATATATGACACAATGAGTTGATTTATTTGGCACAATAATTAAAATGTCATCCTTTTTAAAACACTAGATGCACACGTGTCAAGCCCACAATCTTTTTTTAGAGTTTTTAGATTAAATTTCTTTTTACTATAATTCTACCTTATAAATTAGTGTCAAGCTTAAATTATTTGTCCAAATTATTTAGTTGGTTCGAATAAATATCAATAAAAAACTTTTTATAAATATAAACGTAGATTAATCATAAACCAATCAAACCGTCACCGACGACATGTAGTTCACCGGACTTCGTGAAAGCTTCAGTAAATATATATTTTTTGAACTGCTTCAATATAAAATAAGTTGAGCAACTTCTTCGACCACGATTAAACATTTTAAAAATCTTTTTTATTAAATATTTTAGAAATTAAAAAATATTTCTCAAAAACTAATACAATTCTAAAAGTTTAAATAGTTCATTAATAAAAGAATTAATTAAATTACATTTAAAAAATCATTGTAAAGTACCCAATAAGAATAAAAGTAAAAAACAACAAAAGTTAAAAAAAAGTTATTATTTTTGTAAATATTTTTACTACTACATCATTATGGTCAAAAAAATTCATCTGTACTTTGGAAAAAAAAGTTCGTAGCACCATATACATATCTTTGTAATTAGTTTATTTGTGGCGTTTGACTAATAAGAAAATAGTCATAGCAAGGTCAACATATCATGTTAATCGTTTTGATCCAAAGTTGTTTCCAACATAGTTTTACGTGCTAAGGTGACAGGAACAATTATTATATAGTTTATGTGTTTTTAATTAATTACTTAACAAGTTAAGTTTTTTTTTTCTTCTTTTCAATTTTATTAAAATCAGGGTGATTAGTTTAGGCTAGCTAACAATAAATATGATTTAAGCAAGAAATATGCAAGTATCCATAAGTAATATATTTTCAACAAGAAATTAAAATTCGGGTAGAGTTATAGTAAAATGTGTATTTAATCTAAAAAACATAAAAAGAATTATGGGTTTGACACGTGTCTTTTTATCGTTTTAAAATGGATGAAATTTTGATTATTGTGTTAAAAACATCAGTTCATCTTGTCTAATATGTTTATTATGTCAAAAACAAATTCATTGTGTTATATTTTTCATTACTTGTTATATGTATTCATTATTATGTTTTATGTTTTAAATCATTTTATATAATTTTTGTCATTATTTGTATAGATTATATAAACTTGTTATATATCATTGTGTTTTATAATAGAAGTACACAATAATGTTATTTCGTCAATGTATTTTTCAAAATTTATAGTGTTCAAGATAACACAATGTGTTATTTTTATTTTTGTTTTTATAGATTATGTAAACTTGTTATCTATCATGATGCTTTACAATTAAAAGTATGCAATAATATAATTTCACTAATATATTTTTTTAAACTCATAGTGTTCAACATATCATAATGTATTATTTTTGTTATTGTTTTTTTATAGATTATATAAACTTGATGTTTTCAATTATTGTGTTTTATAATTAAAAGTACAGAATCATGTTAGTTCATCAATGTATTTTTCAGAATTCATAATGTTCAAGATAACATAATAATAATTCAAATACACAATAATTGTGTTTTATACTTTATATTATTTTTTGTTATTTGGTTATTGTTTTTAATGTATTAAATTAATTAGTTTGTTAATTTAACATTGTGCTTTACATACTAGAAATATGCAATAGTATTATTTCATCATCATTTTTTTAAATTCATCACTTTAGAAAACACAATAAATCGCGCTAAAGACACAATGACGAATAGAAATTATGAGTTTAAAAAAGTAAAAAAATAATTTATTATTTTATTATAAAATGATACCGTACTCGTTTTATAGTAATAGTAATAATAAACAAATTAACTACTTACATATATTAAAAAGGGATTTAATGAAACAAAATAATTCAATTTAAATGGTCTAAAAAGTGATGAATTGGGATGAAACAAAAGGAGCCGGTGGTGCATTCACGAGGACCAACCCGACCCATAATGACGACCCACTAACCCTCTTAAGTCTTATCGTTTGCAACGATTTCACGTGGGAATCGGTATCTTAATCCTTCATTTAAAACCCACGAACCAACCCACCAAAACATCATCCTTCTCTACCTGCTTTCTTCCTCAAGATTTTTTCTCTTATTTTTTTGAACTGCATGCTATCGAAGAATCACTGCCAAACATCAGTCTTTCAGTAGTTGTTTTCAGATCGCCATCTTTCGCGATAAAGAAGCATCAAACATAACACGTTGTAAGTTCTTTTTCGATTTGTAAACAGCTTGATCTGATTTGATGAACTGTACGTACACACAATGTATACCATATATGGGGCCGACTTAAGCTTTTTGAGGCCTAAAACAGATAATAAAAGTGAGACCTTTTTCACTGAACTTTATTATTAGTATTATTTTTTTCTTTTGCTCCTAGATCGTGGTCTATGAATTCTGGAAACTAAAATTATAACTTTATTGTTTTTGCTTTCGCTCTTAAAATCGTGATCTATGAATTCTGAAAACTAAAATAACAAGTTGATTTGCCTCTATAGAATATTAGAAGTCATCTTCATAATAAAGATCAATTTCTGTAGAAGTCTTTAGATTATTCTAGCCTTTAATCACTACCTTTCTTAAACAAATCTCACATCATAGATTAATGGCATCAAAGATTATGATTTTTTTTTGTTCCTAACATTGTTATATAAAAATTAGGAGCATAGAAGATATCAGCAGGTAAACGTTGTTCATACTTGCATTAATTTATATACTATTATTTTATCTACTAATAAAAAAGTCTTATTGTTGTTAATTATGCAATCCTTATAAATATGGGATTATGTTATTATGTTCAAGATCATGAAATCCTTTTTTTGGCTAGCATACGAGATTAAGTCCTCAAGCTAGAAGAAGCCCGTAAAGATTCACAGTTTACTACATTATTGAATTATAAGAACTGCATCTTTTTGCTTTGTTGTCCTCTAATTATATATTTGTTACAATCAAATTTTTGTAATGAATTGTTAATTTACATGCTGATTAGTTCAACCGATTGAAGTTGTTGTTCTATTTAGTTTTGAAGAGAATGAAAAACAATTCAGAGAGGAGGTAGGATAAAAAGGTTGTTTAGGATACTCAAGTTAGTAAAATAATGTTAAATTTATGCATGATATTTAGGGTACTAAATTAGTAAATCAAATAAAAGCTTGTAGAGCATCTTAATATTTTACATTAATAAGCCGTAAGTTGCAAAACATGAAGAAAATGAAACGAGATGATGAAGAATATAATCCTACTCCAGTTCAATTTTGTAGCAATAACGTTGTTAGTCTCGTTTGTTCTCTGTTAATATTAGTTTTGAAGCAGAACAAAGTAACTTATCTGTTAGTATGATGTTATTATTATTATTATTTGTTGATATATATTATTATTTAGATAATGTTAAAACCTAAGAATGTAACTCAAGAGATATCTCCTCTTAAAACAGATTAAGAAAAGCAAACAAACATCCGTAACTTATGCTTATCCGTAATTAATATTATTCTTCTAATATTTCTTTAGCTTTTCTTAGTTGAAGTACAAGATGGAAGGCGGTGTAGTCAAACCAGATAAAAGGGCATTCACTGAATGTTATCAGACAGTGTGGCGTGCACCTTACATAATGCGACTTGCCATGAGTGCAGGAATTGGAGGACTCTTATTTGGCTACGATACAGGTTTAGTTTTTGTTTGTGTTGTTGCTCTTGTTCAATTGTTGTTTTTAGCTTTGATGTTTATATATTGATTAATTAAATTCTAACAGGTGTTATTTCTGGGGCTTTACTTTACATTCGAGATGATTTCAAACAAGTTCAGAAACACACATGGTTGCAGGTTGGTTAAATCATCTTCAAATTTTGACATATGGAAGTTTTTGTATACAAGAATTTAAATGTCTTCTTCATTTTATAGGAAATGATTGTTAGTATGGCGGTAGCCGGAGCTATATTCGGTGCTGCAATTGGTGGATGGATGAATGACCGCTTTGGCCGGAAGAAAACAATCATGTCTGCAGATGTTTTATTCTTCATTGGTGCAATCGTCATGGCTTTGGCTCCAACCCCATGGGTCATAATCATCGGTAGACTTCTTGTTGGTTTGGGTGTTGGAATGGCCTCCATGACTGCACCATTATACATCTCTGAAGCTTCTCCTGCAAAGATTAGAGGCGCTGTTGTGAGCACAAATGGTTTACTCATAACAGGAGGACAGTTCTTATCATATCTTATTAATTTAGCATTTACCAAGGTAAAGTTTTTATGTTTTTTTGACAAATTGATAGGTTTTGTACTAAACAAATGTTTGTTTTGTAGACACGTGGAACGTGGCGTTGGATGCTTGGAGTTGCTGGTGTCCCGCCTATGATACAGTTCATCTTGATGTGGTCTCTACCTGAGTCTCCGAGATGGCTTTACAGACAGAACAAAGAGGATGAAGCAAGAAAAATTCTTGAAAAGATCTATCCTGCGGATGAAGTCGAAAAGGAAATAAAAGCATTGCAGACATCCGTTGAAGAAGAAAAGCATGCTGAAGAATCCATGAAATATGGCATCTTTTCGAAGATTAATAACGCAAGGAAAAATAAGGTTGTTCGCAGGGGACTTTATGCTGGAATTACTGTACAAGTTGCTCAGCAGTTCGTTGGTATCAATACTGTATTGTACTACAGCCCGACTATCGTACAACTAGCGGGATATGCTTCTAACAAAACAGCTTTAGCTTTGTCATTGATCACTGCAGGCCTCAACGCTTTGGGCACGATTATTAGCATGTTATTCGTTGACAGGTGTGGGAGGAGGAGATTCATGATTGTTTCAATGTTTGGAATCATTATATGTCTCGTTGTTCTGTCGCTTATGTTTTTTCAAGCTTCAACGCATGCTCCCGCGGTGAGCGTGTTAGAGTCGAATCATTTTGGGGCCAACTCTACATGTTTGGATTTTAGTTCAGCCCCCAATCCGTCATCGTGGAATTGCATGACTTGCTTGAAAGCCTCGTCAAGTTGTGCGTTTTGTGCGGATGGAGCAAACAAGGTAAGTTAATTGTTTAAAAAGTTAGTATCTTATTTCATATATAACTCACTGTTAATTTATCTAACTTTTTGCTATGATGAATTAAACAGTATAATCCAGGTGCTTGTTTGGTTCTTGATGATGTGACACGAGGAAGTTGTCGCGCAGAACATCGAAGTTGGTACACCAAGGGATGTCCGAGCAAGTTTGGCTTTTTCGCGATTTTACTTATGGCGCTATATATTATCTCCTATGCACCAGGGATGGGAACTGTGCCTTGGATTGTGAACTCCGAGATATACCCGTTACGATATCGTGGGTTTGGTGGTGGGACCGCAGCTGTTGCTAACTGGACGTCGAATCTAATCGTTAGTCAAACTTTCCTAACACTTACGGAGACATTGGGGACTGCTGGAACGTTTCTTTTGTTTGCGGGTTTTTCGGTCTTGGGACTCATAGCTATATTTATTCTCGTACCAGAGACGAAAGGATTGCAGTTTGAAGAGGTTGAGAAGATGTTGGAGAAGGGAGATCGACTCAAGTTATGTGGCAACTATCATCGGAATACTACCGAATCATCTTCTTAGTTATATATATGCTTTTTCATCAAAACTATTTACGTACCATTTAAGTTTTTGGCTTATTTTTAATCTAGGACGTATTTCGTTTGGTTTATTTATGGGATGTTATTTTTATTATAATCATTATCTTTATCTTATTAAAGTTATTATAATAAATAGTGAAACTTGAAGTATAGTTGAATTTAAAAGCTTGAAACGTATCATGATAGAGTTTCGACACGTTTTATTAAGGCTAGAGTTCTAAATATAAGATTTTAATCCATCTGATAAAAAAATAAGGTAAACTAGAAATTGTGTCCCGATGCTAAGGAATACCGACAACCAGTTAATTTCCTTTTAGTATAGTCTTTAGGCATTCATAAGCAATGGGATGTAATTAAAAAGATGAATTTGAATTATTATTTTAGATTTTTTATTGTTTTTGCAACTATAGCGAGGACTATATGGACTATTGTTAAATAAATTATATCTGAAAATTATAATAAGAAAATGAAAAGAAAACTATCGACGGATATCTAATTATATTTGAAAACAATAATAAGAAAATGAAAAGAAAAGTATCAATAGATATTAAATCTATTGATATCTATTAGAAAAGATTAAAAATAAATAAATTAAAAAAGTATCAATAGATATCTAATTTATTTAATACTATAGAATTATCAATAGATAATTACTGATAAGAAACAACTATTGTTCACAGATGAACAATCCATATGTTGATTAACAAAGATAATCGAGCAATTGACCTTAAAACTTGTGCACAGTGCTGGTTTTGGGTCGACTTTTAACCAAACTTGGTCTTTCAAGTTAACCTAGTCTAGTACAAATATACAATATTACTTTTAACTTTTAACCGGTATTTGAAAAACAAAATATGTCTCATAAATCATACAACTATTCAAGGGGACATCTATATAATAAATGACGGCATAGTCCCAATTAAAGATTATGGTTACACATCATCATGTAGAATACAAATGTAATAATTTTAAAAATATGATTGGGAGAGTGTGTTCTTTGGTAAACAAGTAAATCACTCAACTTTCACAAGCAAAATAAATGAAAACTGAAAATTCATAATAAGGTACTCTCAATGAGTATCAATTCATTAACATCCGCCGCCGCCGCCGCAGCCGCCGCCACCACCACAACCACCACCACCACCTTCACATACACCAGGTGCACCATCATGGCCTCCATGAACATCTCGTGTACGTGTCTGACCTGATGTAGTCTCTTCACGAGGCACGAATAACTTTTCTTTGCCAAAACAGTCCCAGTGTGCAATCACAATACATATTGGTAGAATGATTAAGAATATTATTCATGTGATACAACCAATCAACCTTTCTATTCACTCATTTTTTATTTGTTTTATATTTCTTTCATAAAAAAATAGAACTAGTCCTTCGGATCTTACAATAATTCAGAACCATGAAGCTATATAAAAAAGTTTGATTATATTTTTGGTGTTTAAGAAATTAGAAGATTTAGTCACTACTAGATATCATAAGCCTGTTTCAAAGCATTAGCTTTGGGTAGCTTCTGCATATTGATTTGTAAACAAAGGTTAGGTATCATCTGTGCCAATCACACAAAAATTAACACCTTAATAGTCAAAACATAAAACTAAACATTACACTGTAGCCAAAGATGTATTTTAATACGAGTGATATGGAATTTCTAGTATTGTGAACGGTTCTATTTTTTATAGCAATCTTTCTGGTGTTTCAAATGGCAAAATAGATTTTAATAATTTAAACTATTACTAAATGGCCGATAATAATCTATAATACTGATCTGGCCGATAATAATCTAAAGTTTTATTTTTAGTACAACAATAGTCTCAGTGGTACAATTATCATACATTCACTTTCGATTTATACTTATTTTAGGCTTAATTTAACTTGTATGTTTTTTTTCATTTCATTCATAATTATTATTTGTGAACGAATCGAATGCAAATCAAACGTAAATTTTTAACAATTATATTACTAGAACTGTTGTTAATTATTATCAGTCAATTAATAATAATTTAAATTATTAAAATCCAATTTACCCCACTGACCACCAACCATTTGTGAGTATATCATAACACAATTATACTATTAGAGTAAATGCTACTTCGTAGTAGCTTTCTTGTTAGTTAAATATAATAGTATTCAAATTCAAATTTTTAGAAGCATATATAAAAATTATTATTATTTTTAGTGCCCAAAACAGAAACATCACATACTTTTGGGCACAAGTTGAAATTTTGGCAAAATATAGCGGAAAAGAACAGATGCAATCGAAAACAAGAGTTCAAACTTTAAGCAAAAAAACGTACATATTTGTGGAATATCATAATCATCAGCAGATTTGTGGTAATTGCTATACTCTCTGTCGACGTTATATGTTGCTGATTGTGTTCTTATCGATTCGTTTTGATATAAAAATGCGCTTTGTTAAGTTTTGATTTTGATATGCGATTATTTTCCTATGTATTCGGTTTGATGAATTTGACCTAGAAAATTGACAATCTGTGTGTGTTGTAGTGAATATGAAGTTATAATCTAAAAAGTTAGCATATTTTTTGTTGTTTTCTTTTCCGGTTTTACATTCGCGTATGGTGAAATTAGGTTTAGGGCATACTGTACTGTAGTCACGATGTTTGATAGAATTTGACGATTGGAATCTCTGTTATATCAGCATGATATACATATAGTTTCAAATGGAACTCAATTCGCCTTTCAGTTGTTTCCAGTTTCCTATCGATATAGTTCGAAACTTTTTCGGTATTGGAGCAACATGTAAGGTTTTTGTGTTGGGACCTTGAGGTCATGGGAAATAGCCTTCTGCACAAAATGCAGGATAAGGCTGAGTTCGTTAGATCGCGAACGCCTATCATGGTTTGAAACTTTTCACATTGAATTTCAGTTTTATTTTTTTCCAGTTTCAGACCAATGTGTTTCATGCTTTACACATACTTAAACTTTAGGCATTTGAATAAGAATGCAGGATAAGGCTGAGTTCGTTAGATCGCGAACGCCTATCATGGTTTGAAACTTTTCACATTGAATTTCAGTTTTTTTTTCCAGTTTCACACCAATGTGTTTCATGCTTTACACATACTTAAACTTTAGGTAATTGAATAAGAAGACCTTGGATTTCAAATCACTTGATTGATGACTGAAAAAATTTAGTTTTGGGGTAATAGAAAAAACTTGAAACTTAATTAGGACTATGGAAGTATGGATACGTCTTGATTCTTGGTGTGTACATGGTTCTAGTTGCTTGGGTGCAGATTTCTATATACATGTGCTCTGTGTGTTCTTCTGAACTCTCGAATGCATGTTTTCAGCTTTAATAAACTAGTGTTATACATTTCTTTGTCAGTCAAAAGTTTCTAGAGATGCATTAGCTATGGATTGGACAGAGAATCAACAATGTGTACTATGTGACAAGGGGGGAAATCTCTTGGTTTGTAATGATGATGGCTGCCCCATTTCGGTGCATAAGAGTTGCATGGGCTGCGAGGCTCATTTTGATGATGCTGGAAATTTTCGCTGTCCTTATTGTGTTTACAAACAATATGCAGCGGAAGCTAGTCGATTAAGGTCAAAGGTTATGTTGACCAAGAAAGCTTTGTCAACTTTTTTAGAAAAAGAAACGAGTGATGACAACCATCAAGAGCCAGTAGTTGAGAAGGCTAATAAAGAGGATGAAGTTCCATCAAAAGATAAATTATTTGATGAAAACCGTCCTGTCAGTTTAGAGGCGGAAATGAGAGATGACAACCATCAGGAACCAGTAGTTGAGATGGCTAATAAAATTAATGAAACTTCAGCAAAAGATAAAGTAGCAGATGAAAATCACTCTGTCGGTTTAGATAAAGTAGCAGATGAAAATCACTCTGTCGGTTTAGAGAATTGTGATGAAATTCATGACAGTATGGTACCCGAAACACATAATGAGGTTTTTAACCAGAATGCAGGAGTTCAAGCGGATAGTAATTTAAATACTTGTAGGATGATGATTGTTTATGAACCGATCTCAGATCATGCTGATGCATGTACCCAGCTTCAATCAGATGGTAGAAAAAGGATGAAACTTGACCAACAAACAGGAAATGGCGAATGCAAATTTGAAGTTGTCGCCCAAGCAAAAGAGTCAAAAACTGCAGATATCTTGTTAAACACAGATAAGAAAATTACATTCAAATACAAAAATAAATCAGTGACATTCAACATGAATGGAAGAAAAGAAGAGCCCGTTAAGGAACATGGAGTCAAAGAGGAGCCTAAACAGCTATCAATGATCGAAAGGTTGGAACTTGGAAGTGATTGTGTTTTTGTTTTATGAGGTTCATAGTAAAGTAAGAGTGTTTATTACATATTGAAATATGATTACACCATGTTTATGCTAATTCTTATGAAATTTGGACGTGATTCATCTTCAGGAATAGAAGATGTAGGGTACGCTGGAGTGAACAAGAAGAAGAAATGCTTAAGGTCTGCTGTTTCTAAACCATTTTAGTTCAAGTTAATTAGTTATGTCTTAACCTTAAATCTACTAACCATATTGCAGGAAGGAGTTCAAAAATACTCGTTAGAAACGAAAAAAAACCTCCCTTGGAAGAAAATTTTAGAATTTGGTCGTCATGTCTTCAATTCATCTCGTACGTCTAGTGAGTTGAAGGATAAATGGAGAAATATTGCAAAATACAATTTCACATAAGGTATAACCTTTTGGTTTAGTAAGTTTAATATGAACACAATTAGTTAGAACTGAGTTTTGAACATTTTCATCCCACATAGGGTGAATTGTTAAATGATAAATACGATTTCACTTCTCTTAATTGATGTTTGTTTCTTTTTAATAGCAAATCCTATCGTCAGGAAAATAATCACCAAACCTGTATAATGTAAGATTTGAACTCATGATCACTTGGTTAGGAAGTACACCATTACCACCAAATTATCCCCTTAGGTGCAATGGTCACACAACTAGACCAGACCAGACTTGCCGGTTGGAACTGAAACCGCATACACAGCTGGTTTGGTTAAATACTACATAACCAAATTTGTTTGCTGTTTTACTATGGGTATGATTAAAACAGTCAAACCTGAAGTTGCGATACTGCAAGTCTATCACTAATGAACACAATAATACACAAAAACATCGTAGAATTCATTAAGGCTAAAGTCTTTGTTTCAAACACACAACCACAGTACATAATTATGGTCATTCATGAGCTCTATCAAACTAGTTGCATTAGTTTGAGCTAAGTTTGAATTTTAAAGAAGTCAACTCGGCACAACTTGAATTTATATAATTGAGATGAAAAGTTTGCTTGAACTCCGTTCTATTTGAGTTGAGTAGTTTGGTTGGTTTATCAGAGAACAATTTAAAAATATCTATCAAATATTCTACTAAATATTTCTAATTTAAAGTTCCAATAAAAATTTATTATGTTTTATTCTAAGATTATTTATCGTCCAAAAAGTGAATTTGTTATTTGAAATAAATTTTCTAAATAAATAATTCTTTTGGCCATCGAGCCAACGAAGAGTCCACCTTGGCTTGAACCTAGGTTGGCTTGAACCTAGTTTCAATCTGCAAGCTATTTGTATAGCACCATTCAAGATTACATGGTGCAAAATAGTTAATGAATTATTAAAAAGAAACGTTATAATTACTGCCGCCTATTTTTTATGGATAGAAAATTAGGTCTTTACTTAACATATCGTTTATTGTGTTTTCCTTATCGAATTTTACTTATGATGATCGCATTATGACTCCTGAAGACATCTATCATCATGACAATAATTCCACCACGACACATATAACTACAGAATCAGTGTTCTGATGGGATGCATCTCTGATCTCCCACCACAAGACGCTTAACTACGGGATTATATTCAATCCACGCATGGAATGCAACTCGCCTAAGTAGTTAAATAAACCATCAAAACCCCTAGAGCAAAACTAGTTTCTACAGGTCAATAATTCAACCGATTGAGTTTGAAAAAACATCATACTTCGGGTTCCGAGCTCCTAAGAAGTATGATTTGGTCACCACTAAAGTTATCTGGTACACCACAAAGTATGTTTTATTGATGTTGTACCAAGTACTTTTTGATGGGGTAACAGAAGGCTTAGAACATGAAAAGTACATGTAATTCATAGATATTATCGTATTCAAAACCATATATAACCTCATCCACATTAAGTTTAACTTTTATTAAATAAACTAATAATTTTCACATTTCACCGCGCAGCATGCTTCCTCTTTGGCTTACCATGAGTAGTTCTGTAACAACATACTGTAATGCACCTTACAGTTGAAGCCTCACCGATGGCTATCAGGATTTCTGTATCTTTTAAATTATGCTACCAGAAGGAATCAACGCGTCTTTGATAACTGTCACGATCCCGCTCTTTATGAAGTATCCTTCTGTTTCTCTTGCTGCTTCTTGGATGTTGTCGCTGTTTATGATCTGCCATCACAAAATAAGATGCAAAATACGATATGGTAGTAGTTTAGAGAATTAGAGGTGGTAAGATGGAAGTGTAGGGTAGGTTGGGTGACGGGTTTTTAGTAACCAACCTCATTTGTAATCAAAATTAAATCAGTAATAAACTATATGTAAATGTAAATTCTATGCCAAAGTAAAACTTGGATGCTAAAATCAGATAATAAAAAAAACTAAATTTCATTTCTGTTTCATGTGGACTGATCCCATTGACATGTTATGAGTAAACCATGACACTAATCGATCTATTGGACTAAAAATATGTTGTTACGTGTTACCTTCACATTGTCTCCTATACGTGCATTCTTGTCAATGATCGCTCTTTTGATATGGGTATTCTTTCCAATACCAATTGGAACGCACCTTTTGCAGCAAGAAGCCTTCTGTCAGCATCAGTCTGGACCGCAAAACAACAGATAAGAATTTTAATAATAACTGTGAATTTTAAACGTGCTTTAAGGAATCAGGCATGGTAGAAAATAATGTTAAAAATCCTCATGCGTATTACCTCATAATAATCTGCACCCATAAGCAATGTATCTTCAATTACCGCACCTTCAGCTATGCAAGATCGAAGCCCGACAACAGAATGATGAATTTTGCAGTTCTGCATAAGCAAGATCGAGAGAAAGGGAATATTATATAACTATTGTTATAATACAGCATTTTAACCATATTTAATACAATTTTATTTTAACTCAAGAAATATGGACAAAAATCTTGGTGGGTCGGCCTGGCCCATTTTGCCCAAAATTCATTTTAACCCGTTACCCCACCCGCCCACCTGCATACCAACTTTCCATCTCTAAATACCAGATACCTTAATAGGTCAATTGATTATTGACTAACCAGAACTCCAGAACCATGAGTTTCTAACCTTGATCACACACCCTTCACCAATAACACTATCAGTGACGTCAGCATCAAGCATCTTGGAAGGAGGCAAGTATCGAGGTTGTGTGTAAATGGGGGCCGAACGATCATAGAAGCTGCATCAAACAACCAAGAGCAAAAGAGGTTATAGCGCTACAGAAACTTAATAGCCATTTTGTAAATAGGTTGATAGAATGTTAAAACATCATACTGTTGAAAAATTATTACCTGAAATCAGGCACTGGCTTTTTTGTAATCCCCAAATTGGCATTATAGAAAGCCTCAATTGTCCCAATATCTTCCCAGTATCCATCATATAGATAAGCTTGTACCTAGGTATATATAAGTTTTTTAATTCACAGGCTTTTGCATCTGATAACAATAAAATATCAGTAAGATCTAACAATACAATATGCCCATTACATTCTTTTTAATTAAATACATTCATAGTAACCTATATATTCTCTGACACATAAGTTAAATGGAATAGATAATGTTGTTTAATATAGATTTTGGATAGTTGTATATTTTTTAATAAAGGAGTTATTATAAGAAATAAAAAAATTCAAACAAAAACTGAAAAAAATGAAACAATACCCTTAGCCCAATAGAAGTTGCACCAGGGATCACTTCACTTCCAAAATCATTTGCTCCTGGGAATTTGTCTTTTAGCAAATTCAGCATCACATCTTTACTAACAACATAAATACCCATACTAGCAATATAAGGCATTTCTTTAGCTCTCTCTTCATCAAGTCCCAAAATTGTAGTATCAACTTTCATAGCCTTCAGTTGTTCTCCTTTCGGTTTCTCAGCAAATTCAATTATACGCCCTTCTTCATCGATCTTCATCAAACCAAATGCAGTAGCGCGTTTTTCATCCATTGGCAAAGCTGCTACAGTGATGTCAGCATCGGTTTCTCTGTGTGCTTGAATAAATCTCTCATAATCCATACGGTATAAATGATCTCCAGCGAGAATGAGAAACTCTAGAACATTATGCTCTTCAAACAGCCACAAGTACTGCCTTACAGCATCAGCAGTGCCCTGCAACCAATTAGATATATCATGAATAACCGTTTTTAATGGGTAAAATTGAAAAATGCACACTCATATGCACCGATTGGATTCATAATCACCTGAAACCAGTTTGGATTTTCTGGACTCTGTTGAGCAGCAAGGACTTCAACAAACCCTTCATTCTTGTAACCACCCATGTTACTCGCATACGCACGTGACAGGTGCCGATTTAGTGATGCAGAGTTGAACTGTGTAAGAACATAAATCTTTGATATATTGCTGTTCAAGCAGTTGCTGACAGGAATGTCAATAAGCCTGTAATTCGCTCCTAAAGGAACAGCAGGCTTCGCCCTCTTCTTCGTTAAAGGATAAAGGCGCGTACCAGCTCCACCTCCAAGTATTATCCCCAACACACTCTGAACAAACCATACAAGCAATTCAACAATACTTTCACATCTTGCACAAAAATAGAACCTAACCTCATTGTGATTTATGATACTATCATTTCTAAATCAACAAAATATAACAAAAATTTTACATAGATTCATGAGTTCGATGTCTGATTGCATCTGTTAAAGTATTAACTAGATATATATATATGTAGGACACAAAACAAGCGACAAATTACCCCCAAATCATTACATTGCATCCGTAAAACCTTCTAGAACCTTCGTAGTACCCTATCGGAAGAAAAGAAATTAACACATCTCTACTCCGGTAACAACGTATTTGTACTCCACTAGATCTAAATCAAATTCAAGCTCAAATCTACCAAAATTGGGCGAAAATCACCAGAACGGAGTACAATACGAAAGTTTATAACGATCATACTGAAAATGAAATAGAGATTGAGGATCATAATCATACTTGACTAGCGTCGGGATCAAGGCATGTCTGCGAATTCTTAGAATCAGAAACTAATTTCGGCGAAACGATCACCGGAGCTCTACCTCCGGTACGGCGTCGTCGGACGCATGATGCGGAAGGTATGATCTTATCACCGGAGAGGCGGGACGAAGAGAACGATAAGCTCCGGGACGACGACGACGACCGGAGGTTCCTTCCGCCGGAAACAATGCCGGAGGAAGAGGAGATGTGCGGTGGCTTCAGAGCTCCGACGACTTCCATTGATGAATGATGATTACCAGCGGCGGTGAAAGCGAGTGAACTCGTGAGTCGTGAAGTGTGTGGGGTGGAGTGAATATGATAAATCTGTAAAGTAGTAAACTACTACTCCGTCGTATCTATCTAGACTGACTTCAGAACTTACTATTTTGCCCCTGTTGTTGTTGGATATTACTTCATTTGTTAAAATGATTATATAATTATGTAAAGTCATAGTTGTTAGATACTTAGATACGAATCATTTATTTAAGATTTATGTTTTGATAGATGTTTAGATTTGATGATAATTATGAAATATAAATCTATTTATTCTAATAAAATAGTAATTATGGGTTATATGCGTAAACATCACATTTATTCTTATCAAAATGTTCTCGCTTCTTTTTTTCTATAAAATAACTATATTAATTACTAATAATATTATTTAATTTTTTTAGATCAATAATATTTTTTAATAAATTAAAAAATAGATCTTTTTATTAATGTTATTTCTAAAAAAATAAACTTTTACCAAAAGACATTTTTCTAAAATATCAAATTGTTTTTAAATATGAAATACTTTAAAATTAGTTTTTTTAAAAAGCAATTTTTTTTCCTTCAAAAAAAAGTAAAATTTTATAAACAAAAATATAATTAAAATTATAAGTTATAGTAAGAAAATTTTTAAAAATAATATTTTTTTAAAAATGGTTTGTTTTGAAACAAAGTGTTGAATTTATTTTTTAAAAAATACAAAAAAAGTTTAAAAATTAATATTATTATTTTAATACTTATAGTTTTAATCATTCGTAATTATAATCATATATATCTTAAAATATTATTTTTAATTAATAAATTTTATTATGTTTAATATTTTATTTATTCAATCCGTGTAATACACGGGTTTACTAAAACTAGTTAGGCTTATATTATGTGAAGTGTAATGACCGAGGAGAAACTGATAATGACGTATAAACCAGTAAATCTGGTTGAAATTGATATAATTATACGTAATGCGGTCGTTTTTAATTCTGATATTTTAGTTAAATTGGTTTGCTAGATTAGGCTGGTTTGTTAAATTTGAATCAACCAAGATATTTAAACATATTCTTTCTTAAATTTATCAACAGCACCATGAAGTAAACATTAAATTCTCTCTCATGACTTTTTTTAATGCATAAGCACTATGACTTAGAGTTTGCACTATAGTTCTTAAAGAGAAATAAAGGATTTAATAGTTGGTGCAAAATTGATAAATGATATGTTTAATGATTAAAGCTATGGGGTTACTTTCTTTATCTCAACCGAATCTACCCAGTCTAATTTTAATCTTGAAACCAAATTTAAAATGGGACCTAGGTGGACTGACCACTAGTGGTTGATTTCATTTTGTATTTTACCTTAACTTTTATTTTCACACTATTATTCATAACTATATACCAATAAATTAGTGGCTTGAATTAGGACTTGATCAAAATCAGTCCGATAATGCATTAAAAGGTAAGTGTTTGATCGTAGTCTTAACAGAAATGATCTTAGATTCTCAAGGTCTAGGTCTAATTCTAAACCCTAACAAACAATCCAATCCATAAACTGATCAAAATATATTAAACTTATCACTATCATGTACAAGACCATGAAAGAAAACCTTAGATTATCTCTAAGTTTTCTGCGACACCCTATCACTAGATATAATAATGGGTCGGGTATGAGACAAGTTTTGATAATCTCAATTTATACTCGACTATAAAACTTTATCTCATACTTAGCCTTATACTTATCGCCTACCCGTTACGCATTACGTATCACCTATCGAATTCATGGGTCAGGGCTTCAAGGTTAGTGGTCATCACTGAGGGTGGTTACTAGTTAGCGACGATAGAGAAACATAGGTGATAGTTGGTAGTTCGAGGGTGTAGGTTATGTGAGTTGAGGCTGTGGCAAAACTTTGAGGCAATAGGAACCGTCTTGGGTAAAGGTACAAACAAGAATACCATAGGATAGGATGTGGGCGTTCAAGCTTTTATAAATAAAAGTAGTATAATGGTCGGTTCACATAGATTCAAAATAAGAACCAAATAATGATTAAATTCGTATATTAAGGTTGTTAAAGTTTATAACACTTGATTTTGATTACTTGTACATTAATATTTAATCCGTAGTTTTAGATAAAAATCATATTGGCAACTCAATTTTGAAAAAAAATCATGTTGAAACGTTGATATAATTTGGCACATCATAACGACAAATTTAGGTTTTATAAACCATCATATTTTCATGATTGTAAGAGGAAAACAATATAAGATTTAGAATTTTGAAGCAGTTTTGAGTGCTTGTGCATTTTTAGTTTAATGACTTGTACAATCTTACACATTATTACTTTTAAAACTATTACTAAAAGTGTTTTTCTTTTTGTAAATAGATATTATAATTACTTTAAAAACTATTATTAGTATTGTTATTATTATTAAATTCAATAATTCATATGGATTAAAAGAATTAAATTAAAATTCATCATAATATCACCATACTAATCCTATAGGTTTATTAAGATCAAGATGAAATTATTATTTTAACATCCTCAGATGTTTTATATGTAGTATAGATAATATAGATATTCATTTGCTTTTTATATGTTATATATAATGAATTAACTCGTGTGATGTGCGGATGCTACCGAGTCTCTTTTTTGACTCGCCTTAAGCACTAATTATGTTCTTATTATTATTATTATTATTATTATTATTATTATTATTATTATTATTATTATTATTATTATTATTATTTATTAATTTATAATTATGTAAATATTTGATAAATAGTATTTAGTTAATAATATAATACTTAATTTCAATTATTATAAATTAAATAATTAGAACAAGTTACGAGGTCATGGGTTCAAATCTCACTCTGAGCAAAAATGCTTAGGGTTGAGCCAGTGGGTTTTCTCAAGAAT
The DNA here is from genome assembly GCA_025506415.1 of Flaveria robusta. Classification (NCBI taxonomy): domain Eukaryota; kingdom Viridiplantae; phylum Streptophyta; class Magnoliopsida; order Asterales; family Asteraceae; genus Flaveria; species Flaveria robusta. The sequence goes on along the minus strand of CM046470.1, from coordinate 32,760,098 downwards.
GGGTTTCCTCCTGAGGGGGTTAGGGGTGCGGTCTTGGCTGGGAAACGAATAGGTGGGCCCAATTAAGATAACACCTATTCTCCGAAGCAGGTCGCACATTTGCCGTTCAAAAAAAAAGTTAATGTATTAATTAGAAAAAGTTTATTAAATGAGGGGCAAAATAGGAATAATCGTATAGAATACTTGTACCTAGTTGAATTCATAAAGGGTGTTTAACATAAAACCATTTGTGTAATTATGTAATTAACTATTAAATGTCATTATCCCGTGAGTCTCGTGTAACGTACTTAATTTTATAGAAGGATATCATATTAATTACTATTTTATTAGACATGTGATTTACTTACTTTGAGTGAGGGAAAGGACACGAAAAGGGTATATTTGAGATCTTATAAAAATTAAGGGGAACCGCCCTGTTCCATCATAACGGGACAATGCTCTGAATTAAGGGATAAGAATCCTCTACTTTCTTCCGTGTCATCTAATGATTTTTCAATTATACACCTTTGTTCAATTTTTTCTCTATATATATTACTTCATAGTATTATAGATATTATATAATTATATGCATGTGCATTTATTTTGATATAACAATGAAAAGTAGTTTCTTGTATACAAGATATAAATAGAACTAGTCGATCTTGTTGATGGAGCGAGCAATTTGCAACACTTGGTTTGAGATAAGATAATATGAAATGTAGATAAAAAGAATTTCACAACAACATTATTCGGAATTTTGTAAAATGAGAAGGGCCACCAACGTCACTTTATATTTAAAACGAAACTGTGAAATAGCTTTGATTACTTGTATAATTGTATGTTTATGTTTTGTTTAAAATTTACTTCAAAACGTATAAATACATCGGCTGGCATAGCCTCGTGTAACCAAATGATAAAACCGTATAAGTTAAAAAGAAATCTATCCCTGGTTTACGTTATGAAAGTATAACTACCGAAAATTAGTAGTACACTTTTCTCAAACTGGGCATAACTTTTTTAAATTTTTTTTTTTTTTTTTGTAGTTCGTGAATATATCTTAATATATAATAAAAGAAAATAGGTTTTGCCACATGGCAAGATTTTAGCTAATGCATTGCCACATGGCATCTTTACAACATACAAATGTCATGTGTCATTTTATTAGCCATATGATTTTAAAAGGAAATGCTTAAATAATATTTAATGTCTAATTAAGCAACATTCCAAAATTAGATTTTAAAATTTAATAATTATGACAAGAAATTTAAAAACTTTAAAATTTTAAATTTCAAATTCAATCTGCAATTAAATCTAAAATTTTATTTAAAAATAACTAACTAAATTTGTTAAAATTTTAAAATTTAACACTAATAATTTGAGTATTCAAATGGAGCATATGTATTTCACAAATTTTAAATTATATTGGTAACAATACATCTGAGTATTTTGGATTATTAATTTCAAATTTTGAAATTTTTTATATTTTAACAATATCGTATAATAATTGTCTATATTATATAACATAATACCATTATTAAATTATATATATACAACAATTTCTTCTGTTTATTATTCTTTCATTATCAAAAATATTTCAAAAATATACGAATTAACTTCCCCTATGATCAAAGAGTCCATGTATTGTGTATGAAAATTTTCTCTTATTTCTCCATTATTCACACAATCATTATCTTCAACTTATTTCGTATTGCATTTAATTACAAGATTACATACACTTGGAATTAAAAAATATTTTTTTAATGATAAACCTTAATATTAATATTTTTTTCTCTTATTACCATAACTTTCACTTCATTTATTTTTATTTATGTATACTGGTTTTTAAAAGTACTATTTTACCTACAAAGATCATCAATGTAAATTACTTTTTATTTAAATAAAAATTATTTTTAAAATATCATTTTTAGATTGTCCAGGTTTTTAAAGGTTTCTTTAAAGATTTTGAATTTTAAAATGCCCTCTTAAAACTTACTAATTTTTTAAAGATACTTTTTAAAAGAATTATTGTCTTTCTTAAAACCATTAGGTTTTTTAAATTTAATTTTTGTAATTATTCATTTTCTGAATATATTTTTAAAAAAATATTAAAAATACCATTTGAAAATTAATTGTTTCTAAAAACTATGTTTAAAAAAGTGGTTGTTTTTTAAGGATGCTTTAAAATATAAATGGTTTAAGAAAAACTTTAGAAAACCAAATAGTTATAAAAATATTTAAAAATATCAAACGGTATTAAGAACAACCTTTAAAATGGACGTCTTAAACACGTTAAAAAGCAAACATTTAATAAAATATTTTAAAAAAATTATTCTTGTATTTAAAAGGTATTTTATTATATAATAAATATATTAATAATGAAATAATAAAAATATTAAACATTAATAAACTTTTAAAAAACAAGAATATAAAGCTTTCCTAAGTAAAAATAATACTATAATTTTAAAGGTAAATTAAATTGATGGGCCGACACGGGTAAAATATCAATTTCATAAATTGTAACATTATTAATTGTTAACTAATAAAACTTGGGACCACAGATGAAAAAAAAAATATTAGGAATCATATTCAGAACTTTTAAACTTTAAATAACATATCTAAAATTTTTACATAACATAAGGATCATGCATGTAAATTACAATAATTTATCTTAAATTTAACTTTTTCAACCCGTGTAACACACGGGTGTTTAGGCTAGTATATATATATATAAAGAAACTGTTGCTTACCTTTACCGAATAGAAGAAAAGGGAGCAGACCAAAAGAGATTTAGAAGAGAATTTTGGAAATTCAAATATTGCGTAACAATCAAAGACTCACGAGCTATTCATATAGCCTTACAATTAACAGTTTTGACCCACTACACTCCTATGATCATCAACCCACCACTACATGATTCATTAAATAAAAAACCCGAAATAAATTACTGAAAATCAAAACATCTTGGGATGGGCAGCTCACGGCATACATTGATCAGAATCCCAAACCAGTGGCCAGCTACGACATACATTGATCAGATGGCCAAACCAGGGTACTAGCGTTGACCCCTAGTTGCATCTGAAAGACGATTCCACACTACACACAAGTGCAGTTGCGCGCATTCAAAAGTCCAAATGTAAAACATAACCACATTTTAACATACATACTCAAGCAATGCAAGAATTACAACAAGAAAAAGACCAAATAAATATTTACTGGTGCCTATATAATTTTTGTGCACAATAATATAACACATCAATCAAGGAGTTATTTTGTCGCCACAATTGAAAAATGTTTTAACTGCAACAACCACCTGCTTGAGAAGTCGATCCATCTCTTCCACCTGAAGGCCCCGGAATGCCACCATATCCAACTTTAATTCCATAAGACTGCTATCCACACCCACAACCGAATTTATTAGTACATGATCAAGGCTTCAATAAGATCACAAAAAGATATAGTAACACTTGCCTCATTTGATACATCAAAAACCCCATCCTGTATCTTCTTATATATTGTTCCAGCTGTTTTTATAAATGCCTGAAAAGATTAACAAACAGTAGAAGACAAAACACAATTAGCCAAATAGAGCATTATCTTTATTTGCATATACATATACTGCATACACATACATCATACTACATAGTATGTATACATAAGGAAGGTTCAATGCATAACTAACTTTAAGCATGTATGTATCACAGTTAAAACAATAGACACAAGTGTTTATATGGTTCTCGCAGTTCTCTACTCAAAATTGATTTTATATAAAACATAACACATTCTTATTAGTTAATTGAGCTCTGATTAATGTCCATTCTGATTTAATGATAGTAAGGTTCTGAATTTCATTTATATTGGTCACCTTCACACCTGATAACTTTCATAAGCACCTCCTTAGATAAGTGTAAATTATCAAAAAAAAATCAAAAATCACTTAAATCTAAACACATTATATTACATATTTTCAAGTTAAAAGGAGGCAGATGAAGACACGGTTAGAGTAGTTGAGACCCTCACGATAGACGGGAGGAGAAGTAGAGGTAGGCCCAAACTGACCTTGGAGGAGAGGATTAGACAGGATTTGTTAGAGCCGCCTCTCTCGGCGGGCATGGTCCAAGATAGAAGTAGTTGGAGACGTAGGATTAAGGTTAAGGATGTTTAGAGGAAGGTGGTCCAGATAGAGCTTACATATGACATAAGAATAAGGTTAAGGTCGTTTAAGGGCATAGTGTGGTTTTATTATGTTTTTAGTAGCCTTTGCATGCGAGCACTTTCCTTTATATCACGTCATTGCCTACCGCCACTATGTGCTGCTTCTTGACTATTGTATATTGTGTGTGGATGTTGTATGATTTTGTGGATACATAATGTGTATTGGGTATGGATGGCATATGATCCAGTGTATATTTCTTGTCTAAGTATGTTTCCTGTCGCCTATGGTATTAGTGATCTCCTACTATGTGCTGCTCGTTTGCCTATAGTCATTATGTGTGTCGTGTTTATGTTTTGATACATGAGATACTGTTGATGATCTGCTATGTGATGATTATGTTTTGTGTTAGTTATATTGCTGTGGAGTTGGGGGTCTCCTTGGGAGAAGCCTTTCTATCCGGTATGATAGAGGTAAGGTTGGCTTACATCCCACCCTCCCCAGACCTCGTCAATAGCTATGTATAGATGAGACTTATTGGGTTTGGTTATGGTTATGGTATTGTCAATTTCCTATGTTTTAATGTATTTAGATAAATAACAAATACAGAGTATTTCCTTTATGCAAATGCATTGATTCAATGCTTTCAGGATGAATCTAAGATTAGAATGCTTTTTACATCTTAAGGTATGTTTTCTCTTCATATTGAAATCTATTAAAAAATATGTAAAACTATTTTATAAAATCAAATTTTTATATGACTCCTTGGCATTATTAAATTTCAAATTCTTATGATCTTTATATGTATTGGTTTAACATAAACAAATCGGAATAAATATATAAAACCAAATATACATACGAATAAAACGCATATCTATTAAATTAACCGACTTTAAAAATTGTATTTATTTTTACTAAATAATTTCCAAGTGTTGTTTCATCATAATTTTAATTTTTTTTTTGTCTCTGCCCATTTTACACAGGGGTAAATAATCTAGTTCAGTAATATAACAAACATTAGTCTACCTCCTCAACATTCTGAGCAGTTTTTGCAGAAGCTTCCATGAATATTAAACCATGTTCCTTTGCAAACTGTTCTCCTTCTTCTGTGCTAACAGCTCTTCTGTGTGCAAGGTCACACTTGTTACCGATAAGCATGATAGTCATGTTTGCATTTGCATGTTGTCTAGCATCCTCTAACCAGCTAGCAAGGTGATTAAAAGTTTCCCTCCTGCATTTTAAAATAATTAGAAACATTGTCTACTTAAAAAAGAATACAGCTATACAACCAATCAATTCATACCGGGTGATATCATAAACCAGAAGTGCACCAGCAGCACCTCTGTAGTAGGATCTCGTTATAGATCTGAATGATTCTTGACCAGCCTGACCAAAGATCAGTAAACAATATTGTTTAGAAACAGTTTTTAAATTTCAAACCTAGGTAACAAGAAAGGTATAATATAACAGACCGTGTCCCATATTTGAAGTTTTATTGGTTTGTTGTCAATTGTGATCATTCTTGCCCCAAATTCAACACCAATGGTCAAATCATGAACTGGTTGAAAACGTTTGTCAGTAAACTGCAGAAGTAGGCATGATTTTCCAACCCCTGAATAAAAAGACCATCCACATTAGCTTAAGTTTCCATCATCAATTGCAGCATCATAACTGTCAAGAATACGTGCTTATTTCAATTACATTCGACTCTAGTCCCAACAAAAAACCACAAAAATAAATGTATTGCTAGTTAGATAAAACCCTTTCAAAAAAGATAATCATTCTGTATAAGTAATTAGCAAGATCAAGAAAGCCTACATTGTTTATTAGCTCGTCAGTTGAATTCACATTGAAGTGGCATACTTTTGTATATCGTTCAAGTTGTTGTTTCCATGGTTATATACAAACAGAAATTTGCATCAACTATAAGTTTTAACATAGTCAATTCAAGAAGTTAAAAAACTAACAGATTCTAGAAACTAACCAAACTAAAACAGGGGATCCTATGGCCATGGGGTATACCCTAGCCGCAAAGTTGTGGGGCTTAGGTGTCACAACAGCCCTGCCATAGTGGCCAGTAAATAGTAACCCTGTGCGGTTTTCCATCGCTGCAGTGGTGAGAAGTGAGACAACAGTCTCATCCCACCAAAAGGTTCCATCTAACTCAATCTTTAAAAAGAAACTCTTTCCCTCAAACTACATTATTTTCTTCAATTTGGTAATATAGAGTATTGCATATCCATAGATAGATATTGAAACTTTAATACAACTTGAAAAAAGAAATAAAATCCTTAATCCATGATAAAACTAAGCATAACAACTAAACCACCCCAAATGCAAATACCAGTGGACCTTTGAAACCCTAGATTTGTAATCCAAACATATGTGATCACCAGTATCATCATACATCTTCGCTGAAGACTAAATTCAAGTCTTTAAACAATTATCAATCGATAATTCGATATGCAAACACTAATTATGTTCAAATTTAGGTCACCGAACTTTCAAGTTCTATGGGCAAAATTACCAATTCGATTATTAGTTCCTAGCATTTGCTCGTACAAACACGATTAAATCATGCAAGATGATCATGTAAACAGCACAATTAAGACACAAAAATACACTACGAACTCTACTACATGAAGCACCTCTTTCTCGTAGCCTCCGATTGAAGTTACACACAAACAACTCCATCAACGCGAAATTCGACACAAATACAGCAACAAGAATCGATTTTCCAACATGAATAGAAATAAATAGAAAGACATCGAACTAATTACCAGTATCTCCGATAATGATGTACTTGAAGAGGTAAGCATAAGACATGGTTACTCAGATCTTCCGAACTTCATGAAGAAATCGAAACACTGGATCGAAACAGCTATAGTTTAAGATCGAATTGGATTAAGAGATCAACGATCAACAAAAACTATAACGAACTGTAGAAGACTTTGGGTGGAAGAACAAAATTCAGAGGTTTTAAACGTAGTTCTTAAATGTTCTAGAGATAGAGAGAATAACATAGTTTATAAGTTTATAAAATCAATAATTGATATTAGTAAATTTAAATTATATAATCTTCTACTCTAATAATCTTTTATTTTGATTTTTAGTGACAAACTAGTGTTTTAACCCGCGCTACGCGCGCGGGAGTTGGTTGTTTTTCTCTGTCTTACGCGACCGTGACTTTCTTCGTTGTCGGGTTGGCTCATCGGAAACCACAAAAGCGTATACCGATATCAGTTCGATTAAATATGAATACCGATACTAATGTTTGACATCAAAAACCCAAAAAATTAAAACGTTTGTGGTCAAAAAGCAAATTCACCTGCGTTACGCGTACGGAAGTTTGGTTGTTTTCGTGTCTTACGCTACCGTGACTTTCTTCGTTGGGGTCGGCTTATCGGAAATCACAAAAGCGTTATACCGATACCGGTTCCGATAATATCGAATAACGATACTATATTGAACCCAAAACCAAAAAAAAAAATAAACTTTTGTGTCAAAAAGCAAAAATATAAAACTTTGGTGTTAATCATAATTAGAATTTGGGTTTAAATACATTTTATAAAATTATGTGGCCATTATATAAAAACACAAACTTCTAAATATATTTGCAAAATTGTGTGCGCTAATTATTAAAAAGCAAAACTTCACTGTAGCAGTGAAGTTGCTTTTAATATATATTTTTACTCGCGCGCGTTGCGGCGAAAAAGTATACGACGTGATAAATTAAAACTATAATCGACCTGACTTGCTTTTGGACTAAATTAATGTCGAAATGTAGAGTAACTCGATTTTGTATCGTTGAATGAAATGTATTATATTTAACCGAATTTTCAGATTAGTTCAGCTAGTATTTGAAACGTAGAGTAACCGAAAACGTATTAGATTTTACTTCACATGTATTCAAACCAAACTTATGTCAAAATGTAAATACTCAAAATTATGAAATTACTACTTAATTAAAACATTTAAAACTTTATTAGTATGTGTGATAACTGTAATAAAAGATGCATAATTTGACAGAATTACAACATAATATTTAATTTAATGATATTAACATTAACTTTTATCAAGCCATATATAATATATAAAAATATTATTTAGAAAATAAAATAAATCATAATTGAAATAATATATATAATTATTTTCAGATTTCAAGACACTTAACTTAATAAGGCATGCACAGCTTACAATGATAGCTGTGTCCTTTCACTTTTCAATATTGTTGATGATCTCAATCTGTTTTTAAATGAAGAAATAGATTTCTACTCACACTTCTACCCCAAACCACACACCGCTACCATCTACGGCTAACTTCCACCGCCACGACACCGCGCTGCGACCATCATACCACCACCGATGCGGCCATCACACCACCACCGCTACCACGGACCCCATACTATTCACAAACTCTCTCTCTCTCTAAGCTCCTTTCTTTCCTCCACTACCATCGCCTCCCCCAACCTCGACCATCCGCACAGAACCTTGCAACTGCCGTGTCTCATCCCTACAAACCCACCTCCGACTGGCCAACCTTGCCTACAATCTATGACCATCACTCTTTACCATCACCATTTTTACCACAATGGTTTCCGGCCACCACACTCGTCGTGCTCCATCACACCACAGCCAACACCACACCTCACCTCCCACCCTTTCTCTCTCTAAGCCGCAGGCTATCATTGCTAACCACAACCGATGAGCACAGTCCACCATCGCAACCATCCAACGAAGATGACGACCTAGATCAGATGTCATCATAGATGTCAACTTCTCGTTTTCTAGTCCGACCACCGCTCTAGTCCGCAACGAAACGCGAAAATCCGCAAGGTACCGGTCCTAGCCTTCTGTGGTGGGTGACGAGATCCACGCCGTGGAAACATCGTAACCGACGGAGCAAATGAGCTGTGGGTTGTACATCAGGCAATAAGTGTTGTAAAATCAGCTACAGTAAATACCCTCACAAACCGTCCTTGCTTTTTAATGTATACCAGCGATGAAAACGGGTCCACCAACAACCCTCGAGGCTATACGAACGGAGAAACAACATCAAGAACTTCAAGATCAACCCGTTGGTACCCTCGTTGGGGTCTCGTTTCGGGTTTTCAGAATCTCTCCGGAGACCCGATACGCCGGAGATTCTGTCGCCGGAAGTCCTTAACTTCTGGTATAAGTCCGGTTGCTTGTGCCTGGCCTCGTCAAGTCGGTCTCCGGTGACCGTAAATTCCTTCGCCGGTGAGTACTCCGGCAACCCTTTGCCTCCGGCAAATCAAACCGAACCAATAATTGTCTCTGCAATCGTCTTAACACATACCTGAAACCTTATTCTCCTATGGCCGTCCATGGTGTTCGGAGGTGGAAAGCCGCCTCTTGCGCCGATCAGTGGTTCTGCTCCGATGAGACCACGGTTTGACCAATATTGCAGGCACCATGGTTTAAAAGACCCCACAGTCTCTCTCTAAAACGTGAAGGGGTCTTTTTGTATACTGTTAAACTTCTGTGGTCAATCTATAAAATCCAAAAGTTACTGTAGCACCGACGTTGGTTTTTAACATATAGTATAATGAACTAAAGTACATGTTTTTTGTGGCTAAAGGATAGAGCGAAATTATGAGATGTTGCATGACAATCACGGTGAAATTTTTTATTTTGAATATTTTCATGGTAATCGATTATTGGTTTTAGCCCTGGCATCTTACTAGTAACCTTGTGTTTAATCAAAACGAGAAATTAGAACCCGCGCGTTGCGCCGGGAGTCGTATGATTACATTAACGTGGTTGAGCTCACATTTGCGAAATTCGTTACCCGAGTTGTGACAGTGACACGAACGTTATTAAAACGTAAAAGAAACATGCAAAGTTGCAACAGATTTATTTTGAGAATTGAAACATGGATTGAAATTGTGTCCTAACAATTATAAAAGTAATAAAATAAATATGTATATATATATACACATACATATTTAAGAAAATG